>JAZKJV010001534.1:0-470994 GCA_037367405.1 Ottelia alismoides | reverse complement strand
TAAAGTCCCAGATATCCTATTTGCAACTTGTCTGAGTGTATTTTCAAGTTCATCCTAAATAATCGTACTTATTTTTTTGTGAAAAGATTCTAGATATCTACTAGATATTATTGATTTTGGCTTGTTTTATCCTAAAAATTATTCATTTGATTTGCACATCCTCAATAATGGAGGATACACTAGTAGCTGGAGAAATCACAAGACTACTTGCAGATCTTTTCACTTTATCAATATTGCACTAATCTCGTGATTCTCACAGAAATAGAATTATGTCTTTATCTACTACAAAAGTTGCATATATTGTTACCGCTTTAGCTTGTGCTCGTGTAGATGGATAGCAAATACCATTTTATATTTTTGATATTTCTCGTCATTCTATTGAAATATTTTGTGATAATACTAGTACTATTAATTTATCTAAGAACCCCATAAATCAGTCTTGAATTAAACATATATATGTAACACATCGCTTTTTTAATTGATAATGTGATAAAAGGGGGAGTTAGTTTAGAGTTTGTTGATATTAATAATCAACTTGCTAATATTTTCACTAAACCTTTACGTTATGAAATATTTAATTTCACTAAAAAGAGACTTGGTATTTTTAAGTTGATTGATTTGTGAATTCTTAATATCATAAGTAAATCAAAGTGTGTCTGGAAACAAAATAAGGTTTAAGAGCTACAATCTTGAAAGGAACGATGAATCTGACATCGCCATGAGAGGCATCTAGATAGGGAAATTCAATACTTTACTCCGCTTGACTCAATAGTTTTTTTGTTGGAAATTTAATAATTTAGATGATGATAATCAGTCAACATTATTTTCAAAAACAATATATGTGTTGAAATTTGATTGTGATTTAAAATTGTAGTTTTTTTTGTTAAGTGGTATAGCGCATCTTGATTCAACCAAATGCACTCAATCTTACTTTAAACCCCGCTTAAAGCGCTTCCTCTGTTTCTCCTCCAAACAACAAGAGAACCCCTCTAAGGAAGAATCCATCCCTCCACTCGCCATATCTCTTAAGAATCCCTCCTCGTCTCAAGGGTTCTTCATCAGGTTCTTCGACTTCTTGGGGTCGTCGGTAAGGATTCCTTCTACTTATGTCTCAAGTTTGAGATCAAAACATATTCAATTTGAAAAATTAATTTTGAGATTTTTAAATTCATTTGATAATTGGAACTCATTTTTGGGTTTGAATATGATGATGTTTATAGGGATTGTTCTGAAATCATCTTAAACTCATCCAAATCCATTACTCGCCATGTAATTCGAAAGCGTTTGTTAGCAGAACCCACTTCTTCCCAATTGCAATGTTATGTTAAATCATCGCCTATATCAGTATATTAGTGAGCAGAACTCAGTCTGCTATGTTTCTTGTTTATCATCTTATAGTCTTGTTACATCACAGCTCTTCTAATGAGTCTACCTCTCGAGCCTTATGTTCGCCATTGTACTATGAGGTTGCTAATAAGCCAATATGAAAACTTCTCTACACATTGCATTTTCCTATCGCATCCGATCCCATGAATCATATTATGATTTGTATTCCTGAATTTCATGATATTTTCGGATTCCAAGGACACTGAGTTTCTGAGTTCTTGTTTCTACAATGATAATACTACAAGGAAGACTCTAAGTCAAATTTTTTGATAACTCTTCATTCTGCGTAGGGAAGTTTTCAAGAGTAGAGTCACCTCCTATCTGTCTCGAACCCTCAGATATTCCTACTGGATCTTTACAATACGCAACCTCTGGATTCTTGCTTTCAGCGACTGTGATACTGGACTCTCACTCTTTCTGTCGACTACGTATGGATAGCCAAATCAAAGATCAGGGTTCAAATCTTCCCTTGCCTGGGTTGCGTTAGGTAATCGACAGCCAGCGTAAAACTAATCGAATCTTTCAAAACGTGGATTTGAACAAAAATCCATGTAACCGACCAAATATTATAGTGAGAGAAGGCATCGCCATTTTCATACAACATGAAATATGAGAGCACTCTAAAGAAGACAGTGTCTTCAGAAAGAGATACGAGAAGCAAGTTTCTCAGCACCTTTATTCAATTCAAGAAACTCAACAACACTTGGTAAACTACTTCAACCTTGATAATGATCATCGTGGATCATCGAAGCGTACCCACCATGAAGACCCTAGTTTCTTCAACGTCGACCACGCTAATCCATGACCAGTGGATACTTTTTTATTTTGTTCTAGCTTAATTATTGTATGTTATGTATATTTTTACTTCTTAGTACATGTTCTATACGACCAAGATACGTACAATTCTTTTGTTTGCTTGCTAGGTATCAAACAGTTTGCTCGGGTGTTTATCAATGTTTATATCTATCAGTCTGCTTTTTCCTCTGAAGTTTGTTCTACCCGTGATAGTTGTTTACGTTATGCTTAGGAAAAAAGGGATAGAAAATATATATTTTGATGTGGAGGAGACATTCATATTTTATAGATGTTTGCTCTGTGAAGAAGCCAATTTTGTTATAATTTGTGAGAAGGATGTCAAAGATTGTTTATCTCTCTAACCACTACAAGGGATTTATGTCTCTCTAACTCGTGCATGTTTGCAGGAATTACATGCTGAAGGGGAGATTTGATTTTTGAGATTTGTAATTTGGAATTTCTCTATTAATTCCTGTATATGTTTTGTCGCTATCAAAAAAAGAGTTTATTGACACATCCACCCTCAGTTTGTTAATTAATGAATAAAAAGATATAACACAATATTATAGATTTACATCAAAAGATGATTATTGCCTTGAGATCAGAGCGCTACTAACTTTAATACTCAAGACAAAGCATCATCAAACACATCTTCAACTATATCATTGAGTCCGTTTGTAATAACATGGATTTTAGCATTTATTTGTGCAAAGCATTTAAAGCAAACGACACACATACATTTTATGCATTGCCATGCCGGTACAAGTCCTTACGGACCCTGTACTCTTGATTGTGCACAAGTGTGGCATAATTAAAGCATTGTTGCACTAGTACAAGACCCCCCATGCACAGGTACAAGAACAATTATGAACCGGTATATTTGAATCACCACCGATATGCACCTTCATAACATCCTTTCCAAACTTTCCGCTCATTATTGCACAAGCAATCAAATCATAAGGTGAGATCTCAACAAGCACAAATAAGTGTACAACCGGTCATAAAGAGGAAAACGAAGATATTCAATCGGCTATTAAGGGGATGTTCGGCTAGAAGGGTAAACCCCCCCTAAACCCATTTTCTCTCCCTCTACGTGGATCCCACTCTCTTTTTCTAATACATTAAACAAATCATTTCATTTTCATCAATACCATCAAAAAATAATATTTTACACAATCATATCATATAAAAATTATAAAATACTCCACTTCTACTCAATTTTCAAACTTCAATACGATCACATCACAATAACTACTGACTTTTCCAAACTTCAATACAATCCTACACAACAAACACACTCCAAGTTTAACCCTCTATCCAAACACCAAACACAAAAATAAATGACCTACCAGTTTAACCCACCTTAACCTGCATACCAACACACTCTAAGAGTTAATTAGGTAGGTGAGTATCTATACTGATAAGGATATTCATGACAAAGGGATAGAGGGGAACCCATGCCCCATAAGGGATAAAGCTGAATCAGGAAGAAACCCTCCGATAGACGAGTGTATATGTGTGTACATCTCCTAATCAAGATGTATGAAGAGGATATAAAATCCCCAATACCTTATGTCCAAAGATCACAAAAATCTCCAAGACCTAATCCTAGAATAATCAGAATGGACAGGTTGGATACTGAAAGGAATGTATCCACTTTAGGGAGGCATTGTTAGAGAAGAAGCCTCTCAAATAATTGGTTGATGGAAAAAGCACATGCTCAACGTAGAGAGAAGTAAGCAAACGTACAATTTATTGTTACATCTCATAACAAAAAAATGGCTAAGGTTATATTAAGCAAAAAAAAGAAGCAAAATATGGCTAAGGCTACATGAACAATGAAGTCTACATGTCGAACATTGCATGTAAAATGTATGATACACATTCAAAAAGCTTAAGCTCATAACATGGGAATATCTCGAAAAAAGACATCTGAAGATCAAAAGAACTTCTGAAATTGATTATAAGGTAGGTTAAAGCAGGTGTCAAGCTAGTGGCAACAAATGGTCATTGATAGGTTGGCCCTCGCAAACAATACTAATCAACCAGTTTCTTGAAATAGCTGATGTCAGTCAGTCAAAATCAGATCTTTTGTAGACCACCTAATCAGAGTGGTAATCCGTTAATCAGCCATCAATATTTACCAGATGAGCACCATAAAGACAGGCAATGCTAGTAGCAATCCACCAATTACCTCGATAAACCTTCGCTAACAGACAATTTCGCAATATTCGGGCCATTTCGCAAAAAAGGATGCTGGAATGGTGTAAAGTTACAATCTAAAATTAAATCACTGCAAGAAGTCCTAGAAGAAAGAAATCGGTTTTCGAACATTCAACGAGCAAACCAAACAAATCAATACTTCAAAAACAGTGCCAGCGCATGATGAAGTTTGTGTGAGAATAAAGATGATAAATCAAACACAAGGATAGTAAATCTGCAGCATCTAAAACATCGCATCATTCAGCTAATACAGATGATGCATGGCCTCTAATGAACCTGTGTTTCTCTAAAGCCGAGATCAAGAGAAAGTACAATATCGGTAACCACTCTTGCCCATTAAAGTTTTAATATGGACGGTACCTACGCCCTCGGCTGCCTTGCTTGGACCCACCAGAATTGCCCGACCGATTTCCTCCACTTCTCTGCTGTGAAGGTGTAGTTGGCACCCCAGGCTGTTGCCTGCAACAGTGAAGAGTGACTCGATTGCGAGGTTAATTAACTAAATGAAAATCAAATTGATGAAAGACGGAAAAAGATTGAGTTTTATACGTACAAGACATAACCAAATCGTCCATCTGGCAAAACCATTGGCACCATTGCAACACCTGAAGGAGTTATTCCTCTACCATACATCATAGGCTGCAAAAACAACAAATTGTTCAGAAATATGAATAGTGGCACTACGAAGAAAAAAGTGTCCCCTAACGGCTAAAGCACTCCACAAAAAGAAATATAACCTAGCAAAAACATACAAAAGAAACCAACATGTCAGACCTGACTAAAGGGGGCTAGAGCAAAGTTTCCACCAATGCCATATCCAGCACTCATCAAACCATAGCTCGGAGTATGGGGTGGCGGAATAGGTTTCTTGGAATTGGACACAGAGTCGGATTTCTTTTCAGATGGGGGCTTTGCAAGGGAACACTCTAGAACTTGACCTGATAAAAATAACAACAGTTCATAAAAGTGGAAGAGATGTGTGAAACAAAACTGAATTTTACCATCAAGTTCATATTTTGCGGTTTCATTGACAGCATTCATTGCCATTGATTTCTCTGAAAATGGACGAAACCATATCTGCTATTCTCATGCCCCGATTTTGCTGGTGGAAGAACGACTTTCACGATTTTACCATGACATTGAAATAGCTCCTTCAGTTGATTTTGAGTGACATCTTTTGGTAGGTTCTTCACATAAACTGCCTTTACCTACAGAAGATATTTTAATAAAGATTAAACATTTCAAGAATTTAGACCAACGTACAACTATAATGTAAAATATCCTAACACAACGTCAACAGAAACATAAAATAAATTGCTTTTTGGACCGAAGATAGAACATTAGAACCTGAACAATGGTGTCAGCGTTTTTACTGTCTGCCCAGGTCACAGTTGGTGTCCTGTTATCGAGCTTAAATCCTTTTTTTGAGGACATCATCTTCTTCCGGTGAATACTCGGCACAAGCATGGTTGTAATATTCCACAAAGGCATAACCACGACTACGACCACTTTGTGAATCCTAAAATTATGATAAAAGAAAACATAAAAATCATCAGCTAAAATCCTTTCCAGCTTAGTTGCGGGTGTTCTTTAACAGAAAAAAATACTTCTTGCAGTCCATCACTCCATGCACATATGATATAATGTATTATATCCAGTAGGAATGAAACCTAATCTAGAAAGATCTTGTTTTTTGTTGTATATATGAATAAACTAACTATTAGCATGCAAAAAACACAGTAGCCCATTTGCTTCCTTTCCATTGAAGCTTTTCTCATTTGATTTCTTTCCACGATCCATAGCTTCGAATATGTTTCTCATTGATGGGTTTTTTCACTATCAACGAGTTGATCTTTTTACAAGACGTCTCACGTACTAAAGTATATCAACTATTAAGATAAAAGATAATGGCATAAAATATGACATTCCCCGTGTTTCTACCCTTGATTTCCTAGGCCCATTTGCTTATATAGCCCATTTCTATAAAGTAAAGATAGTCCTCAAATTGGGTTTACTCTTATAATAAGATTGAAAAGAGAGAAATGTTGTTCCATATCGGGACACCCCATGGCAAACCAATTCTCGTCATTTCTGAACTTCCTCATTATGTTCAAAAGCCCAACGTGTTTATAAAAGCACCCGCAATCACAGTTCTTTTAATTGCTGAGATTCCAATATCCTCGTAAGATTGATGCAATGTGTCTTCACACCAAGTCCACGACGAATGTTGTCCTTTTTTCTTGCAAAAATTTGACAACACAAAAAATAGACTTAATATGAATCTGAAAACTAGCGTGGTAGCACAGGACTTCCGGGGGAGCGCTTGATAGAAGCTAGGGTTTAATCGGATCCTCAAATACGATACGATTAGTTAAAAAATTGAAACCTTCACTTCAATACCCCCAGTATCGTGCCTTTGATATCTTCCATGTCACCCCCATTGTCGCACCCAGAGCTCCTCTGCATCGTCGGCTCCCCTCAGACTGCTCCTTTGCAGCTACGTCTTCACAGTCCCACACCCCTCCATTTGTTGCTTCTTTGTTACCACAAGTTTTGCAACAGCATTGTCAGTCTCTTCCATCCGTCTTTGGATTTTTAATGGTTAAGTTAGAACATATATGTATGTATGCGTATTCATGCATAAAAATAAGGATATTTACACCCATAACCCTGAGTAATCTTGCAATAGCACTCATAACCTTGTATAATAACGAATTATGTTCAGGACCTGAATAAGTGTGTCGTCTTACAACTATAACCTTCTGTTACTTTACATCGTTATCTCAATCAGATGATTGAGTTAATCTAATCAATTAACGATCTAACGGCTGAAATTTAATCTAAATAAAAAAGCATCCTCTCTTTGTCTCGGGCCAACGCCTACATCCAAAGATTTTCGCTGACGAGCTTCCATGCAGCTAGAAGGGAGACAGTGGACGACAGCCGCAGGAGCGGGGATGCTGCATGCTGTGGCAGGCTGCGGCAGCTCGACGCTTCGATCCGTTGATGCGGAGGGGAGGATGGGGGTTCTCTGATGTGGGGCGCTCCCGAGCTCTGCAGGTCGGTGATCGGTCGAGGGAGGGAGGTGGAGGGGGTCTGCCGACGGGGGCGGGCGAGCTTCGGACGAGTGGGGGCCGCGTGACTGCGCGTGGGGGGGGTGGCCTTTGCAGGGCGACGGCGGGGGGCTTTGCAGAAGGGACATCTTCCAAGGCGGAGGGGACGTCCGGGTTGGAGAAGTGGGGACGTCGTGGACGAGATGGGTATGCTGGGCGCAGGGCCTGTGGGGCCAGGCGTATGAGTGGGCTCCGAGCGCGGGGTTGGGGCGCTGGTGGCAAGCCAGGGGTTGTTGATAAGGGTTGTGGCAGGGCGGGTGAGGGTCCGGGCTGGCGATGGTGGCGCCGTTGGTGGGTCGGAGCAGGGGTCTGGGATGGGGATGGTGGGGCGGGGCAGGGTGGGGCATGGTCGGAGTGGGGCCGGGGTATATGAGCGGGCACCGAACGCGGGGCTAGGGCGCTGGTGGCAGGCCGGGGTAGGGGGGCGTCGGGGTGGAGCTAGGCAGGGGGGCTGGGGCGCTGATGGATTTCAGATCTAACTTCAGCGAGGGAACGACTGGACTGAAGCTCTTGCTTGCATCCGAAACCTGATGTTTTGGTTCTATGATACCCCTCCCCAAACTTCATCATCTTCCTACAAATTTGAGTTGAAATCCAACCATTTTCCGACTAGATCACATTCTGCCTTCCTTCATAAACTCTTGTTCCGACGCACCTTATACTCTGCAAGAGTCTGAGCCTACAAGTCCCCCATATTCTCCACATCGATTGGACCCCCACTTCCCCTTCACTCCATTACCAAGCTTCGAGGTCGAGCACTCTCCCGATTATTGCAAGACTGTTGAGCAGCAGCAGAGCATTCCCAAGCATGCATCAGAACACCAGCAATTGTGAGGTAACAACCATCTCATCTATTGTATGTCAGTTGACTTCGTCACCTACTCTGCCCAGCTCCTGAGAGCTTCACAGATGTATGGAGAAGCCCCCTCTTCCGAAGAGGATGACCTCGACAGTAGGGTCGACAGTGATCACGGCGGAGGGCTTGCTCGGGGGCAGGGGAGGGCCGCCGATGCATGGCCTGCATGGGAGGAGGAGGTACTGCTAAATGATTGCATGTTTTGCAAATAGGAATCAACATAAGGGGCAGATTTGTCTTTTACAACGGAAACCGTTTAAATATAACAGGTATATCTAACGGAACATAACATAGGGTTTACCATGCAAGAGTTAAAGCATTACTCGGGGTTTCTCATGTAATTCACGATTATGCAGGGTTATGAATGTTATTGCGAGATTACTCAGGTTTATGGGTGTAAAAATCCCTAAATATATATATATATATGCATGTATACATTAATATATGTAACATGCCCATGCCTTCATGTATAGAAAAATTTTTTAACAGTTCATTGATAACAGGCAGTCACAGCCGATATCAAGCCTGGTAAATAAGGGTTGTGTTAAAAAACCGACAATAAGTGTAAAATAGCCCGCTCTTTAACATGGAATTAAGCAATCATTTGGATTTCATTGGAGCCTTTCCTATAAGTGACATGTTGCATCGCACGAATGCATTGAGAAGTAGGCAAGAACCTACATCAATTCCGACATGTAAATCAAAATTTGCAAGAGTTCTCGCATGAGAAATGCATGCGAATAAATAAGCTACTTCCGCTACATTATCACTCGGAAGTCATCCAAAATATGCAATGTTTCGCATATGATGGACGCATTAGTAAAGAAGTTGGTCCAAAAAAGTGGCAAAAGATGTGTGGATGTATAGTTGAAGTATTGGTACTTTGACTGGCGAATCGACGGAGATAGGAGGTACAATGGGAAACAAGGAAGATCTGGATATTAAGTCTCTAAGAGACAAAATGGGCTAGACAAAAAACAAGGGGAATAAAAAAAACATGCTTTAAATTATAGTATTCAGATAAAACATAAGGGCAGAGATGCCGTTGGACTAATTGATCATAAGGTATTTGAAGGATAAGGTAGATGAGGTGCAAATATTTGATCGTACTATTTTGTTAAAATGTTGCTTGAAGAAGAAATCTTAAATATCTTCTCAGTTTACACACCACAAGTTGGTTTAATGAAAAGGATTAAACATTATTTTGAGAGCATTTGAAGAGGATCAAATGAAGCAAGAAAGATTCAAGGAGAAGGGTTTAGAAGAATTATCTTTGAAATGTAATGGAAGTGCAAATTGATGTGGGAGGTGATAGCGTCTTGTATACAAAAGGTAGCCAAAGAGATGCTAGGTGAATCAAAAGGGGGAGTAATTCCAGGCCAAAAAGGAGGCTGAATGGGTGGAGTGAAGAGGTACATGAGAAGCTTAAAAATAAAAGAGTTTGCTTTAAAGCTATGTATAAGGATAAAACATATCAAGATGTCACAAATTACAAAATAGCAAAGAAGGAAGCAAAAAGGTTATACGTGAAACTAAGACTTTTTTTATAAGGAATAGGAATGAGTCTCCCTTTATGTGGAGCTAAGATAAAAGCCTATAAAGTTTTTGTACAAAAGCATGACTCTAAGGAGGACTAGATGGATATATTCAAATTGGCCAAAATTAAAAGAAAAAAAGACCAAAGATCTTACTCAAATGAGATGCATTAAGGATAAGGAATGACATGTGCTTGTGACTCGGAATGATAAAAAACTAAACGAAAGTAGTATACTTTTCATTAGACAAAGGAATGAAAAGATCACTTTGGAAAATCTAGCTAGTAGTGAAAGTTACACAGATCATGCAAGCTATAGACGAATACAAACGAGGCTTTCGAAGTTATGAAACATTAGGAAGGTGTATGATTGAATGACACCCCAACATAAGTATGGAGAGTTCTACATGAACGTAGCTCAACTTGGCTCATAAATATAGTCAATGCTAAATGGTGAAGCAAGAAAAGGCCTAAAAGCTAGGGAAATGCATCACGGTTCCTCTTTTACAATAATAAACGAGATATCCAAAAATGTAACTTGGGGCTTTGGCGACCCAGCCTTCCAAAGTGGATAACCTGGTCTCGAGAGACTGCACTATGATCTGTACTTGGAAGACCCCATCTAGGATAAATGTTTTTTCTCTGGCTTCTAAGGGAGCGTGACGGCAGCTATAAGAGCAAGGCTCTTCCTCAAGGCTACGGAGAGCTGCAGTAGGTGAGTAAATCGTCGGAAGATGTTGATCACTTATTTTTTGACTGTCACGGTTCTGTTGATGCATGGAGAAGGGTGGCAATCACATGTCTAGATTGGAGTAACATGGACAGCTTTTGGGACTCTTGCAAGAGGTGGTCGGGCTCAGAGAATGGGAAATCGAAGATTTGTGCGACGGTATGGTGCCTCTGGTTGGGAAGAAACAATGTGATTTTTGAGGGGTCGAGGTTCTATTCCGAAAATGTACTTGGGCATGCTAGAGCCCTCCTTAAATCCTGACGGGTGAAATTATTATTTAGTATATTGTTAATATACTTTTTGGATGGTCCTCCAAAGGAGGTCCATCCCAACGTTTCTCAAAAAAAAGTGTGACTTACAAAGGTATCAAACTGATGAGACATACTTGGGAATGTTTAATCGAAAAAGGTTGAGCAAGTTTACAAAGTAATAGAAAACCAACTAGGAATATGGACAAGTCGCTCAACTATTGCAAGTATATACTTATTAAGGAGAACAATTTTGATTTATAGAACTAAAAGGGGGATTCTTCATATTATTTTTATTGATTTGGAGAAGGCTTGTGATTTCAATTCCACGGGAGTTCTTGTAATGAATTTTGGAAGAGAGACAAGTAAATGTTATGTATCATTAACCATATAAGGATTATGTATGATGCAGCTCATCTTATGTAAAGATCGGACTGGGAAGACCAGCTATTTTGACATCAGCATTGATTTGCATCAAGGTTCAGCTTTGCATCCATTCCTTTTTACTTTAATTATGGACGAATTGACTAGTCGCATTCATATGAGATACATTAGTATATGTTGTACGTCGATGATTTTGTGTTAGTCGGTGAGATTAGAGTTGGAGTAAATGAGAAAATTGGGTTTAAAGACATTAGAAATAAATCAATTTTGCACAAGTAAGGCTAAGACCGAATATATGAAGTACACATTTAATGGTAGTGATGAAGAAATCGAGACTAACATTGGAGAAGTTAACATTCAACGATAAATTCTTCCAGACAATCGAGGTTTATTTTGCAACATGATGAGGAAATTGTTCGAGATGTTCCCATAGTATAGATGCAAGCAAGCTCAGAGAGAGATTCAAGATATCGATATCCGCATCATATCGATCAGACCAAAAAGGAAATATCGATGGAAATCTCAAAAATGGTGAAAAGATTTTTTTTGCATTCTTAAACCAATAAATAACATACAAAAACACACTTAAATGAAAAATGAGATGTGATTAGAACACCAATACATATCGTTGCCGTCAATGCTGACTTTTGACTATTGATTGGTTACTGACGAGAGTGGTATTGCAAAGTAAGTAAAGAAATTCGAAATAAAACAACATATAGACATAAATGGCATGCATCTAGCATATTAGTTTTATATAATATTATATATTATGTATAAATCAAATGATGAGCTATATCAGATATCAAACAAATAAACAACACCAACAAAGCCTTTTCCACATTAAGTAGGGTCGGCTACATGAATTCTTTGCCTCTATTAGCTACATGAATTCTGATGCAGAACAAATTTTACGGCAATGAATAATAAATTTGATGGTGGTATTTTTCGGTAGAGAAGAAATCGGAGGGGATGAGAGGAGATAACTCGTCGGAAAAAACGAGGGATTTTTGGAGAAGAAACGCCAGATCGCGCCAAGCGAAAGATAGAGAGACAAAAATAAATCTCAATTTTTCATATAATCTGAACTTCTCCCTTACAATAGACTACTCAACCCCTTTATATAGGAGGGGAGGAAATACAAATTGGAAAGCGAATCAATTCAAATTTAAATTAAAATCACACTTGATCCTAATTTGACTCTAATTGATTTGAATCTAAATTCGAATTCACCTTATCCTAATTGATTCTAATTTTAAATTCAAATTTAAAATCGACCAACTAATTGGAAGATCACACACGATCACTTTTATTTAAATAAAAATTACGACGACTCAATTATTCGTAAATAAAATTAGACTCTAATTAATAATAAAAAAACGGAGGCCCTATTTATCAATTCTGTGATGCATCAATTCTCCTCTGCTTGAAAATTTTGTCTCCTGGGGAGGAAGAAGGAGAAAAACACGTCGGTTGCGTGAGAGTTTGAAGGGAAATCGCGAAGAACGTGCCGAGAGAAAGAGAGACACACGAAGAGAAAGAGGCAAAGAGAGATAAATTCAAATTTTAATAAATCTTGAACGGTTCATTACAATAGACTACCATCCACTTTATATAGGAGGGGAGGAAATACAAAATTGGAAAGTGATGGGGTCTACTACCATCCACTTTATATAGGATGGTAGTAGGCCCCAACGCTTTCCAATTGGATGGTAGTAGGCCCCAACACGCTTTCGCTCGAAGGTGTCCAGTGTCTTGGCAAGTGCTAGTGTATCGACAAGTGTTGATGCAACGACGTCGTGCCCGAAGGTTAGGGCCCCAAAAGCGACCAGTCGAATGATGATGCAGAAGTCTTAACAACTTCCAACGTGAATAAATCGAGGATTTTGGGTTATTCATCCTATCTTCATCAAATATCGGCTCCAGGTCTTCCCTTTTTCATTTTTTGATTTCTGAACATCAACGATCGTTAAAAAATCAAGGTTTTCGTATTCCTCGTCCACACCTTCGTCGAATATTGGCCATGTGTCCTCATGGTGATGTTAGCCAACATTTGTAATAGTACAATTTTCTTCAAAACTGAAAATACCTTCCATTTCTTGCTTAAAAGTGGACTGCACACAGGAACAATAGTGATCTGAATTTTATCGTTCTCGAGCGAATCTTCATTGATTGTCGCGTCCAACCATCCTTGGACTTTGATGCTTGATATAAGGCATTTCTTGAACTTCTTTGAGCGCGAGTGTGATGGCGGGCCATGGGAGAGACGACTCAGATCGATCTGCAAAGGCCAATAGATGATCGGATCATCGAATCGTAAGAACTATTCAGTTTCCATGCTCTAAACCAAGTGATGCAGACAGAAAATCCAAACGGAGGAATAATTGATTTTGGTGGAAGAAATTTAGATAGGGGAGGAAGGAGAAAAACGCACCAGACTCCAGTTGCACGAGATTTTGGAGATAAATCGCGAATAACGCGCCGAAAGAAAGAGAGAGAAACACACAGAAAGAAGAGGCAAAGAGAGATAAACTCAAATTTTAATATATCTTGACCGTTCGTTACAATAGACTACAATCCCCTTTATATTGGATGGGAGGAATTACAAAATTTGAAAGTGAATCAAATTCAGATTCAAATTAAAATCCCACTCGATCCTAATTTAACTCTAATCGATTTGAATTAAAATTCAAATCTACCTTATCCTAATTGATTCTAATTCTAAATTCAAATTTAAAATCGACCAACTAATTGGGGTATCGCACACGATCTCTTTTATTTAAAAAAATTGCGATGACTCAATTATGCATAAATAAAATTAGACACTAATTAATAATAAAAAATAGAGGCCCTATTTATCAATTTTGTGTTGCATAAATTCTCCTCTGTTTGAAAAAATCGTGTCCTGGCGAATTGCTTTATCTTCAAAGCTTGACGATTTGATGTCAACTTTCTTGTTCGCCTCTTGGAAGAATAGATGGGGAGCAAACAGTGGAACCCAGATGTATTTAGTGCAGTAGCCGGAGTTGTCGACCTCATGTTGGAAGAACATATGTGGCGCAAAGGGCGGCATCTCCACAAGCTTTGTCATGTTAATGCGGTGGTCGAAAACTTGATGAGGCATGCCCCCTTTTTTTAGCGTCAAAAAAACTTGATGAGGCATGAACATCGTAGCCATCGAAGAACCCATAACAAACGTATGGCACAAGCTTACGATGAGAGGAGATGTGGGTAACGTCATAACCCATAGGGTCCTTTTTATAGGCAAATCCCACATTCCTAGTCCTGATTGGAGAAGGTAGAAGCCCCAAATTTCTTTTTTCAGCCTTTGTCGTAAAATATTCTTGCTCTTGGGGGGTAACTTAAAAAAAAGTGGTAAGTGCTGATGTCACTTTCTACGATGGTTGCATCAAGAGGGAGAGGTGGTTCCTCTTCTTCATTCCGTGGTTGTGGTCGTGGATCTGGAGGTCGTGGTGGTCGGTCCCGTCCACCTTGCAGTTTTTGTCACCGTCCAGGTCATTCGGAGGATACATGCTATTCAAAGCATGGTTTTCCAACATCAGCACAGGTGGCAGAACATGTTGCAACTCCATCATCTGCTACTTCAGATCAGAGGTTCGAAGAACTCGTCGCTCGGTTACGGGATATTATGCCTCCTGCTTCTACAGACTCTTCTGGAGGTCCTTCTAATGTAGATGTGTCTGCTTCTGCCAGTACCTCTGCCACGGCTAGTACCTCAGGTAGTGCATGTGCCTTTACCACATGTTGTAGTTCAGACATTTCCGATTGGATCATGAACTCCGGTGCCATGCACCATTTATGTCGAGACAGAGACAGGCTTATCTCATACAGAAAGATTCCTCCAGGGAGGTCAGTGATCATTGCCAATGGGACTCATTCTCCCATTGTTGGATAGGAGGATATCTTGTTATCCCCTTCCATGCGTCTCAAGAATGTCTTACATGCCCCGGAGTTCTCAATGAACTTACTATCTATTAGTCAGATTACAAAAGATTTGCATTGTCACGCTATATTTAACCCATCTTCTCTTATATTTCATGACATTCTAACGGGCAGGGTGATAGATGTGGTTCTGAGCAAGATGGTCTTTATCGTCTCAACAGGAGTTCATATGCTGGAGTCTCTTCTCATGTTGTTGGATCTTCTCTCCATTCACATGGCATCTACGCTTTGGTCACCTTTCTCTTCAGAAGATGCGTCACCTCTTGCCTCAGATATCTCCAAGTTCGTTCTTTCGATGTGATGCTTGTTAGTTAGGGAAGCATCATAAAGCTAGCTTCCTGAGTCGTCAGAGTCGGAGCAGTGGCTCCCCTTTTGAGTTACTCCATATTGATATTTGGGGTCTCAGTCGTGTCCCTGATCACCAGGAGCACAGGTTTTATCTTGTTGTGGTTGATGATTTCTCTCGTCTGTCGTGGGTTTTCTTGTTAAACAATAAATCTGAAGCTGGTGATGTTATTAAAAATCTTATCAATGAAGTGAACAATGTCTTTTCATCCAATGTGAAATATGTTCGTACTGATAACGCGTTGGAATTTGGTACTCGGTCTCTCTCACAATTTCTTCTGTCAAAAGGCATTATACACCAAACTACATGTGCCTACACCTCCCAACAGAACGGAGTTGCTGAGAGAAAGCATCGTCACCTTCTTGACATTACTTGAACTCTACTTATCCAGAGTTCTGCCCCTATTTCTTTTTGAGGAGATGCCGTTCTTACAGCCTGCTACTTGGTAAATCGTAGGTCGTCCACGGTTTTTGGTGAGAGAATTCATCGTTCTGTTGTTTTTCAGATAAGGAATTATTCTCACTCACCCCTCGTGTTTTTGGAGTTGTTGTATTTGTTCATCAACTATCCCCAGGTCTTGACAAGCTCTTACCTAGAGCTATCAAATGTGTCTTCGTGGGCTATTCTCGGACGCAGAAGGGATATCGTTGCTATGATCCGGTTAACAGGAAATACTTTGTCAGTGTTGATGTCACTTTCTTCGAATCTGTTATATATTTTTCACATGCAGGTGACATATTGGTCTCTAACAGATCTACTATGAGGTCTATGTCCCTCCTTCTACGGTGAGTCCTCCATTGTCCAATCCAGTTCCTAACATTCCGTCAGTTCCTCCAACACCACCACCACCAAAACCGCTTGTATCGCCACTACCAAAATTTTATACCCGTCGGTCTGGTCCCGCTCATGCTCTACGCCAATCATCCAGCACGCCCCAGATATGTTCAGATGTTACTACTAATGATGGGTCGAATAGTGTGCCTATGCAAGGTGCATCATTGCAGGTTGAATCGGCTCTGACAAGTTCAGTGGTTGATGATCTGGATGTTCCTATTACGATAAGAAATCAAAAACGCAGTTGTGCTTCGTATCCTCTTGCCTCACAGGTCTCCTTTCATCGCCTCACAGAAGACTTTCAGCGATTTGCAATGGCTTTATCTACGGTGGAGATCCCAAAGACCTATCAGGATGCATTAAAATCTGATTGCTGGAGGACTGCAATGGAGGAGGAGATGGTTGCCCTACAATCGCGGGGCACATGGAGCTTGGTTCCCGCTCCTTCAGGAGCATCTGTTGTTAGCTGCAAATAGGTATTCACTGTCAAGTATCATGCAGATGGTAGTCTTGATCGTACAAGGCACGGCTAGTGGCACGAGGCTTCACCCAGACTTATGGGGTAGACTATATGGATACCTTCTCTCCAATCGCACGTCACTCCACTCTTCGTATTCTTCTGTCTGTAGCTGTGGTACATGATTAGCCCCTGGAGTTAAACGTTAAAAATGCATTCTTGTATGGAGATCTACAGGAGGAAGTCTACATGCAGCAGCCTTCGGGATTTGCTGCTGAGGGGGAGACTCATATGGTGTGCAGACTTCATAAGGCTATATATGGCCTTAAACAGATCCCAAGGGCATGGTTTCAGAAGCTGTCCCATCTGATTGAAGAACATGGATTCAAGAGATCCAATGCAGATCACTCATTGTTCATCCAGAGGACTACTTGAGGTATAGTTGTCATCATGGTGTATGTTGATGACATTTTGATTACAGGAGATGATGCTCAAGGGATAGAGATGATCAAAGCAGTGTTGGGTCGCCAATTTGTTACAAAAGACCTTGGTACATTACGATACTTTCTGGGGTTGGAGTTCGCCAAGAATGCACAGAGTCTAGTAATGACCCAGAGGAAATATATTACAGATATGCTTGTTGAGACGGGCATGGTTGGATGCAGACCGTCTACTACTCCTATGAACCCTAGCATGAAATTGTATGATAATGATACAGAAGAAGTTGACAAGAGAAGGTATAGAGAAATGGTGGGGAAGCTTCTTTACATAACTATAACCCGACCTGATATTGCCTTTGCAGTTAGTCGGGTAAGCCAGTTCATGGAACAGCTGAGACAGCTACATATTGATGTTATATATATGATACTCAGGTATTTAAAATCGTCTCCGGGCACGGGATTGCTGTTCAGAAAGGAAACCAATCTATCTATTTGTGCATGTGTGGATGTTGACTATACAGGTGGCCCTAAAGATTGAAAGTCTACCTCAGGCTTTGTTGTGTTTGTAGGTAGCTCTCTAGTTTCTTGAAAAAGCAAGAAACAAACAGTTGTGGCTAGATCCAGTGCAGAATCTGAATATAGGGCTATGGCACAAGCAAGTACGGAAATGATGTGGGTTCGAGCTGTATTAGAAGAATTACATGTAGATGTACCTCTACCCATGCAGCTACAGTGTGATAATCAAACCGCATTGTTCATTGCCAATAATCCTGCCTTTCACGAGAGAACCAAGCATATTGAAGTAGACTGTCACTACACTAGAGATATGATCCAGAAGGGACTGATTTCTACTTCACATGTTAGTTCTGAAGAGCAGACTGCAGACATCTTCACCAAACCGTTACTCAGAGGACCATTCCAAAAATGTACTTCCAAGCTAAGCATGATCGATATCTATGCTCCATCTTGAGGGGGAGTGTCGAAAGAATTATATAGTCTGTCACTTTTTATTCTTCTATGTTCCGTCTTATGTAATTTACCCATGGGTCTTCTCTATATAAGAGACCCTAGGATTCTATGGAATAAACACAACGATTATTCTCCCAACAATGATATATCGAGATAATTCAATCCATAGTGGAAAGCAGCCCTTATTGTTTCTATGTGATAGTAAAATTCCTTTGAAAATCAAAAAAATATCACAAAGCAGTTATGAGAACTTCTATGCTCTATGGAGCTGAATGTTGACATGTGAAACATAGACACGTGCTGAGAAGGGCAGTAATAGACATGAAAAAACTATTACGTTCGAAATGGCCTTTTTAGAAAGAAGTTGGAGTAGCTTTGATAAAGGATAAGATGAGAGAACCACTTGAGATGGTTTGACCATTTGGTATTTGCTAAGGAGGTCGGCCAATGCACTAGTTAAAAGATACAAGATTTGAGATGATGATACGACCAAGAGAGGGTGAGGAAGGCCCAAGAAGTGTTGGAAGGAGACTACTCATAGGGATTTTAGTTATTTGGATCTAAATTCTAGAATAACCGAAAATATATCCAAATGAAGGTAAAGATTCCATGTGATGCGGATTGATTTTCGACGACGGCGAAAAATAAAATATTTAACGGCGGATTTTAGTGGAGAAGAAAATGGAGGAATTGAGAAGAGAATAGAGGGGTTGAGAGAAGAAGCTCGTCGGGAACACGAGGGGTTTGGAGGAGAGAAACGTGAAGACCACGTGGGGAGAGAGAGAGACGAGAGAAGGAGAGAGATAAATGGAGAAGAGAATGGAGGGATTGAGAAGAGAATGGAGGGGTTGAGAGAAGAAGCTCGTCGGGAACGAGGGGTTTTGAGAAAAGAAACGTGAAGACCACGTGAGGGGAGAGAGAGAGGAGAGGGAGATAGAGAATAAATCTCAAATTTTCATATCAACTGAACTGATTAAAAACACTAGCCTATCATCCCTTTATATAGGAGGGATGAGGTTACAAAATAAAAACTCGAATTCAAATTGAAATCAATTATCCTAATTTGACTCTAACCGACTAATTTGAAATTCAAATCTTTAACTAATTAATTGGGATCACAGGCAATCTCGTTTATTTAATTAAAAACACGACAACTCAAATAAACGTAAATAAAATTAACGGATAAAAATTAAATAAATGCAGCCCTGTATTTCCATTTCACGCTCCATCAACTCTCCTCCGCTTAAAAAAATTCATCTCCCGACGAATTGCTTGATCTTCGGGCTGTTGATGGAGAATTTTCCCATGGCTTGTTGGTCGAATCTCCCAATTTCGCTCCGACGAACGATGGTGTTTCGTCGCGTGTAATGTCTAGATGGATCGTCAGATCGTGAGGACGATCTGTAGGCCATGCTCTGATACCAATTAATGCGGATTGGTTTTCGGCGACGGCGAAAAATAAAATATTTAACGGTGGATTTTAGTGGAGAAGAAAATGGAGGAATTGAGAAGAGAATAGAGGGGTTGAGAGAAGAAGCTCGTCGGGAACACGAGGGGTTTGGAGGAGAGAAACGTGAAGACCACGTGGGGAGAGAGAGACGAGAGGAGAGAGATAAATGGAGAAGAAAATTGAGGGATTGAGAAGAGAATGGAGGGGTTGAGAGAAAAACTCGTCGGGAACACGAGGGGTTTTGAGAAAAGAAACGTGAAGACCACGTGAGGGGGGAGAGAGAGAGGAGAGGGAGATAGAGAATAAATCTCAAATTTTCATATCAACTGAACTGATTAAAAACACTAGCCTATCATCCCTTTATATAGGAGGGATGAGGTTACAAAAATAGAAACTCGAATTCAAATTGAAATCAATTATCCTAATTTGACTCTAACCGACTAATTTGAAATTCAATCTTTAACTAATTAATTGAGATCACAGGCGATCTCGTTTATTTAATTAAAAACACGACAACCCAAATAAACGTAAATAAAATTAACGGATAAAAATTAAATAAATGCAGCCATGTATTTCCATTTCACGCTCCATCACCATGTAACTGACCTACCTAATGTGGGAGAAGGCTTTGTTGTTTATGTACATAGATAATAGGCGCACGCCTTTGTATATAGAATAATATGTGATGGTACATAAATAACATGTGTGTATCTTTATGTATAAAATAATATGTAAAAGTACATGTATAAAATAACATATGTAACATGCTCATGACTCATATCTTTATTTATAAGTTAATAATACAAAAAAATCATATATATAATAATATAGGTGCCAAACATGGGTCTTTAGGTATAATACCTAGTCATTTATAAAATATAGCATACATCTAATATCAAATAATAGTTCTTTACATTTTATATAATGTGTAACATTTATTTGTATATATAATAAAATAATATATATGTAATATAAAAAAACGTATATACATTATAAAAAACGTATATACATTATATTCTATGTGCATAACTATATATGTAATTCTAAAGTTATTTTGTGCAGATTTTGATAGTATTAAATTTTACATAGTATATTCTAATAGATAACTCAATACGTTCACAGATATTACGAATGGCTGTGAGAAGTGGACATGACATAGAAATGTTTATATACATTAGGAAATGTTTTGAGGTTTTTATCTTTTCTAATTTATGTCTAAATGTTTCTTCATGCATGATTGTGCTAAAATTATGTGGCATTCGCAGTTTGTATTGACATAATAACTTTTCAAAATTATATGTATATACGCACACATTACATCTTTGTCGACTCGCTTATCTTGAGCAATCGCCTAGCGCCACATACATTTTGGACCCCTTAGCGCCTTGGAGCTCCTCATGCATTTAACAACATGGCTAGATCAGTAGGAAGATTCAGGAGAGGTAAAGGAGGAAGAGAAGGCAGAAAGATGTGAGCAAAACAGTATACTTCTATAAAAGGACAAGAAGAGGGATATCAAATGGAAGCAGTGCTTGATCCAAAAGTGGTTGAAAAAGGGCAACAAGGCCAAGCAGTTCTTACATGTGGTGGCTAGTGTATGCAAATTGATCCACTCGATTGAGGATGATGGGGGAGGAGTTAGCATGTGATTGTCTTATTGGTAAGCACAATCTTAAATGTCAGATTTCAGTTTAGTTTCGGTAAAGTCTAGAAAGAGAAATTCGGTGGAATTTCAATGAAATTTCGATGAAATGGTCAAAAATTGAGGAAATTACTTAAAAACTCATTTTAAGACAAAATAAAGATTTTTAATATTATTTAACTCAAAAAATGAGATATAAAGATAGTTTTTTTGATAACAGTAAGATGTTAATGTGATATATTACGTTAAATTTCCATCCCATCGTCCCAATAATCAAAAAATAGTATGATGCTCGGAACCATAACATGATTTAAAACTGTAATTAGAAGTCATCGGTTTCTCGTCTTGAACATTAAGAGAATGGTGACATGTGAGCACCTCTTCAATAAGAATGAGGTAACAAATATGATATTAATTAAAACATATATAAAAATAAAGAAAAATAAAAAAATGAATATCTTCAGTTAAAACTTCAATTTAACTCTTAAATCTTGTGTCTAACTAATTTAACTTGGATTTAGATATAAAATATAAAAACTAACTAAAGAAACTTCGAATATTAAAAAATCTTGGATTTGCATTTTAAACAATATAAAGCACTCTAATAACTCAACACATTAGCAAATAAACAAGTGAAATTCATTAATATATACAAATTTCTATGAAAGCAAATGGTAGATTCCCTTATTTTTGTTGTTTCACCGAAATGACGTGTAATTTTGATGAAATTTCATTGACATTTCGATGATATTTTGGTGAAATCCTGGAAAAAGAAATAAAAGAGCGTAGGAAATTTCAGAGAAATTTCGTTGAAATTTGAGGCCACGTTGGTAAGGCGGTAAAGCGCCACTACCTTGAGCTTGAGGATGAATGGAAGCAGGGCAAAGGAAAGAGAAGAGAGTGGCGATCGAATAGTCACCGAACATGAGGGAGGCGGCAAGAACGCTCGATCGAAGGAGGGTAAGCAAAAGGAGGATGTTGCAATGAAGGAGTTAGAGAGGGAGGATTCATGAAGCTCTCCGAAGAGGTAGATCCATTTTTCAAAGCCCAGCGTCAGGAGAGATTCGTGGTGCAACTGTTGTGGTGCAAGGGACCACATCTCTAAGAACTGCTCGACAACTGCGCAATTTTGTTTCCGTTGTGGATGCTTGGGTAATCAAAGGGAGTACTCGGCAAGGGGCTCTTGGTCGAGGAAGAAAGCATCTTAAGACTTTGAGACAGTCATGATTCTTCCATGTGGTCGAATGAAAGCAGTGTTTGATGTAAAAGTAGTTGAAAGAGGGCAACACGAACACACGGTTCTGCCATGTGGTGGCTAGTGGGCGTAGAAGGTGCAATGGAGGAGTTATCCATAGAGGGTCCATGGAGCTCTTCGAAGAAGCAGAGCCAATCTTTGAAGCTCGATGTCGGGAGAGGCTCGTGGTGCTACCGTTGTGGCGCAAGCGACCACATCTCTAAGAACTGCTCGACCACTGCGCAACTTTGTTTCCGTTGCGGATGCTTGGGTAATCAAATGGAGTATTCGGCAAGGGGCTCTTGGTCGAGGAAGAAAGCACCTTAAGACTTTGAGACAATCGTGATTCTTCCATGTGGTCGAATGGAAGCAGTGTTTGATGGAAAAGCGATTGAAAGAGGGCAACGCGAACACGCGGTTCTGCCATGTGGTGGCTAGAAGGTGCAATGGAGGAGTTATCTAGAGAGGGTCCGTAGAGCTCTTCGAAGAGGCGGAGCCATTCTTTGAAGCTCGGTTTCGAGAGAGGCCCGTGGTGCTACCGTTGTGGCACAAGCAACCACATCTCTAAGAACTGCTCAACCACTGCGCAACTTTGTTTTCGTTACGCATGTCTGGTCATCGAAGGGAGTGCTCGACAAGGGGCTCTTGGTCGAGGAAGAAGGCACATTAGGTCTTTGAGACAGTTGTGGTATTGGTAGGGGTATAAACGAGCCGAACCTGAGCGAACCAACCCAGGCTCGGTTCGGCTCGTTTAGCATTCTTTCAGGCTCGAGCTCAGTTCGGCTCGATAAAATGAAAACTGTAATCAGGTTCGGCTCGGCTCGGTAAGATTCGTAAAGGTTCGGTTTGGCTCGTTAAAGGTTTGTTTAAGAATAAATGTTGTGCATGTGTTTCTGTTCAAAGGGAAAAGCCGCAGTTGCAGGGAAGGGTTTTGTGGTGTTTCGGGAATAGGGTTAGAGAGTGGATGACTGAATGGGTTTGGAAAATTAAGTGAATGCCCTTATGTTAATATAGAATGTATTTTTTCCTTGTATATATACAATACTCATGTATATATTCTTATATATATATATGTGTGTGTATATAATCGAACTTTTAACGAACCGAACCTGAGCGAACCAATGTTTTTGAGGTTCGATTCGTTTATCTAATCGAGCCCAAACTCGTGTTCAGGTTCGGTTCATTTATTTTCGAATCGAATATGAATCGAACTTTTAGCGAGCCGAATCTGAGCGAATGTCGAACCTGAGAAATTTCTGACAGCCCTAGGTATTGGTGGAGCCTATGCAAACAATCTTCTTCAGAGCGGAGATGGATGCCTTGTTATCGCGCCTCACAAAGGGTGCAACATCGGAGCATCTACTGGACTACCTTGTGGTGGGAGGTGTGACGAGGATTTGTGGAGGATTAGGGAGAGTGTGGGACTGCCAAAGGAAAGCGTAGTTGAAGTGGATGCGATTTGGTTGCCCAAGACGGCCCTAAGCTTATTGTCTAACAATGTGAAAAAAGTGATAGGGGGTGCTTTGGAGAGTTGCTTGTTGTCGGGTTCGAGGGGGGAGATCAAGTGGAGGAAGTCGCGATATTTGGATAAGCTCGAGGAGTGACGGCCCGTTGTGGAAGATGAAGGTGGTGAGGTTCCCTCTGAGAAATTGGAAGGTGGAAGATCTGGGGAAGCTTTGAAGGACATCGGGGAGGTTGCAGAAATGTGTTGCTTCGACCTGCAACCATGCAAAGGCTCACAAGTGGTGATGGTGCTTAGGTGGACCAAACCACCATCCCCTCTTCGCATGATGATATGGATTGAGAGGAGGTTGATTGCGTTGTGGGTGGTTGTGATGAAGGAGCTAAATTCAATCGAAGGCCACAGGGAGACTGGCAATACGGTAGAGATCCTTCCTGTTAGCGACGGGGAAAGCCGAGAGTCCGTGTTTGCGGCTCAGATACCAAGAGTCGCGACCTTTACGGTAGGGATACTAGGGGTAGCGACATTTGCGTCGAAAGGTGGAAGTTCTTGGGGAACCTTTGAAGGATATCGGGGAGGTTGTTGAGATGTGTTGCTCCGAGACGTGACAAGGCGAGGGCTCGCAAGTGGTGGTGTTGGTTAGGTGGACCAGAACACCATCCCCCCCCCCCGTCCTGAGCGTTGATACAGATCGAAAGGAGGCTAATTATGATGGGGGTGGTTGTGATGGAGGAGCTAAATTCAATCAAAGGCCGTCGGGAGATAGGAGAAGCGATGGGGTTGTTACCGATAAGCATCGAGGAATCTTGAAAGTCCGCATCTGCAGCTCGGATACCAGAAGTCGCGACTTTTGCTACGACGATACCAGAGGTTGCAATCTTTGCAGCGGGAGAATGTGAAGTGCTCAAGAACATCATGGGAAACCCTATCGCGAGGACCTTTATGAATGCGACTCTCATGGGTTCTTCAAATAAGGCGTCGGGTTCGAGTCACGTCAAAAACCCGATAACTATTTCGAGTTCGCACCCTGGTGTGGATCATGTTTTATCAAATGTGGCACGCGGTTCAGACTTAAGTCATGGCTTGTGTCTTTAGTTGGGCTTCAATTTCCCCCAATTGTACCGCCCTCTCGAGGGGGCTTATGTTGCAAAGCTCGAGATGCAACTCAAGGCCACTTGTTGGGACTTCTTCGGTAGCGAAGGGCTCCTTGGCGATCACCTCCATGCTCGCTCACTCTAGACATGTGGGTTTCGCCTATCTTTAGGGAGGAGTCTCAAGTTTGGCGGTTGGCCAATGGGGTAGAAGACTATAAGACCTCTAAGTACATGAAATTACTACTTCAAAGTATTAAAACGGATCCAATGTCCAAATGAGACAAATGATCACTCTATCTTGTAGTACTCATCAAGACCTTTCCAAAAAACTCAAAAACATTGAAATGGGAAATCGTATGAAAAAGTTACAAACAAATTATGATCGGCCTACTGCTTTCTTAACCCGATCCAAACCCAGATATGATGAGGATCGAGCCTATATAAGGAGGTATGCCCTTAAGTGGTCTGGCTAACAAGACCACATAGCCTTGTCGGAGCTCTACCTCCTTCGTCAAAACGTTGCCACTGATGCAGCGTGAAACAAAGATTTAGGGTTCGTTTGGTTGCTGGGTTGGACAGGGTTGGGTTGGCCCAACCCGGGGTAACCCTCCTTCCAAACATCTCAATCCTCCTCACAGTTTACTATTCACAGGGATACCCCAACCCAACCATGCCCAACCCTGCAACCAAACGAAAGAGCTCTGCTATTAAAGTTTAAATAAATTAGGGTCAAGTTATTTGAGTCCATTGGAATTTCATTTTGAATAACGAGATCACTTGTGATCTCGAATCAATTAATTAATCAGTTGTTAAGTAGTTAGTAGTAGTTAGTCGGTTAGTGATATTTAGAATCCAAATTAGTATTTAATTTTATTGATTTTATCATCTTTCTACTTTTGTAACATCGTCCTTATATAAAGGGGGTGGTAGTTCAATGTTTTATCGATTCAAGAGTAATTGAAATTTGAGATTTATCTCATATATCACTTGTGATCTCGAATCAATTAATTAGCCAGTTATTAAGTAGCTAGTCAGTTAGTGATATTTAGGGTCCAAATTAGGATTTATTTTTACTTGATTTTATCATCTTTCTACTTTTGTACCTTGTCCTTCCTATATAAAGGGGGTGGTATCCAATGTTTTATTCATTCAAGAGTTAATTAAAATTTAAAATTTATCTCATATCTATCCTATTTTCTCTTCTCCCTCGATGCGAACTCCACACTTCTTATTCCCCAAGTCCCTCAATATGATAAGCCTCATCTTCTTCCTCCCTCCAACTTCTTCCACTAAGTATTCCCTGTTGTTAAATTTTTTTTTCACAATTGCAAATTTTAATTTGCATCAATTGGTATCAAAACATGGCTCTCAGATCGTGCTCGCGATCTGATGATCCTTGAAAATATTTGAGCCATCGATCAAGAGATATCCGTACAAGGAAACGCGCATAGTTTGTGAGGCATTGAAGGGCATGAGTGTTGGAGTGCGCGTTTCAATAATGCCAGATGAGTGGGAAGAGATGTTCCACACTTGATTGATGTGTAGTCTAAGGACTTGGTGAGGCATTTCTTGCTTTCGAAGGTCAAGTGTGCTGCCACCTTTGATTTAAAAATTGGTGGCTCCCCGAGACCAAATGATTTTCTGATTTTCTTTTTAGAGAGTTTTGGGACTTTGCGAGGCAGGAGGCTTTGGAAGTGAGAGAGGCGCCCCATCTATCGAATGGTGGGTGCGAACGACTGAATAGGCCTTTTATGCTCCTTATACCGAAGAAGCATGTAGTGCGACGAGTAGCGGATATGCATCCTATTACGTTATCTAATGCTACTTATCTCATTGTGGCTAAGGTTCTTACCAACAATTTATTGAAGGTTCTTGGTGTTATTATTGACGTGGTACAAATGGATTCCATCCCTGGCCGACACATGATGGATGGAGTTGCATTGGCATCTAAGATTGTTGTGGAGTGACGGAAGAAGACAAAGGGATTCATGTGGAAGGTGGATTTCTCGACAACATATGACTATATTGATTAGAAGCTCATTTGAGCTCCCTGGACAGTGCGACGATGCTTACAGGCTTCCCAAAGAAGTGGATTTCCTGGAAAACAAGATGTGTGACAACATCTTCTTACGTGGTACAAATGGATTCCATCCCTGGCCGACACATGATGGATGGAGTTGCATTGGCATCTAAGATTGTTCTGGAGTGACGGAAGAAGACAAAGGGATTCATGTGGAAGGTGGATTTCTCGACAACATATGACTATATTGATTAGAAGCTCATTTGAGCTCCCTGGACAGTGCGACGATGCTTACGGGCTTTCCAAAGAAGTGGATTTCCTGGATAACAAGATGTGTGACAACATCTTCTTGTGAGGCATTGAAGGGCATGATTGTTGGAGTGTACGTTTCAATAATGCCAGATGAGTGGGAAGAGATGTTCCACACTTGATTGATGTGTAGTCTAAGGACTTGCTGAGGCATTTCTTGCTTTCGAAGGTCAAGTGTGCTGCCACCTTTGATTTAAAAATTGGTGGCTCCCCGAGACCAAATGATTTTCTAATTTTCTTTTTAGAGAGTTTTGGGACTTTGCGAGGCAGGAGGCTTTGGAAGTGAGAGAGGCGCCCCATCTATCGAATGGTGGGTGCGAACGACTGAATAGGCCTTTTATGCTCCTTCTACCGAAGAAGGATGTAGTGCGACGAGTAGCGGATATGCATCCTATTACGTTATCTAATGCTACTTATCTCATTGTGGCTAAGGTTCTTACCAACAATTTATTGAAGGTTCTTGGTGTTATTATTGACGTGGTACAAATGGATTCCATCCCTGGCCGACACATGATGGATGGAGTTGCATTGGCATCTAAGATTGTTGTGGAGTGACGGAAGAAGACAAAGGGATTCATGTGGAAGGTGGATTTCTCGACGACATATGACTATATTGATTAGAAGCTCATTTGAGCTCCCTGGACAGTGCGACGATGCTTACGGGCTTCCCAAAGAAGTGGATTCCTGGATAACAAGATGTGTGACAACATCTTCTTACGTGATCTTGGTGAATCAAAATCAGGAAGGCATTTTTCCACCCACAATGTGGGGTGAGATAGAGGTTGCTGGCACCATTGCTTTTGGTCATGGTTGTTGACACTTCAGCTAGAATAGTGTTAAAGGCAAAAAAGGGGGGTTTATGCAGGCTTCTGTTTGGCGGATGTCTCCATCCGCGTTCTTCAATATGTTGATAATGTTATCGTTTTTGTGGATGGAGAGGTGGCCCTTACTTGGGGGATGGGCATAATCCTAGTTATTTTTATTGGTATCTGTCTTGAAGAATCAAGCAAAATCTACTTTTTTTCCTTTTGGGATGAAAAGAAGAAGAGTAATTTGTAAGGTTGCCTTGCAGACACAGAGGGGGGTCATCCCCATTCTTTACCTCTGGATACTATTGGCGAGACGAAAGGTTCGACACGCGAACAGGGCTTGTGTTATTGAGAGGATGGAGAAGAAATTGGCGGGTTGGTGTATGACTTGTCTGTGGAGAGGTGGTCCTTGAAGTTGTTGAAAATGCTCCTCTCGGCTATCCATGTAATATTTGTGGATATGCACATGTTACATGTTGGGATGAAGGAGAAGTTGGATTCATTGTGCAATGCTTCTTTTGGGCCTCTTTTGGGGGTCTCGAGGGACGTCATTGGTGGGTGGAAGACTATGGTGCTTAAAGAGGGGGATGCTTGCTGGAGATTTAAAGCTTGGAGGTATCAATAGTGCCCTTTTGGCAAAGTAGTTGACCAATATCTAGGGCAAGGGTCAGATCTATTATGTAGGATCTTGCAGTCAATTTATGGACATTCTTTATGTCCCTCCTCACATGTTATTATTGTTCCTGGACCTTCCAACTTGTTGAAGGAGATTTGCTTAGTACTCCATGTGAGATTCCACATACGAGAAATATTCTTAGAGATGATTGTGGGTACCGATTCTTGACTGATGATTGGATAGGACAATGGATATTACATGCTCCTTTCTCCCACTTGTCACTTTGACAACCACCGCAAGAGGTTCCATCGGGATAGTTAAGACAAACACTTTGTTGAGTTTTTTCATATTATGGAGGTCCTGCCAATTTACGAGATTTTTTATGAGACCGTGGATCACTAGTCCCCGGTCGATGGTCATTTTACTATAAGAAAGGCTTACAAGGTCTTCTCCTTGAGAATGGGCTTTGATACAACAAGCGCCTCTGATTAGTTCACTGACAGCTGGAGATGGAAGATCCATCTACGAGTTTGGATCTCTATTTATTTATTAAGAAGGGATTGACTATTAACCACCCAGCTATCACTTCGCAACTTTAGAGATGGAAGATCCATCTGCGGGTTGGCATCACTTGGCAACTTTGATTTAAAGCTGAGGAGGCTTTGTAGAACCTTTTCTTTGGTTGCTTGGTTGCAAGGGAGATATAGGCGACCTCACACGTCAAGTTGGAGCCAACATATGACTAGGTCGATTTCAGGGATGCGCTGAATGAGTTGGGGAATGGGAGTTGTCCTAACAAAGTTTGGGTGGTGGTAATTTCTTGGTCTATGTAGCTTGCGCAAAGTAGGTTTATATTCTGTAGAGAAGGAATGAATATTGAAAATGTCAGAGCATGCAAAAAGTAAAGGATCAAGAAAGATTGAATATGGAAAAAAGTTAGAGCATGCAAAAAGTCTAAAGACTTCGTCTTTGAAATTATTTTTTATTATAATGTGAACATGACTGTTACCAATGTCGCTCCATCCAAGATGGCTCCAAATTGGGGGAGGTTGAACCCCATGCTTACTGCTCTGTCAAATTCGATGACTAGGCTCTTCGAGGAACCCGAGGAGGGAATCCTCCTCCCAATGGATTTCCTTGCAAAAGCGATGCAACTCGAGTAACTTCTCAAGAGCAAGTTGAAGTTCCATGTGATCCAATAGAGTCAATGCAGCAAGAGATTGCACCTAGGGTGCCGCCTATGCTACATGATGCAGCGTGATGCTACGTGATCACTTTCTTTTAGTCGAACATTTGTTTTATTTATTTTTATTTATTTATGTAAAAGGTTCATTATACAAGGTCTTATCATCTTTTCTTTTCTGTTTTTTTCTTTTTCTATTTATAGTAAGGTAGTTGCTTGTTTGGGGAGATTTGTCCTCTATAAAGGCATCCCATTAGCTAGGGTTGAAATTAGTTTTGAATGAAGTTTATTTTTCCCTCACTTATTCTCTCTCTCTCCTTCTCTCTCGTCACCCGTCCTCTTTTTCCCCATGCCCTAACTCCCCCCCCCCCCGGCGCCGCCTCTTTCCCCCTTCCCCACCCGCGCCTCTCTTCCCCACGGACCCTAACCCTCCATCCCGCCGCCTCCTCCCCATTCCGGCATTCCCTTCCACGTCGTTCCTTCCCCTCCTTCCCTCCCCGTCGCTCGCCCCTTCTCCCCATCGCACGCATGCTACCTTTCCTCCCCTAACTCGTCGCCTTCCGCCACCACAACCCTTGCCTACACCCCGTCACCGAGCCGCACCCCCTCCGCGCGCTAACCCTTGTGCCCGCCTCCTCCTCCTTGCCACTTCGCCCCCCAAACCCCCTCTCCCGCCTTGCCTCCCTATTCCGCCACCCCACTACTGTCGCCAGACGCCTGACCTGCATGTTGTCCATCTCGCCGCCTCTCTTCACGCTGGCCCTCCCGTGCTACCAAAGGCGCCCACCAACCAGTCCCGCCGCCGACCAGGTCTGAAGCATGCTGAAACTCTCCGTCGGTTGTGGTATGAGCGCTACTTACATGTGATTTTATCTGAGTTTCATTAGTAGTGTTAGCTGTTATATTGCTGCTTGGTTTGGTGAACTATTGAGATCATTATTACCGCAGAATCGTTATATCTTTCCTGAAATCTTATATCTACTAGGAATGCCCTAAATTTGCAGTAAGATTGTGTTGTACGTGGAGTATCTCACGATCTTTTGTTGCTGAAATTTATTGGTATCAAGTTTTTCCTAAGTGTCGTAGCATTTCCATTGATTTACTTACCCAGTTAGACAACTCGCCTACATCACATCGTATTTCCATTCGTATTGCATAAAGTTTGCATCAATTTGGTATCAGAGCCTATCGATATGTTCCATTTGTTTTATTGCATTAAAAAAAGATAAGGAAAAAAGAACAAAACAAAGCAAAACAAAAGAGAAGAAGAAGGTCTAGGATCCCCATGGCTGAAAAGGCAAATACCTCTAAACCCGTCAACACCCCCCACACTGAGCTATCATTAAAAGCCTTGTCTGCCCAACTGGCGCACATATATGATCAACTGAGCGGAAAAATTGCCGCAGTGGATGGACGGGATGCCGTCGCACACGGACAAATTGTCACCTTACATAGTCGCATGATAGGAAAAGATCATAATGACGATACACCCAACAGGGTCGGCGTACTAGTCGGAGGCGACACTCCCAGAGTAACACCTCCCGACACTCTAGTTCTTCTACCTCCGACGGACACGTTAGCGACTATCTTTCACAGGAGAGCGAGGATGAAGGATTGAGAGATGAAACTCCTTTCATTTCAAAGGCCCAAGAGCCACACACCCCAGGATATACGACACAACCCTCTAGTGGCCCTCAATTCCCGCCACAGCATGGCCCAAGGCTCGATGACAGATGGGATCGAGGCATCCGCCTTGAAGTCCCGAAATTTGACGGAGGACGAGACCCTGATGTCTTTTTGGATTGGCTCCAAGCCGTCGAACACTTCTTTGTATGGAAGACTATGCCTAGCGAACGAAAAGTTCAATTTGTCACAATCAAACTAAAGGGACACGCTCTGTTATGGTGGGACCGTTTGCAATCCGAACGCAAACAAAAAGGAAAGGGTAAGATCCGCAGTTGGAGCAAGATGAAGACCAAGTTCGTGCCTGAAGATTACAAACAAGATCTATACGCGCGACTGCAATCATGGAAACAAGGCACCATTAGCGTGAGAGAATACACCGAAGGGTTCCAGTCCCTCATTCATCGCAACCGATTGCAGGAGACTCCTGTCCAGGAAGTCACCCGCTATATGCAAGGACTCCGCCAAGTTATTCAGGATAAACTCTACCTCCATAACAGTCGAGACGTCGACGAAGCTTACAAGCAGGCTGAACGGGCTGAGACTAAGCTTGCTAAAGCCCAGACAAAGAGGATGTCTTTTTCTGTGAACTCCGTCCCAAGCACTAGTACCCCGATGGCGACCTCCAAACCGATAGTTACGCCATCGATTGTTACGGGTAAATCCCAAGCCAAAACATCAACTCCTGCCGTTGCCCGACCATCTATTGGAAACCCCGGACCAGGCATCTTGGGGAGTCGACCTGTAGTAGGACCTGATACTTGTTTCTGATGTTATCAAAAGGGACATCGCGCGGCAGAGTACCCAAACCCTAAGGCTAGGCCCGCCCATTTATGCACCGTCGAAGATCCTGATGAATATGACCCTGACCAACAGGAACCACCTGAAGAAGATCAGACCGCTTTGACTGCTGTCACCACGGACGCTGTTGACTATGAGCCTCTGAGAGTGGATGGAGATGTGTCCGGACCTTTCCTGGTAATTGAACATGAGGACTTTATCGCTCCTGACAGCGCACCCACAAACATCTTGCTTATACCCGTTGTCAACGACGCTGATAGTTGGCTGCGACGCAGCATATTCCGAACCATTTGCACCTCAGGAGTGCGTCGATGTTCGTTGATCATTGATGGAGGAAGCGTTGAGAACTTCGTGTCTCAAAAAATGGTCGATAAGTTGGGTCTACCAACTCAACCACTCGAGAAACCTTACAGTGTGGCCTGGTTTCGAGGTGGCACTCAACTTCCGATCCACCGTCAGAGTCTCGTTAGCTTCTCGATTGGGCCTTCATATAAAGACGAGGTGTGGTGCCATGTAGCCCCCATGGATGTTTGTCATGTACTACTTGGGAGAACTTGGCAATTCGATCGAGACATTGAGCACAGAGGAAAATTGAACACTTACACATTTCTCATAGACAAGGTGCGTGTGACCCTTAGACCACAACGCGAAGCCCTTAGCCCTCGACAGGTGGCCACACTCCGATCCGCGACCGCACCATCTCTGGTAAAATACTCCCCCGTCAAAACCTTCGACTACTGGTCCAGTATTGTTGATGGAAGCCCAGACATTCTAACGTGACGTTCAGGAGAGCTCTACTATTTACACATTGATGGGACGTATGGTAGTTAAACAAGAAGCGACTACACCCGAAATTTCGTCTGAGGTGAAGCCCATCATTCAGGAGTTTGCTGACATTATGCCTGAAGAACCTGAGGGACTACCCCCATTGCGAGACATTCAGCATCACATTGACCTAGTTCCTAGAGCAAGCCTACCACATTTGCCACATTATCGGATGAGCCCAAGGGAGTACTAAGAAATGAACAAACAGGTCACCGATCTTCTACGTCGTGGGTATGTTCGAGAGAGTATGAGCCCAGTGGTCGTTCCTTCTCTACTTACCCCACGTGGAGGATGTGCGTGGATAGTCGTGCTATCAACAAGATAACGATCAAGTATCGTTTTCCGATTCCGCGTCTTGATGACATGCTCGATATGCTATCGGGTGCCAAATTGTTTTCCACAATGATCGTCAGCACAACGAGGTTTGACGCACTCAAGGAGCTCTAGCCCACTGACCATGACTTCAGACAAGCTTATGCAGAGTGTGTTGACACTGGACAGGATCCGACAGCCACTTATGTCCTTCATGAGGAATTCATGTTCAAGGCCCACCGACTGTGCATTCCTGCCACTTCCCTGCGAGAGAATCTAATTTCAAAACTGCATAATGGTGGCTTAGCTGGACACTTTGGAAGGGACAAGACCTTGACTCTTCTCCAAGAGCGATTTTATGGGCCGCAATTGCGAAAGGATGTTAGGAAATTTGTACAAAAATGCCAAACATGTCAGAGATTCAAAGGTCATAGGCAGAACACTGGGTTGCGTACACCTCTGACGATTCCTCTACGACCCTGCGAAGACATCACTATGGATTTTGTGCTAGGCTTACCCCTCACGGTACGGAAAGTTGACTCTATTTTTTGTGGTTGTGGACAGATTTTCTAAAATGGCACACTTCATTGCATGTAAAAAACCTCAGATGCATCTCATGTCGTTGATTTGTTGTTTCCTGATGTTGTTTGATTGCATGGTGTTCATCGTTCTTTCACTTCGGATCGTGATACCAGGTTTTTGAGTCATTTTTGGCGCACGCTTTGGTCTCGTCTTGGTACCCGTTTGCAATACAGCACAGCTTATCATCCACAAACAGATGGGCAAACCGAAGTAGTTAATATATCGTTAGAAAATTTATTGCGATGTCTTGCAGGGGACTCTCCGTCCAAATGGGATCTAATTCTTCCCCAAGCCGAATTCGCGTATAACAGTTCTACTAATAGGTCCACCAGAAAATCGTCATTTACGAGTGTGTATGGCTTTCCACTTACTCAATTTCTCGACCTTACACCCACAACCATGCAAGGGAGGAGTAGTGCAGCCGTTGAAGACCTGGTCGAACACCTAACCCATATCCATACCGAAATCCGAGCCAAACTCCAAACCATGACCCAGAAATACCAAGCCCAAGCCAACCTCCATCGTAAAGAGAGCGAGTTCAGAGTTGGAGAATTAGTGATGGTCCACCTAAAAAAGAGAGGTTTCCTTTGAGAGTCCACCAAAAATTGAGTGTCCGAAAGATTGGTCCATTCCGAATCCTCAAGAAGATTGGGCCGAATGCTTACTTACTTGATCTACCGCCAGATGTCCAGACATCGCCAGTCTTTAATGTTTCAGATCTCTTCTTATATCACGGAGATGAGCAGACAGATGCAACCATGCCAGTAGTTCCCGCTGATGATACGCGCCAAACACCAGCCGCGACTGATGCCGATCAGATTGAAGATATTGCCGACATCCGAGATATGACGACTAGACATGGTCTCTTCCGTCGCTATCTAGTCAAATAAAAGGGACGACCTCTGATAGATTGCACCTGCATTGACGAGGATGAACTTCAACAACTCCGCCCTGATATACTTCAGAACTACCACGATGTCATCTCGACGGAGCGAGATTCTTCTCAGCAGAAGGGAGTTGATGCAGCATGATGCTACATGATAACTTTCTTTTAGTCGAACATTTGTTTTATTTACTTTTATTTATTTATGTAAAAGGCTCATCATACAAGGCCTTATCATCTTTTCTTTTCTGTTTTTTTCTTTTTCTATTTATAGTAAGGTAGTTGCTTATTTGGGGGGATTTGGCCTCTATAAAGGCACCCCATTAGCTAGGGTTGAAATTAGTTTTGAATGAAGTTTATTTTTCCCTCACTTATTCTCTCTCTCCTTCTCTCTCTCTCATCACCCGCCCTCTTTTTTCCCCGTGCCCTAACTTTCCCCCCCGACGCCGCCTCTTTCCCCCTTCCCCACCCGCGCCTCTCTTCCCCACGGACCCTAACCCTCCATCTCGCCGCCTCCTCCCCATTCTGGCATTCCCTTCCACGTTGTTCCTTCCCCTCCTTCTTCCCTCCCCGCCGCTCGCCCCTTCTCCCCATCGCGCGCCTGCTACCTTTCCTCCCCTAACTCGTCGCCTTCCTCCACCACAACCCTCGCCTACACCCCTGTCACCGAGTTGCACCCCCTCCGCGCGCTAACCCTCGTGCCCGCCTCCTCCTCCTTGCCGCTTCGCCCCCCAAACCCCCTCTCCCGCCTCGCCTCCCTATTCCGCCGCCCCACTACTGCCGCCAGACGCCTGACCCGCCTGTTGTCCATCTCGTCGCCTCTCTTTCCCGCCCACGCTGGCCCTCTCATGCTGCCAAAGGCGCCCAGCAACCAGTCCCGCCGCCGACCAGGTCTGAAGCGTGCCGAAACTCTCTGTCGGTTGTGGTATGAGCGTCACTTACATGTGATTTTATCTGAGTTTCATTAGTAGTGTTAATTGTTATACTGCTGCTTGGTTTGGTGAACTATTGAGATCATTATTACCGCAGAATCGTTATATCTTTCCTGAAATCTTATATCTACTAGGAATGTCCTAAATTTGCGGTAAGATTGTGTTGTACGTGGAGTATCTCGCGATCTTTTGTTGCTGAAATTTATTGGTATCAAGTTTTTCCTAATTGTCGTAGCATTTCCATTGATTTACTTACCCAGTTAGACAACTCGCCTACATCACATCGTATTTCCGTTCGTATTGCATAAAGTTTGCATCACTACAGATGGAGGTGTTTCTCGCCCTTAATCAGAATCAGCTTTGGTCTGCTAACTTTGATACGGATCCTCTCAAAATCAGATACCGTGAGTATCTAAGCATGAAGGAATCCTCATCCTCTATTGTTGGAGTATGTGTCACTTATATGTAGTTGGGAAAATGAATCTCTCCAGGATCCATTTAACACATCCCAATGTTTAGTCCCACATCCACCGGTGGTGAGAATTGGAGGGTATGTGGAGGATATATATAAGAAGCCCCAGAACACATGAATCAAATGAGAAAAGTGCAATGCAGCATATGGCCTTTTGAGGCATTCTCCCGTGGTTTCATCACACTCCTTAGGGAGTAGAGTTCCACGTTAAAATATCGTGTTCTTCAATGTTTTATTCCTTTATCTCCGATTCCACTTCCGTATTCTTGTTTTCTAACATGGTATGAGGGTGGGTTCGATTCTCAAGGTTTTATGTTCTTGATTTAGTCAAGATTCAATTAATAGATGATTCAGTTCTTGATTTGTTCTTGAAGATTTGTTCGTGAAGATCAGTTGTTCATAATTCGTCCAAGTTTGCTTCCTAGGGTTTCTTTGGAAACCCTAATCATGCATCGATGATCAGACTCTCCCCGTGATAAGTCCCTCAATGCCCTTCGCGATGATCCATGAGGAGCATCTAACCCTCCATGAAGCTCCCATCTAGCATCATTCAAGCCGGACGATCACATGCGACGTCTCTCCTCCTCTTCTTCTCTAGATCCAATTCGGTGGTGTCCCTCAGTGGTGCTCGCTACAACATCAGCAACGCAACCCTCCATGTGGCGCAACTCTACCATACAAAAACCACGACTCTAGGCCTTCAAGGTACTCTTCGACCACGATTCCGCACGTGATTCCAAACCTCATGCCTCTGACGCCATCAAAAGCCACTTCCGCATACACTCCCTTCCAGATGGAAACCCTCCAAGCAACAACATCACTAGGAATGCAGGTGGCATTGCGGGGAAGAGGGGCACCAATTGCGACTCCTTCTCCAGCCTTGTGTCATCTTGATCCATGCGGAGCTCTTTCTGCCAGCAGCAGCGGTGGAATGAGGAAGCCCCTAGCAAGGCAACGGTCTATGAGAAAGGGGTTCTCAAGTGGGAACCCTAAATAAGGGAGAAAAGGGTCGTGTTAAATAAAAAAAGGGCCACCTGCTATTTTTGGCCAAATTGGGCCCTATGTTGTAAACAAAAAAAGAGGAATGAGTTACAAGGGTCAAATTGGACCATGAGTTGGTTTTTAAAAAAGGGAGGTACGTACACATAAAAAAGGAGAACGACTTATTTTAAAAAAATGATTGGCCTCATTTGAAAAAAAATGTTCTGAGAAAAGGCACATACAAAAGAAAAGTCATACGCAGAGAAATTTGCAAAGAAAAGAAAGAAAAAAATTGCAAGAAGAAAGGCCGTGAAAATTGTGAGGTCGGCTTACTGAATTTTTTTCTTCTCCACATCATGTTCTTTTATTTCCCAACTTTGTCGATGTCATTGTTTTCCGACAAGTATGGAAGAAAGGGGAAGTATAGTGTAAAGTTCTATGGCATCATACAGCGTCATCACTTTGATGATTCCGATTCCAATTCAGAGTCAGAGTTCATATTCTCCAATCCAGATACTAGTTCAAATTCTAGTACATATGCACATTCAGGTTTAAGACTCTATGGTTTTTCAAACTCGACGTTCAGATTCTGAGTCTTCGTATTGATTCGCACATGTGTGCGATCTTAGGTTTTGTGATCTACATCTTTGTTTTGATCAAAGTTTTCATGTGATCCATAGGAACTCCAGAGTAGAGATCACATTCCCTATGCCATGTGGGCCAAGGTTTTCATGTGGTTTCATAGGGACTTCATAGTAGAGATCCCATTCTCTAAGCCAATATGGGAGAGACCCAATTCTCTGATGATAATACTTTTTAAGAGTCTAAGACTCCATTCTCCAATGATCGTGGACTCAGACAAAGATGTCTTCAAGGCTTTTTCAGTTCGGCCCTTTCAAAGATGGAGCAGTTGTCCACATGATGTGACGGACCAGAGTTCTCCAAGTGGAGACTCACTTCCAATTGCAATGACTCTGATAGGTGCAGTACAAAGCACATGCTCTCCGATGAGGAGACTCAGTTTGATTCACACTCCAACATGTTTGTTCCACCTCACTTGCACGGCATGAGAAGCAACATCCTCGACAGTAGCCGACAGTTGTTTTTGTTTTGAGTTGATATTGTATGTAGTGTCTTGTAGTGTGGCTTTGAGATTTCTTTCTGTTTGTCCAAGTTGAGCATTGCATGCTCCAACTTGAGGGGGAGTGTTGGAGTATGTGTCACTTATATGTAGATGGATAAATGGATCCCTCCAGGATCCATTTACCGCATCCCAGTGTTTAGTCCCACATCTATCAGTGGTGGGACTTGGAGGGCTTGTGGGGACTATATAAAAAGCCCCAAAACACCCCAATATCAGGTGAGACAGTGCAATGTAACATATAGCCCTTTGAGTCCTCCCGCGATTTCATCCCGCTCATTAGGGAGTAGGATTCCACATTAAAATCACATGTTCTTCAATATTCTTATTCCTTTATCTATAATTTCGCTTTTGCATTCTCATATTCAAACATCTACCTCTTTGGCCGCTAAACATGAGAATAGGGAGAATAACTCAGTGGCTAGAAATCTAGAAGTTTCTGACACTAAATAGGGGTAGCGAATATGGCAGGGATGGTACCCGTGTGAGGCTCAAAACCAGTTACTAAATGAAGATTTTGTCCTAAAATGTAAGACTTTTGGGTGACCCAAAAAAGAGGGGGGCAACCAACCCTTTGCACCTACCCAAGACCAGCTCACCTGAGCTGGGAGAGGTGCCAAGTCTTTGCCTTCACTCAACTCGTCTGAGTGCCTAGGCGAGTGTCTAGAGCACATTTGATGATGCTACTCACCACCATCAACTTTTAGCGACTTCTATTAAATTCCAACCACCTATGCTTACCCCTAACTGTCTAAAAAGCCACAATCCTCATGGACCATCACCAGGAAACGGTATTCTTCGTAGCATATGATGAGCATCTCTCCCATGTCATACGTTCAGATTTTTTGCCATATCTTGAATCTTTATACCACCACCTTCATAGTCTCATTGATTGTGTTCCACAACCATCAATGGCACATGTCCAAAGAACCATTACTATCTGAAAGACAAAAACATCGTGAGATAGAGCTTTCCAAGACAAGTAATCTAATTATATTTGTTTTAATTTTGTATTTTGTTTATTTTAGTTGTATCTTACTCTAGTTTTATCGAAGTAAGCATTGGATCATTAAGATAAATCAGTTCAACCAAGTAAAACTCCTTCAAAAGAAGTTAAACCGTGAAGTTGGACGCATTGAATGAATATGAGCCTTTGAAGGTCATCGATGTCTTTCCACTTACTTTTCTTTTCTCTTATATCTTCCAATCTTTTTCTCGATTCCATCTTTAGTCCCTCACATATCACAATATGTATTCCACACTTGTATCTCCATGTGTTCTCAACCAAAACCTGCACAATAGGTGTTCTTACCCAATCTTCAGCTTGCCCTCACTTGCCCAAACCCCATTCTTCCGAACAGTGTTAACAATTCATGGTACGACATCCCAACAAAACAAGGTATATTACAAATCAAGCGTGGCAAAGCCTTAACATGTAGAAAATAATTAGATGCATCCCATCAAATGGAACTAATATTAATGGTAATGCAACAAAACAGTGTTGTCAATATTATCTACTTGAAAGAAATATATTTATAGATTGAGTTGTTTTTATTTAAAATAATGGCATCGTCTTGCTCCATCCAGATCACAGAATCATTTTCCCATGTCTGTGAACATGTGAGAAATGTGGAAACTTTGATACTCATTGCAAAATTTCACAATAGATAGTTGTACGAAAATATAGCACAACTCTCTTACAGGTGTCAGTAACTTAATTGGTAATTGAAAGAAAGGTCCGGAATATTAAACATGAATTGAGCACAAGTTCTCTTCCATATGAATTGCAGAATGAGCATGAAGTACAAAGTATCTATCAACTGCACGGAGTTCCCAAAAAATTGAACTAACCTTTACCAATTCTACCAGGGTCACTCCAGGGCCAACCCCTGTAACCACCTCTTTTAGCTCATCCTCTGACAATGTCTTGGGTATATTTCCAATAAATAGCTTATTCTGCTTTGACTTTGATTGTGTTGTCGAGACCTTTATCCTCCTTCCCTGGAAGAAGCATGTGAGATTGTCAGCATCTACGCAACTTCTTTAATGGATATGGGGGAAAATGGTGCTTCTAAGCAGGAAAGTACTTGCCAAAGATTACAAGAAAATTATTATGGCACCTGTACTAACAATTAAATAGTTACATTATGGTAATTTAATGAAATCAACACAAGTTTGTCCATTAAATGAGCCGAGACCTGGCGAGCACCATATGCATTGATGTGTGTTGCAAAACATGTGCCATAATAATCCTCTAATTAAACAGCATGCAAGTACACGGTTGCTTTTTTATTCTGAGAGAGATAAAGCACTTAGAAGTTAAAAAAGTGAAAATAAAATGTATAGGTAAAAACAATGTCAATGTAATATAGAACATTAACTTAGACTGATCTGTGCAAAAGAAATGAATCGTCTTCATTACAGATAAGGGCATCACCTTGAATTCCTTATTGTCTAACTCTTCAGTAGCTTTTAATGCAAACTCTTTTGTCTTGTATGCAATGAAGCCATAGCCTTTGTTTACTAGCCCATCCTTGGTCTTCATGATTCTAACCTGGCATCACAAATTAGGGATGTTACGCTCATTGTTCTGGAGAAAAATATGCAACTTGAATGGGAAATCATAGTATGAAGAAAGAGAAGCTGCTATAAAGAAAGTCTAACCTCAATGACTTCTCCAACAGTACCAAAAAAGGCCTTGATATCTTCTTCAGAAGCATCGGGAGGGATATTGCCGACATAAACATCACATCCATGGGGAGGGCGAGCTAACAGCTCAGCATGCTCTTTAATTTCATCGGTGTTGGAACCTTTATTCATGTTTTGCTTGCCAGCCGCACTTGGCTCTCCCTCTGCCCCATTTTCTACTAGGTCTTCTTCCTCTTCTTCTACTTCCTCTTCTACTTCTTCCTCCTCTTCAATTTCTTCTTCAATTTCCTCATACTCAACATCTTCCTCCATGTCATCGGGATCTTCCAGTTCCACCTGTTCTTCGTATTCAACTGGCTTTACAGGTTCAACTGGTGTAGATGCAGCATTTGCTTTCACCCTCGGCATTTAATGAATCTATAACAAGCTTGCACGGAAACTGTGCAGGAACACAGTTGCCAGAAGCATTTGCAGGAGAAAGTTTATAGACATGGAAAGATGGTAAAAAATTGAAAGATCAGCAGTAGCCAGGTAAGGGCAAGAACTGCAGTAGATCCATGCCAAGAAAAATGGCACTGTGAATCGCAAATAGAATCCATGCCACAAGATATAGTTCTAGGAATAGCATTAGAACGCAAGCCATAAAATATGGCTCAAAGGAGTAATGGGATCAAAGGCAAATCCTCCAATAGGATTAGAAACCGTAAAAGTCGAGAACAATATGGAATAATTGATAAGGAAGAGGATGATGCTCGGCATGAACAAAATTAATGAATCAACGAATAAAATGAAGATATCTCAAAAGCTATGCATCCAGCTGTAGTGCAACACATACCGCCAGTTTAATCCGTCTATTAATTAAGAACCGGGTATAAGTCGCACGAAAAAAATCAAAAGCAATATGATGAAAAGGTAAAATAAAAAATGTATTTCCAAAAAATAAGATCCTTTCACATAGCAGTTATCTACACGGTAGAGTTCCATGAACATTCTTGATGGACGAATATATCATCAAAATATTATGTTCATATCACAACATCCCCCGCCACTAGAACCAATTACCGCATTTAGCATGACATTCTGGGTTCAAGGACTCCATGATTAAATCTGATCATGTGAAGCAACCTAACTGCCGCTGTGAAATGAAAGCAATGACAAAATGAATACTGACCCTATAAATGATCTAATGCCAACTTAAAACTGACAACTAAATGGTGCTTAAAGTTTGTTGGAATGAAAAAAAATGACTTAAATGATTCTGGCTCTGTGCTCGGAATTTAAAAAATTGTCTTGCATTATAAACACGATCAGGTGTTGTATGAGTGCACGTAACTTCATGTGCGTGGGGTGATGCATCGTAGCACGTGAGATGGGTTCAAACCAACTAATCACTGGATATCTAAGAAACTGTTCTAACGACTAGCAGGAAACACTAAAATAATTCTCCGCCAAACCAGTTGTTGCATAAGAGTGCATATCCAAAAACAATGGGCAAAAAATAGGACCGATAGCACTCGTTACCCACAGCTCGTTGGAGGAGGGCGTACGCCTTGATCGGGCAGCGGCGCCGGCGTAGGGTGAGATGGGCTGGCGGTTGCGAATACAGCAGTGCAGTTTCGATGGCGGCGCGAGGAGGGAGAGAAGGGGGGAGAGGGAGGAGAGGAGGAGGGGGGAGATGCGGCGGCGGAGGTTGAGAGGGTGGTAGGGTTCTCACTGGGGAGGAAGGGACTGGATAAGAGATGGGGAAACTTTCAATAATTCCTTGCCGCTCCAAAAAGTGCCAGTGCATATATTAATATTATTTTAGCTTCTTTTACGGGCAAAACCCCCAAGCAGAAAAGAATTAAATATGCCCCGTCTAAAAAAGGTTTGGTAAAGTTTGGTTTCGATAACTTTAAATGTGTTTCCTATCCTGCTGGCATTAAACATCACCAACGGCAGATATCATTTTCAGGTTTCTCCTGCTAAGGGTCTATTCTCCGTTCGGCTAGAGGATAAAAATAAGTAGAATAAGATGAATAAGGGGAATAAGGGTGTATTCTCCGTTCGGCTGGAGGATAAGAATAAGTAGGAATAAGGATGGAGAATAAGGGAAATAAGGGTCTATTCTCCGTTCGACAGGAGGATAAAAATAAGTAGAATAAGGTGAAATAAAGGTAGGTAAGGTGGGATAAAGATAGGAATAAGAGTGAAATAAGATAAAAAATGGGGAATAGTCGTACCATTGAGAACTGTGTCGGGAGGAGAATTGGCCCCTTATTCCATGGCCTATTCTCCAACCAAACAGGACATTAAGAAAACCCCAAACAAGACATTAATAAATGCAAAATATGGGAACCTGTAAAAGAAAGGCTCTTTATGTGATTAAAAAATACAAATTCTTTGTAAATTGATTTTTCGATTATTACTTAGATTTTGCTAATGATTTTTTTATATATGTGTTCGTAGCTTGATTAACTTTTCAGGTAGAAGCTCAATGATGAAAGTAAAAGTTAGAAGCTGACTTAAAGCTTAAAGCAATCCCGAAAGTTGAAGGCTCAAGGCTCGGAATCACATTGTGAAAAGAATAAAAGCAAGAACTATTTCCAAAAGCTCAAGTGATTTAAAAACTTTAGAAGTCGATGACAAGAAGAAAACATCGATATGAGCTGTTACATAGTTTTTATTTTATGTTGAAAACGGTCTTGTAGATTTTGCAAATTATTCATCCATAAGCAAGACTAAGCCAAAATCATTCATATCTCGAAACGTTTTTTTTTCGAATAAAAATCACCTTAAAACCCATGATCGGTCACCATTCACCAGTCATCTTTCAATCTTGATCGGTCAATTCTTGATTATTAAATTTTTAACATGATTGGCCATATTGTTATCCATACCTGATTAACCTTGATCGAACATCATTTTGACCATGATCGTGTTGGACATGTGAGCCCACGGCGAGCCATTATGCAATAAATGTTATTGCAAATATCATTCCCTGATCTGAAATGAAGAATAAATAATTTGCATAATAGGTCCCTCTGTACAATTAGGGTTATGTACCATGGCTATCTTAATGATCATACAGCTCTTGATTCAATTATTGAATCATAGAGGCTGGTGCTTGGATGAATATCTAAAGAGTTAGGTTGAGGACTCATCAAGCACCGTCAAATGATTGTTAAGATGTGATCTCCAGCCTGAGTAGGAGATGGCAATCCTTTCTCACATAGGCTGATATCTGACCGACCTCTTGATGCAGGTCCTCTGCATAGGAATAGAGATTCGGATGTGTCAGATTAGTTAGGTCAAAGAGTTGACTTAACGAGATCGAGATAACCTAAGTCCTATGTTGAATGCTGTCACAGCATAGGCACGCATCCTCTGACCGGAGACAAATGTATTGCTATATGTCTGAGTATGTACATTTGACAGACCAATAGGTTGATGACCTAACCAAGGTCTATACATCGGCGCGTTGGTGTGCATATAAGGGCATATGAGTAATACGATCTCTCAAAGGGATCATACAGGTTCACTACTGAACCGGAAGACATGAGCTCACTCATGAGATATTGGGAAGAATCAAATTCCGTGCACGGTCATCTTGCTTTGGAAGCTTGACTGAATTTGTAGGTTTGATATATACTTTTGGAAAGTATATGATCAAGACCTAGGTATGATATATGCTTTTGGAAAGTATATGATCGATACCAAATCCCAAAGATCAAATGAGAAACTTGGTGATCAAACCCTGAAGAAGACAGTGTAAAATAGATCTTGATCTTCGGGTTGACCATGGGTCTTCCAGTATGCAGGATGTACAGGTATTGGGAATACCTGAAGGGTGATGTGATCATAAACGATTGTATATCCATGACGCTTCCATTCCGAGGGAGTGATGAAACAGGTCTGGATTTTAGTGACTCCTTTCAGTAGAGAAACAATCCGATCTTAGTCCAAGTGTTGGACATTGATCTGAATGAGATTCAGATTCAAAGAGAAGATTGGATTTGCGGTCTTGATTTAATCAAGCATCTGTGGGAGGTTCGTAAGATCTGGATTTGAGATAAGATCTCAATATCCAAGTCACTATACATGGAATAATACAATCGCCCTGTCCTTATCTCCAAGTATCTGCGGAGAAAGCACATTATTCATGAAAGGGTTCAAGAATAATTCTTTTGATGAAATATCCAAGCAAGGACTTGATGATTAAATGAGATTTAATTATCAAGCTTAATATGAATATAATTCATATTGTGAAAATGATTATCTAAGATAATTAAATGGGATTTAATTATCAAAGATTAAGAGAATGTGGATAACACTATCCATGATATATGTGTGTTATAAATATGATTTATAATATACATATATAAGAGAGAGAATCTATGTAAATAGCATTTGTTAATTAATAGTGTGGATTGGATTCACATTAATTAATTAATTGGAAATGTAATTTACAAATTAGTTTGGTTTGTGAATATGATTCACATAATGATCAATGGCATGATTGAAATATTCACAAATTAATTTGGAATTAATTTGGTGGATATTATTGCAATAATAGTTATTGCAATTTATTAAGAAATAATAAGATAAAATAAAAGGAGACAAAATAACACCCTATAATTTAGGGTGGTTAGTTGACTCCCTTTTTGTTGTCACATTATCTCTTAAATAGTTAAATTAAATTATGTTGATAATATTGCAACATATTTTAATTTAAATTAATGTTGTTGGTTTTAACCAACAACAATCATAGCCATTGATTTAGCATGGACCAAGCATAGCCTTTGGATCCATGTATCCCATGGATTGAGATCCATTGGATCCTAAACTAATATAAATAGAGGGCTAGGGTAGCCTTCCAAGGTACAACATAATCAAGAGTTGTAAATGGTTGCAACTCTCTCTCTCTCTCTCATATTATCGCCCTCTCTCTTTCTCTCCTCCAAAAGATGGCCGTCCATCTTGTGTTGAGAAAGGAGAGACTCTCGATTTCTTCTTCGACGCTTGGATCTTCGTCAAGGATTGCGGGAAGGACGCGACTCATCATCGTGCCCGCAAGTGCGTTCTTCGTGGGTCGGACTTGAGACAGGAGGATCTCTACTTTAGGATCTCGCGATCACAACCACGCTTCAAGAGGTATTCCTTATACTTGTGGTTTGATGAAACGATCCGAGAAGTGTTCTCGTGATCATGTGGTTTCATCTTTAAAGTTAAAATTTTAATTTCCGTTGCATCTAGCATCTAGTACGACTAGTTGCTCCGATTGCATACGATGCGATCGACACGCTTCCGTGATGCGCTTAAGGATACTCAATATCCTTCAAGTGGTATCAGAGCCATAGGTTGAATATGGTTTTGGATATGATCCATAGACCTTAGACGATTTGGTTCTTGAAAGGGTTGCGAAATTTTTACTGCATTTCAATTTTCGCACCTCTGTCTAATTGAATTTTTTGGTACTGTTTAAAATGTTTAAACACGAAATTTTCAATTGGATTTTGTTCCCCATTAAACAAGGAAACCATAGGACTTGAGTTTACTAAATTTGGACTTCATTTGCTCAAGATATGGTCTTTTGAATATGTCTATATTCACTGTTGCGGGAACTGCGGATTTGAACGTGATTAATGAGATAATTACGGTTTCAATCCGCCTTGAAATGCGTGAATTATCACTTGAGTTCTTTAATAAATCAAATAGGCAATCTTTGGAAACTGAGTTTGCATTTTTTGGATTTAAATTGATCAAGATAAGTTAATTTTAGTGATTGGGGGTCACTGCTGGAAATTAACAATTTTGATCTTGAACCTAGTGATATGTCATTCAATTATCATGATGAAAATTAATTGTTAATTTTATGGAATAATTAGTGATAAATATTTGTGAATTATTTAAAGAAATAATTATTTCATTGAATGACACTTGCCTAAATCAATGATAAGATATTAGATCTTGATCATCGGTTCATCAACAAACATTGCTTTCATGAAAACTATAGTTTATCCTACAATAGTTGTAGGACAACTTTAAATGAAAAACCCTTTTGCTTGAATAGGATTGGGGATTTGTCTAGCAAATCTCCTTATAATCAAAAATGTTTTGATTTATATTATATGGTATAATTTCGGTTGAAAAACCGATGAACATCTCAAAGTACATGATGGTCTATCTGGTATTATACTTTCCCGAGGCGGATGTGGTGCCTAGTCGGAGAGCATTGGGGTAGCGGGTTGCAACGTATGTGGTCTGTCCCACTCTCGTCGGTACTGACCATGACAGCGGGTAGGGATTGTATAATGCCGGAAAAGGTCAAAGTGTATTTTTCTAATTATTAAAATTCGAATAATACGTACTTTGAGAATATACCTACTATTCAAGTAAAAGACATGTTTGTTGATTGATGATTGGATTAATGATTAATTTAATATGATTAAATTAATTATATCCAATAAACACTCTATTATAAATAGATGTGTATTTCCCTTGGAAGAATTAATTATGTGAATATGATTCATGATAATTAATTACAATTTGAATATGAGGTGGAGGATCACATAAGTGACATCCATGGTCTCCCGTCAAGGCAAAGGATTTCGTCGCCAGTTGTTGTGTATAGGAGACGCTTGTCCGAAGTGACAGATCCTGTACATGATTTAATTGGATCGGGTTCTTTGCTTCTCGAAAGAGTAAGGCCGTATACGTAGTGACCCCAATATCGGGTCCTCATATTATTGGGGCGATATTGGATTGCGTATAGCGAGTATTAAGCATGTTGACGGTTGGTTCAATTAATGACGGGTCAACATCATCTTAGGGGTGGTGGGCCCGGGTGTTAAAGACCGAATTGGGAGATGCAAGTTGGACTTGCAAGGCGGAATGTGTTCCCGCTTCTTTTTATCCGAGTTGTAGGTTCTCATATTATTGGGATGCAACGAAGATAGGAAAGGAGATCCCAGATCTTGCTAGAGATATAATGGTAAGAATATCTCTTACATTGAAAGTGATTAAGGGAATGAACTTTCAATGTTGACAATGCAAGACAACTTTGATATAAAATTCCTAAATCAAAGTAAAACATGTATATATAATATATATACTCTTATGCAAATTTCTTATTTCAGATAATCCATCATTAAACCCACTCAATGTTATACTCAATGATAACCAGTAAAAATATCTTGGATTGGACTCATGATCCAGATATTGTACTTGCAATTGGACACATAATGTATGTGGTTGCAGTGTGCAAGTCCCCTCAACATAATGAGGAAGGGCAATTAAATAAGACAATAAGACATCACCTTAGGGTTTGTATGTCTCTATAGTCTTGATCCTTCATCGAGTGTACTTGGGAAGTGACATGTTGATGATGATCGTAATTGTCGAATAATCCTTATAAAATAAAAGAAGATATTTTGGCATACATATGTGCTCTAGACATTTAATCATGAATGACATGGTTCTCTACATTATGCAGAATGGTGGCTCGAAAGAGATGATGTATTCAAAATGTTTGAATACCTACCTGAACCTAAGTCTCCAAGAGTTAAGATGTATGTAGATATGATGAACATCATCATTCTACTATCTATACTCAAGTCATTCATGAAGCTTCATAGTAATCATTTTGAATGAATTTAATGAAGCATGTATAAATGTTGAAATGCTCTTGTATTGAAATCCTTTGAATTCAACATAAGAGATTCTTTGTCTTGAACAATGGTTGTGTATAGATGAAGAGAGCACAGTGGAAGCATGGGTCGGACCCGAGTAAGAAGGAAAGTCAAAGAGTTGACCTACTTCTGTGACTTCCATATCACATCCAAAGAGTTGGATGAATGCCAATGCTGCAATAAGTTGATGTGTTGATAGTATGACTATCAAGTCTGTCTAAAATCCTTAGTAAAGGACTCAGATAGAGCATCAGAATAATCTACATATAATCATTGACTCTGACTTGCTTATTTCATAAGATAAAGTCTGATAATTGTATCCCAATCTTCTAGTGATATTTGCAATTGGTTGCATATATATATTAGAAGATTAGAAATTTGATCTTAAGGTTTAATAGTTATCTACATGGATATTGATGTAATTGTTGCATCAATCTCTGTTGGATAGATTGACTTCATATTCTCAGTAGGAGAGCCCTTAGTCTTAGAGAATGTCTCTATGACCTAGATATTAGAATACCCTCATTGTTTGTTTCTAAATGTTGGAAATAAACATGAATTCTGAGATAGAACTATCATAAAGAGTTATGATGGAAATATTTCAGATAGTAATCTAACATCTAGTGGACTCCACAAAATTAGAAAATTAATGAATGGTTCATTGAGATTTCTAATACTGAAAATCAAACCTTATAAGGTCAATAGGAGGATGAAGATCATTTGACAATGATCTGGCATCAAGCCTTGGACATTTTTCTGTTGATTTGATCAATAGACTAGTAAGATATGAAACTTTAGAATGTCTAAAATTTCAAATCTTACATACTTGTGAATATTGTATTCAAAGTAAAATGTCCAATACACCCTTCTCTGGGAATGGTGTTAGATGTCGAGGTATTCAAGATCTCATACATATTGATGTATGTAGATCACCTATATCATAGTAAACATTATGGATATGTGATGTCTATTGATGATTACGTATGATATGAGATTTCTTCTCTTCACCTGAGAAACCTTTGAAATGTTCAAAGATTTCACAATTTTGGTTTAGAACCAAAGTTTGAAGAAAGATGAAATGAATTTGATCTAACCTAGGTAGCTTGTACATATTAGATAAAATTCAAAGAATACCTTATGGAGATATGAATATCATTTCTATCTCACTCCTCCTGATAAACCGGAACTCAATAGAGTTGTAGGGAGATACAATTGGATCATGTGTGACATGATTTGATCAATGATGAATTTTAGCATAATTATCCTCTTAGTTTCCTGGTATATATGTGTGGTAGAGACTACAATATATATCGTTAATAAGGTTCCATGGATGTAAGCTGGAATCTAGCACTTGAAAGTGCTACTTCATTAGGAAAATAAAGGATGGTATTGGATACCTACTTTATGACCTTGAGATTCTTAAAAGATCTCATCTCTAAGGATGTGATTCTTGGAGGATTGAGACTCTTGAGAATCAAGATGAAAATGAAGTAAAGGAACTCATTTAATCTTGAGAAGATAATGAGGCTCCTGAAATCGGAAACTAAAAGGACAATTAAAGATGAAACATTAATACCTCTTCAAATGAGTTTGAGGATGTATTCCATGTGTCAGCAAAGTCTGACAATGATCGGACTTCATGTGATGAAGCTCCTAAAGATCATGACATGGAAAGATGGATATTAGCAATAAAGTCTAAAGTAGACTTCATATACAAATGTTGTATATGGACCCTCGAGGATCCACCTATAAGGGTAAGACCCATTAAGGTGTAAATGGATCTTCAAGAGAAAGGGAACCTGATGAGAAGGTAGAGACCTTCAAAGCTCGGTTCGTAGCCATAAGCTACACACCGGAAGAGAAGACATTGCTTGCAATGAGACTTGCTCTTCGGTAACCATTCTTAAAATCATCAGAATATTGCTAACCTTAGCTACACAACTTGACTATTGCATCTTCAGGATGTAATTCAAGATTGCATTCCTCTAAGAATACCTCTCTGAGGATATTCACATGAAGTAGCCCCAGGGCTTCATGATCAGGGAAAGTAAGGTGTGAAAGCTAAAGAAATTCATCTGTGGACTCAAATAAGCTTCTTGTAGTTGGAACATAAGATTTGATGAAATTATAAATATTATGATTTCAAATAGAATCTTGATGTACCATGTGAAGCTTAGTGGGAGTGCCATTGTGTTCATCGTGCTAAATGTAGATAATATCCTAATCATTTGAAATAATATAAGGATGATAATAAGTGTTTTATAGACTGGCTATTCCATACCTTGAGATATGATCTCAAGAATACCTCTTAGATCTTAGTTCTGAAGTTGTTCAGAAGCAAAGAAAAGAGGGTATTGGGATTGTCACATTTGTAGTACACCTTGGACATATTCCATTCTTGGAAATTCCAAGAAAGGCTTCCTTCCCTTGAGATTTGGTATTGACCTATCTAAAGGGATAGCACCTCAAAGAGTTGAGGAAGTGAATGCTAGAACTGCTTGCACTTGTGCATCAGTTACGGAAAGCTAAGTGTATGCTAGATGTGTACAAAAGCCAGATATCTGCCATGCAGTGGGAGTAGCAAAGTGTTGCTAATCCTACTATGGAGATAAAACACTTGATTGCAGTAATAACAATATCTTCAAAGATGATAAGGCTTTAGAGATGGTGATCTCTATGTCTTATTTTTAAGAAATTAAGATTTTTAGATGGAAATCTAAAAGGTCTTAACTGCGAATTCCGTAGGAGATAGTGATCTCCAGGAATAAGGGTATTCTGTTAAGGATTATGGAAATACTGGTTATAATAGTTATTGAAGCAATAGTGTCAAGGACACTATAACCGCTTTGACTAGATTGAGTATTGGTTGCATTAGATGCAACATTCGCATTGGATGCGAGCACTGTTACCTAGGGATATGCAAGTGCCGTAAAAGGACTTGGCATAGTCTTTTGGGAACAGAGTGACTGATCAGCTTACCTAGCTATTTCTAAATAGTCTATGATTGTCACATGAGTGTGGGTTTATATGATTAGCCCATTAATGGCTCTTTGGGTTAGTGGGAGATTGTTGGACATGTGAGCCCACGGCGAGCCATTATGCAATAAATGTTATTGCAAATATCATTCCCTGATCTGAAATGAAGAATAAATAATTTGCATAATAGGTCCCTCTGTACAATTAGGGTTATGTACCATGGCTATCTTAATGATCATACAGCTCTTGATTCAATTATTGAATCATAGAGGCTGGTGCTTGGATGAATATCTAAAGAGTTAGGTTGAGGACTCATCAAGCACCGTCAAATGATTGTTAAGATGTGATCTCCAGCCTGAGTAGGAGATGGCAATCCTTTCTCACATAGGCTGATATCTGACCGACCTCTTGATGCAGGTCCTCTGCATAGGAATAGAGATTCGGATGTGTCAGATTAGTTAGGTCAAAGAGTTGACTTAACGAGATCGAGATAACCTAAGTCCTATGTTGAATGCTGTCACAGCATAGGCACGCATCCTCTGACCGGAGACAAATGTATTGCTATATGTCTGAGTATGTACATTTGACAGACCAATAGGTTGATGACCTAACCAAGGTCTATACACCGGCGCGTTGGTGTGCATATAAGGGCATATGAGTAATACGATCTCTCAAAGGGATCATACAGGTTCACTACTGAACCGGAAGACATGAGCTCACTCATGAGATATTGGGAAGAATCAAATTCCGTGCACGGTCGTCTTGCTTTGGAAGCTTGACTGAATTTGTAGGTTTGATATATACTTTTGGAAAGTATATGATCAAGACCTAGGTATGATATATGCTTTTGGAAAGTATATGATCGATACCAAATCCCAAAGATCAAATGAGAAACTTGGTGATCAAACCCTGAAGAAGACAGTGTAAAATAGATCTTGATCTTCGGGTTGACCATGGGTCTTCCAGTATGCAGGATGTACAGGTATTGGGAATACCTGAAGGGTGATGCGATCATAAATGATTGTATATCCATGACGCTTCCATTCCGAGGGAGTGATGAAACAGGTCTGGATTTTAGTGACTCCTTTCAGTAGAGAAACAATCCGATCTTAGTCCAAGTGTGGGACATTGATCTGAATGAGATTCAGATTCAAAGAGAAGATTGGATTTGCGGTCTTGATTTAATCAAGCATCTGTGGGAGGTTCGTAAGATCTGGATTTGAGATAAGATCTCAATATCCAAGTCACTATACATGGAATAATACAATCGCCCTGTCCTTATCTCCAAGTATCTGCGGAGAAAGCACATTATTCATGAAAGGGTTCAAGAATAATTCTTTTGATGAAATATCCAAGCAAGGACTTGATGATTAAATGAGATTTAATTATCAAGCTTAATATGAATATAATTCATATTGTGAAAATGATTATCTAAGATAATTAAATGGGATTTAATTATCAAAGATTAAGAGAATGTGGATAACACTATCCATGATATATGTGTGTTATAAATATGATTTATAATATACATATATAAGAGAGAGAATCTATGTAAATAGCATTTGTTAATTAATAGTGTGGATTGGATTCACATTAATTAATTAATTGGAAATGTAATTTACAAATTAGTTTGATTTGTGAATATGATTCACATAATGATCAATGGCATGATTGAAATATTCACAAATTAATTTGGAATTAATTTGGTGGATATTATTGCAATAATAGTTATTGCAATTTATTAAGAAATAATAAGATAAAATAAAAGGAGACAAAATAACCCCCTATAATTTAGGGTGGTTAGTTGACTCCCTTTTTGTTGTCACATTATCTCTTAAATAGTTAAATTAAATTATGTTGATAATATTGCAACATATTTTAATTTAAATTAATGTTGTTGGTTTTAACCAACAACAATCATAGCCATTGATTTAGCATGGACCAAGCATAGCCTTTGGATCCATGTATCCCATGGATTGAGATCCATTGGATCCTAAACTAATATAAATAGAGGGCTAGGGTAGCCTTCCAAGGTACAACATAATCAAGAGTTGTAAATGGTTGCAACTCTCTCTCTCTCTCTCTCTCTCATATTCTCGCCCTCTCTCTTTCTCTCCTCCAAAAGATGGCCGTCCATCTTGTGTTGAGAAAGGAGAGACTCTCGATTTCTTCTTCGACGTTTGGATCTTCGTCAAGGATTGCGGGAAGGACGCGACTCATCATCGTGCCCGCAAGTGCGTTCTTCGTGGGTCGGACTTGAGACAGGAGGATCTCTACTTTGGGATCTCGCGATCACAACCACGCTTCAAGAGGTATTCCTTATACTTGTGGTTTGATGAAACGATCCGAGAAGTGTTCTCGTGATCATGTGGTTTCATCTTTAAAGTTAAAAATTTTAATTTCCGTTGCATCTAGCATCTAGTACGACTAGTTGCTCCGATTGCATACGATGCGATCGACACGCTTCCGTGATGTGCTTAAGGATACTCAATATCCTTCAGATCGATCACTTTTAAATTATTGTTCAGCTGTCAAATCCAATAGATCACCGTGTTGACCTGGTCGACCATTCATGTTACTTGATCGATCATTTCATTATTTTTTAAAATCTGGATGTTGGATCTTCCATTTTTGCACACTAACAGTTCTTTTGAGGCCACCTATATGTAAGATACCACGTAGCTCATTGTTAAAGACACACGACCAAAAAGAAATATTTTTTGTTCTAAGAAGAAAAAAGTATGCTATTTTGTGTGTGAAGTGTGTGTTCTTTCAATGTTTATGTGCTCTTAAATTCTCTTCAACTAGAGTTGTCTGACTATTAAAGTTGTTTGTGTTCTGTTGTGATCATCATCATTCTCGAGTAGATTTCTGCACTAGAAGTCTTTAAGCTTGTGAATTCAAGTTTATTGCTCGAAGTATTTCTTTTCTATATTTTTTGTGTAGGTATTCGAGTTGTGGATTACATTATCTAGCATGGACGTAGAATCTTATTATGGATGTTGTTCAAGGAAAGGTACATATTGTATGAAAGATTGTGTTACCCTCATGTTAAAGTAGCGGTGGAATAGTGGAAATAGTATTCATCGAGAGAGCGAAAGGAAAATCCTAGAACATGATTCTAGGTCATGATTTTCACCCGCTTGTGTTTCCACGTAAAAATCATTGTTTCTTTGTGGTTTGATATCCTCTTATTTCTGTGGATGTGAATTATTTTAATTTGATATTATTTCTTGTATATTTGTATATTGCATGATTCACCCCTTCTCCCCATCTTCTACACCATTAAATTTGTTTCCTACTCTGATGATATTAAAAGTCACCAATGTAGGATATCATTTTTTATCTTTCTCTAAGTAGGATTTAGGAAAACTCCAAGCAAGATAGTAATAAATGCAAAATATGGGAACCTCTAAAAAAAGCTCTTTATGTGGTTAACAATGATAAGATTGACAAATAACACTACAAAAAAAGATGTGTTTGGCGAGCATGTCTTTGCGTTACACCGAGCACAGGATGACCACATGTGGTCGCCCATGTTGCTCACTGGTTTGAATCCTAAGGAGCGGTCGGGTGACGCACGTATGCCAATATAGGCGAGCACTTCTATTGCACATGTGCTCGCCCATACGTGCTCGCCTACTTGAATTTTTATGCACGGATCATGCGGAGCGTGTACAAATATATGGGCGAGCACCGGCAGATGTCTTGGCGAGCACATAAATGTGCTCGCCCAAACCCTTAAACAGGACATCGGCCTGCATCTTCTTCCTCGTTCTAACTCGCATTTTCTCCCAAAACATCCCCTCCGGCGATCCCTGGACGACCCTCTCCGCCACCGACGACCTTCCTTTGTGTATTTCAAGCATATAGGCATATGTCCTTAAGTATATTACTTCATCCTTTATCTCGTTTTTTAATATCTCACTGCATATTACTCTTGTTTGGATAGTTTTAGGTTTTCAATTTTTTATTTTATTGTTTGTTATTTTGTATACATTATTCTATTTGAATATGTTTTCCATGTTTAGGATAAGACTTGTTTAATATATTCTTGTTATATCTGATTGTGGTTGCTTCATTTATGGTAAAATTTTATACGTGGTAGGCATTTGATGAAATGACACAACCAATAGTAGTTCCAAACTTAGTAGTATATGAAGGATAGGAAGTTCCTTGTAACATTTAACTTATTAGTATACCTTATTGATTTTTTACAATGGCTAAAATTACGAAATAGGAATATTATGCCAATGATATTGTATAATTGTACTTAAATAATTAACATTAGGTATAACTTGTGAATAACATCAGGTATAATTATCTCCATGCCTACAAACATCCTCTTCATAGAGTGTTCATATGAGTTAGACTATTTCATATAGTGTGGATATGAGATATGATAAACACCAACATTTCTCCTGTAATAATTTATTATCACATTAAATTATAATTAATATGACCAAGTATATCACATTAACTTATAGTTAGGTTGATGATAAAGCTAAAACATTAACCACTAATTATTACTAAATCACATAAAATCATTCACACACAATGCGTCCCTCCACATCGGGTGGTGTGTGGCCCTGCACACCGGGAGGCGTGTGCAACACATTTGAGGAATTGATCGTCTCCAACTGTGTGATATTTTTTATTTTTTGTACAGTACTATTGGACTCACTTTGGGATGGCATAGCCCAGTCTAATGATCGTGGATTTTGATGTTTGCTAGTGGAGAAATCTTTTTTTGCAGCTACACTTCTAGTAATGTTCATCTAAACACTTTATTAGATGCTAATTTTGTATCACACTTATCCATATCCACATTGTTAACCAACCAAATTTACGTAAATGCACGATTAACATAAATGAATAAGCATTTTTAAGATTATTTTATAGTCTCATTTGTAGCACATACAAATGTATGACGTAAAGTGATCTTAAAGTATTACATTTATGTTAGCTTTTCTTAGTTCAGATATCCCGGACTAAGGTGGTCTGTAAGGATTCAAACTTACTAAAAGGAAATCGTTGTCACAAGTTGTTTGTTTCTAATGGAAATTCAGTTCTATAAGCCCTTTTCTATTCGATATACCAAATCAATCATAATTTTACTGTCGAAATAATCATTAATATGATTATTTTGAAAGTTGATTGCGAATGATTTTTGAGGTATACGAGAGAGGTGCAGGATAATGCTGCCAATTTTTTTCTCAAAAATAAGCAAGAATGTGACAACAAGCATCTTTTAGTAAGTTTGAATCGTTATGGACGGCCTCAAGTGATAACATAATTAAGACACTTCTCTTATCATCTTTTAGAGTAAGTATAATAGGTTTAGGTCAACAATGGGTTAGGTTTGGGTTTTCTTCATAAGTTTTCCTAAATTAATTCAAAGTTTAATCTTCCCATCTCATTTGACAATATGAATTGTTTCATTCAGGTTGATCAATATGACTAATAGAGAGTGGATGTACAAGTGTGTAGTAGATGGACGTGCTATAGATACCTTTCAAAGAGGTGTTCAGGAATTTATAGAATTTGCTTACGCACAAGGTTCTCGTGTTGTGGATTCAGATGGAACTATCTCGTGTCCGTATCAATAATGTTGTTTAATGAGGAAGAGATCTAAGGATGAAACTCAATTACATCTTTTAGAATGGATTTTATGGAAGGACATCAAATTTGGTGGGGGCATGGAAAGGATTACAAGGACAAGATGAATGACTCAAAAGAAGCAGACAATATTAATCCATTTGTAGATATGGTTATGGACGTTGCGGGTCCTGATTTTAACACTACTTATCTAAATATGGAGAGTCATTGTGATGATGAGGAACCATATGGAGAGTATGGAGACTTCTACGAGCTGTTGAAAAAAACAAAAGAGCCATTGTGGTTGGTTTGCAAGACATTTAAAACTTATTGTGATTTCGAATCTTTATCGATGAAAATGGAGTATAATATGACTGATCGTAATTTTGATGCAATGTTTAAAATTATCAAGAAAATGTTACCATAAGATGTAGAATTACCTGATAATTATTACAAAATTAAAAAGATGATGCAGAAGATAGATTTAGCGAAAGTTAAAATAGAATCTTGTATAAATCACCATATTTTATATTACGGTGAACATCAGCATTTGATACGGTGTCCTGAATGTGACGAGCTAAGATACAATGAAGTAAGTAAGAGCGGGTCAAAAATCTCAAGAAAGATTTTACGTTATTTCCCATTGACGTCGAGATTGAAATGGTTATATTACTGTAAAAAAAAATGACAAGGCATATGACATGACATGCGGAACATAAAGTCGATGAGTACATAGAGCATCCGTCCGAGTCTGATCGTTGGAAAGTATTGATGTCAACTTTTCCTACGTTTTCTAAAGAAAAAACGAATTGCATTATAGGTTTATTTACAGACGGATTTAATCCTCATGAAAGAAGTAAAGATTACTCTTGCATGTCAATGATGACAACACCATACAATCTACCTTCATGGTTATGTAATAAGAGATAGTTTATTCTTCTATTGTTGTTGGTGTCAGGACCTACACATCCGAGAAAATACATCGACGTGTATTTACGTCCTCTCACAAATGATCTGAAAAATGTTATGGATAGATGGAGTAGATGCATATGATGTAAATAAAAGTCAAACATTTGACATGAAAGTAGATCTACCTTGGATGGTAAATGACTCCCCGGCATATGGGATGTTATCTGGATGGAGTACGCATGGACGTAAAAGTTGTACATATTATATGAAAGGTACTAAATCATTTCAGCTTCAACACGGTCAGAAATCATATTTTTTTATTGTTACAAACGTTTTCTTTCAAACAATCATCCATATCAAAGATAAAGCAGACATTTAAAAAGAATACTTGATCTTACAAATTTGCTGACATTTAAGACCGGCAATACGATATTATCAAGTTTGGAAGAACCGGAGAAATCAACCTTATAGAATGGGGATAAAACAAAACATCTTCGTGGTTTTGGTGACAGCCATAATTAAATTAAGATGAGTATATTTTGAAAATTACTATATTGGAGTAAGATATCGATACGACACAACTTAGATAATATGTTATGCATATAAAGAAAAAATGTCTTCGATAATATATTCTATATTGTTATGAATGTAACCAGTCGCTCAAAAGATACAGTAAAATCTCATCGTGATTTACAAATCATATGCAATCAGCCAGAGTTGTATATAAAGGAATATGATAATGGAAGAGTTGAACTTTCTAAAGCGAAGTATACATTAGACAGAAATCAAGTGAAGCTTTCTGCGAATGAACAAGTAATTTGAAGTTTCCAGATGAATATGCATCAAATTTATTGAATTTTGTCGATTTAAATAAGTTCTCATTTAAGGGAATGAAAAGTCATGACTGTCATATTTTCATGCAAAGATTGCTACCGTTAGTGTTCAGAGGTTTGTTACAAAAAAATATTGTTGATTTTCTATCAGATGTCAGCAGATTTTTTCAGATTCTCTGCTCGTCACGCGTACACTGGATGGAGATGAAATATATTGAGAAAAATATTCATGTAATTATGTATAATTTGGAAAAGATATTTCCAATGTCATTTTTTATTCAATGGAGCATCTGATGATTCATATTCCATACGAAGCAAAATTTTGAAGGTCTGTAAAATCTCATTGGATGTATCCATTTGAAAGGTATTTATAAATATTAAATTATTTTTCTTTAATGTATGAATAAAATGTTTACACGTTTTACATAGATTCATGTTCTTTCTCAAAAGAAAGGTCCAAAATAAAAGTAAAGTTGAAGGATCAATAAGTTCGCAATATATTTATGAGGAAGCCGCAACATTATGTGTTAGGTATCTTCTGGAAGATGTGGAGACAATCCACAATAGATTCATGAGGAATGAGACAATTTACTCGGAGGAAGAACCATGTATCAATGTCTTTCGTCAATCCACCCAACTCATAGGAAAGGCAACAAAACATTTCTTATCAAAACAAGAGAAAGATGCTGCAGAGTTATACATATTAGACAATTGTGAGGAAATAACGCCATATATTCAGTATGTATCTGTATTATTTTACGTATATATGTAAATTCCCTTCCGCATAATACTAATATTTCTTTTATATATTCTAGGGAATTTAGGAAAAAATTTTCGAAAAAAATCCTATGTATTCAGATGACGAAATTCTGAGCATCTATAGGAATCAATTTTCAGCTTGGTTTAAAAATCGGACAAAATAATTGGTTGGTGGTGATTATCATACACATATTTTAAAATATTTTGGAGAATGTCCGGTTTATAAGGTCCGATCTTACAACTCTTGTCGCAATAATGGTTATCATTTTTATACCTTCAATTCGGTTAAATATTTAATAACTCATAATCATGGAGTGATGGTTCGTGGATCTTGTTATGAAGAAGATCATATGAATTATTATGGAATATTAAAGGAGATATTAGAAGTAGAATACAATATTCCATGCTTTGATAAAGTAGTTCTCTTTCTCTGTGATTGGTACAAACCTAATGGAAGCGTAGTACTCAATAAGAGAAATACCATAGTCGATGCGATACCAAAAAAATTTATACACGGATTTGAACCCTTCATTGTAGCTTATCAAGCGGACCAAATTTTGTTACCTCCCAAAAATGTCAAAGAAGAGAAAGAGCGTTGAAACTTTAAGTGTCATGGAGATAAATTCTCGAGGATATATTTCTAATAAATATAAACTCATCATGAAGATGATATATATGAAGCATTTACACCGACTCATGAGCGAATAAACATAATAGAAGAAGTCTCAATCATCGAATCGATTCGATTACTGATAATAAGGTGTTATGTGTTGATCTACAAGATGATCCGGACTCCACAAATGATGACTCAGGAAACTCAGAAATTGAAGAAATATACTTTAATCCAACAGAAATAAACGGTGAAGATTAACTGTAAGTTTTATTAAATTATTATACTCAAGTTAGTAAAAATGTTCATTAATAACTTTGTAATTAACTATTACATCATCATTACAGTCACGGTAGGTTTTGGACGTGGCGGGCTCATGGATCTCATCGATCCAATCATCCCTCCTCCTATGACACACCTTCTAGTAGGCAGCCAACTTCGGATGTTGTTTTAGATTTATGGTTTGACGAGGTTCGATGGGTCATAGCCTACTATGAGTCGCTTGGTTATCCTCCTCCACCGTTTTATGGAGGCGTTTATGGAGAGTTATCTACCTCATCCGCTCCTGCTACATACCCGGTCCCGGTCCTGATACATGCATGGACCTCGATGGATTCTGATTCTCCTTCTTCTGGACGTCCGAGCACCTCCGTGCCTTTACCTACTGGAGCTGGACATACTTTGGCGCCCTACCCTTTGTTGGAGGTTACCGCTGATGGGAGGTACGATTTTAATAAATTTTATCATTTTAACTTTACCAAACAAATAAATTTTATATTATTTACAAAATTTACAAAAATATGCAGGGATTTTTTGAATACAACAGCGTGGCAAAGGAAATAACTAACATAATCAGGACACACTTGATTAACATGCAAATTCTATGGTGTCGCATCCCTGCTACCAAACAGGAGAGATTGTTTGACATGTTTCTGGTAAGAATAATTTTTTAGAAATGATATAGAATTTTTTTACATGTTTTCTTCTGATGTTTTGCAGTACTTTTCCGAGTAGGTATCGCCTACTTCCGTATCTAGGGAAGGAGGCTCATCGTCGATCCTTTATTCGTTTGGTGGAGAATAGAAAGAGCGATACATTTTTCAAGGCAATGAGAGACTCACATGTGAAGATGGGATGTGAGAAGATGAAATTCGAGGAGATGAAGAGGTTCCTGCCAACGTGATGCACAGAGAATAAGTATTGTATTGCTTCAATGATTTATGATGTAATTTGTAAAATAATTAATATTTATAATATATTCCTTGCATATGAGTGGGTTTTTGTGATGCATTCGTTGTAGATGCTGAGTTTGGAAGGAGATCAACAGCGGGAAGGACAAACTGCCAAAAGCAAAGGATTAAACCGACAAATGGATCTAAAAGCCACAATCGGATTAGAGTGGAGCTGGTACTTTAATTTAAAATTTAGTTTTTCAAATCTAACTTAATATAGTATCATTTTGATATTAATTTTTAAAATTAATTTTTAGGTAACTAGGTTGGAAGATAACCCTTATTTTAGGAGCGATGGTCTAGGTCTTATATGAATGGGAAAGAGGGAGAATGTCAATGGTCCACTCCTGAAGCAGGAGAATTGTTGGTTAGTCTTTTAATTTATTTCCAATTGAAAGATATATCATAACTTATTCTTTTCTTTTTCAATTTGTATTTCATGATCGTTATTTGGCACTATCAGCAGAAAAATGGGGTGGTGATCCAAATGGGGAGCAACCACCATTTGATAAAGCAATTTGGAAGCAGGTATAGATAAATATTTATTTAGTATGTTCATTTTTTATATATTAATGCATATTAAACAATCAAAAATTTATAAGGTGTCGGAGGAGAGGGACGTTGTGGCGAACATGAAGCAGATGCTTGGTGTTCTTCCTCCATACAATGTGGAGGAATATCATCATTCGTACTTTACGTACAACTAACCGTCGTATACACAACCACAGTCATCGCAACCATCATTGCAAATGGAGTCACAGATGGCGATGATGGTGGAGCAGGTGACGAAGCTCTGAGAAGATTTCACGGCGTACATGTAAGTATTCTACTTAAATGAGTAATAATTTCATATTTCTATATCTTCAAATGCATATCACATGTATATATCTTCCATAATATAGGTCACAAAGGCGTGTATCTCAATCTGAAAAGATTGAATCGGATGACGAAGAGGAGAAGAATGACCCAGAAGAAGAGGCACACATGTATGCTAGGTTCAAAGAGAAGGAGAATGAGAAAAAGAAAGCAAATAAGAGTTTAATTTCAAAAAAATTTAGATAAAAAAGTGTTGTCTTGTTCCGTTGTAGAATTTTTAACAAGTCTTTCAATTTGTATGAACTTTGATAGTATAATAGTGGATTGTTTCAAATATATATTTGTAGTGTTTAGATCTTAAATATGATTTTTTAGTTTGTATGTTCATATATATATTGCGTGAGTTCGATGTGTTAAAGTTAGTTAATTTAGTTGGTGAACTGGCATATTAAAGATACTCTTCTCGACTCTATTACACACCTGCAGCGGTTTCTTGGCAGGCTATACAGGTTCGATGGGACATCTAAACCTCGCCGAACCTGTATATTTTTTCAACACTTTACTATTGACGAGCACATGTGCTCGTCAGGAGCTCTGGGTTTAATCACCATATTACTTGTGGGTGACCATGTCGGCGACCACAATTGTGCATGCCTACAGGCGGGCGAGCACATAGCATCCGCAAGTGCTCGTCCACCTGCCCAGGTGACTCTCGTATCAGCGAACATGCATGGAGTGAGCACATGTGCTCGCCCAGTATAAGGGCATGCACATGTCATGCATTTGGCGTGCACATTATGAGCCAACATGTGCACACCAATCGCATCTTTTTTTGTAGTGTAAATAATTGAGGAAGTGGTGGGCACTAACTACTAGATACTATAACTCAAGGAGTGGTTTGGTAGTAGTGCGGTATGCATATACCTTAAATGACCAGGGTTTGAATCCCAAGAGGAACGCTTCGAACCCCCGAAATTACATGGCATACTATTAAAAAAAACTACTATATACTACTTCTACCTTGTATAGCACCGAAGAAGACATGTTTCCTTATGTGTTGCTTTTCAAAAAAAGTTTAAAAGTTTGCTGCATCTAAATATAATTTTCTCCTCATGTATTTTCCTAAATGTAAATTTGAAGACATAGTTACAACCGCAAGCATCTTATCTTATAGTATATTAGTCCCTGTGGACTTAGGAATATATCTCTCCATTCGTATATGCTGAGTGTCGTTGATGCATGAGATTATTCACATTACCAGAAATAATAACATTCTATTTGAAATGGTATGAGTATCAGATGCTTGCTCTATATTTCTGCTTTAATGCAGTGTAGTGGGATTAATTTTTATTATAAAATCACAGAACTAAAATAAATCAAAGGAATCGTCCATAGCTGTATCATGCACTACACACTTAACTAACTTATTTCGTTTACATTATTAAAATCAAATCAGCTTCATGTAAAATAGTTATTTTCAGGTTGATGATTGATTTGATTTTAGTGGATTAAAATCTACCCATAAAATTTGTTGAGCTTTTGAACTCCAGATCGCATAAGTTGTTTTTAAGATGATACTACACAGTGACAGAGACAAGGGGGAGGGTGGGTGCTTATCCCCCCAAAGTCTCAAAGAATATCTCGATTTTATATGTTTTCAATATAGAAAAATATAACTATTAATATGCTGTATACATTGAATCTTATTATTTTTTGAAATGCAAACTAATTTCAACATGTATAAGCATATTTATGAGGTGAGATTATTAAAATAACCATCAAAATGTATTATATAGAGAGTAATCTCACTCCATAAGGCGCCCAAAGGGTTTCAAATAAGGGAAAATGGGGGTGCTCCCTAGGGGAAATAACTTTGCTCCCCTGTCTCATTTTTCCACTTTTTTTTGAAAAATACTTCTGTAGATATTCGTCACTATATCTCTATATTATGTCATTCAAATTTCGTGCAAAAAAGACTCCTACGACCTCCATACAGACAATCATGTTTTGATGGTCGCAGAATTGTTGAAATCTACCCCATTTGACTGCAGGCCGTATGAGTCTTTGTTATTGCACGAAACTTGAATATATATGTTAATCATATTTAAAATGTGAATATATATTGATGTATTTGAAAATTATATTACAATATCCTTAAAAATAGTTTCAAATAAAAAAGCTCACACATAAGAAATGAGTAATATAATAAATATTTTATAGATTAACTAATATATGTATATATATTAAATGGTTTATACAAGATACATACTGAATGCACTTATTTTATAATATATACAATGTAGAGACTAAAAATGTAAACTTTTGTTAAATGTAGTACAAATAATCTCCAATTATATTTATATATTAACACACACACATACACACTTGATATTCACATCCATATCTATTTTAAATTTGTTAAGAATACATATGTCAAAATCGATATAAAATATATATCGATACATTAGAGAAAGATATGAAGATGTGTTATTTTAATTTGTTAGCATCTATTTGTGCAAAGTATTGCGTAGTACCTCTCCTTATATCTTAGATTTTTAATCTTCTTATAACATAATCTTATAGTTGAATTGTTTACAAAATTATTTATAATTATACTTTTTTTTATTAAACATACTTAGTTGCGTTTAATTAATTTAATATACACAAGGAAGATTCAATGATAATACATACTAAAATTTTTACCTCAAAGAACGAAACACACAATTAAAATTTATTCTGATGCCTTATGATTTAGCTTAACTTTATGGTATTTGGTGTTGTATTTAAGAATTGTAATTAGATTTTAATTGAAAAATCTATGTAATTACAATTGGAGTTAATTTAGTTTCAATTGGAAAATCAAATGGCTTGGAGGGAAAGTTGGGAACTCCCAAATTTGAAACATGGAAAAGTTTGGGTGGAAGTTTAGTACCATACCTTGGAGCTCTAAAATTTTGGTGGACTTATATATGAGTTCAATTTGGATCTCGATACTTTTACTAAGGGTTTTATTTGGTAAATCGATTAAATTAACCACACGATTAATTTGGTAAGTCGACTAAAATGTGAATCAACTCTCCTTCATGGACGCCCGATTCTGGGCGTGATTTCAGGATCCAAAATGGCGCACCCATTGAGGGGCGTTTTCGAAGTTCGGAAGGCACCACGCTAAGGCAAGCGACCGTCTATATAAATCCTTTTCCCATGTCGTGTTTTATACACTCACAAGAAACTTGCTCATGCCGTCTCTTTTTGCATTATGGTTCTTCCTCTTACGGACAAACCACCCTCTCTTTCTCTCACCTGCAGGTCTCTGAGGTACATTCGAGGACGATCTCGTCGGTGTGCGCGGATGAAGATTGTGTGCCGTTGTATCCTGGGAGCGGATCGCCAATACCCTACGCACCGGTACTGTGGGGGCGATATCCTTTCTAAGGACAGTCCATTTTATGGACGCTTCGGTGATTCTAACCTTATTCTCCTTTTGATTTATTTGCTGCAATATATTTATTGCTTTACCTTTCCTGGATCTCGCCCGATTTTATGTTTCCGTATATTTAATCAGTTCCTGTTTGCAAGTTATAATCGGATAAATGAATGGGAAACACATGATATTAATCGTTATTGTTTCTTTGTCAATTCATTTGGATCCGATATATTACTGTTTAATATATGTACTGGTAATCCTGTTTCCAATATTTTGAGATAATATTTTAGATCCAGAACTAATTGAAATGGTGGTTTGATTTATTGATTAATTATTCGGAAATGTTTTAACATACAAGTGAGGGTTATGATCCCAATGCTATTGTGGAGGATGAAAGGGTAATCTGACAACAAGTTCACAAAGAGCTTACATGATGAGCTCATAATTGCAAAATGACAAGGAGAGAATCAATGACGAGTTTCCCAACCTTAATGTGGAGGAAAAGAGAAGGCATTAAAAGATGAGCTTACAGTAATTGCATGAAGCTTTAGCATCAGGTTAATGACGGTGATGGAGCATGAGAAAATGTTTATTGGAATGTATGTTGAGAATAAGGTGTTTAAAAAAATAAATAGTTAAGAAAGAGTACATCTATGGAAAAATAATTTTTTATATTTAAAAAGTTAGATTTGATGACATTACTTAACGACACATTATCCCAAGAGTATTCCTATGAAATGAAAAATTTTGCAGAATTATTTTTTTTAAATACAAAATTTTCAAGGACGATGGTGTGTAATCACAATTTTATAAGTGTATTTATGTACAACCCTTAAAAAATACGTGAACCAAATTCCTTGCAACCTTTCTAATAAGTTATATGATCTTTTGAACCCAAGGAGTGGTCCGTTGGTAGTGCAGTGTGCCTACACTTTAAAGGAGCCATATTCGAATCCCAAGATGGCTGCTCAGGACCCTCGAAATTAACAGACCTACTATTAAAAAAAGTTATACGATCTTTGAAATCCAACAAATATTTGCAGTGAAAATGATAAATGATGGTAATGAGAATTACATAAAAAATATTTCAGCCCCTCTGAGTAGATATTTCTAGCTAAGTCTCTCCTACTACACCATTTAAGCAGATCAACTAAACAAATAAAATGTCAACATTTATAAACGTAGACTTTGTTTCCCTTTTCACAGGCGAGCAACATCCTCTTTATCAAAACACAATGTCAACCTTTATATAAACTTTATTTCCCTTTTCCATTTTTTAGGAGAGCGCACATAAAATACATGCAACTGTTTCTGGAATTTTGGAATTTTTGAAAATACACAAATGTGATATGAGTATTGTTAAACATATTTAGCAACATACAGACTTTCTACCGACAAAACATCTACTCAGCAAAAAGACAGTACATGCATAACTGACTCGACTAAGTTTGGTGTTTCAGGCATCCATACAATTCATACAACTCCCCGTTTTGTACATATGTTTCCCTATCCACTTGCTACATTACTTAATCCTTGGACCTTGGATGTTGCCTTTGTCAGCTTCAAGATTTTCCATGTTCTTGTGGAACTGACAACATACTTCCTGCTACATCTGCTTTAGCTGGAGAAATATGCTTGCACAACTTATTGTTGCACCATATGTACGAATATAATCCAAATAGCCATATTTTGTATAACCTTATTTAGGTGACACGTATAGACAGTCTGCTCTAATTATGATCATGTGTAAAGCTTAAAACATGATTGATGTAGTTGTTTTATGTAAATCATACAATGTTCTCGTTCAAAAATCACGGGCCATTTAATGACTTTGTGGTTTGGAGTAAATAGGCATCCAGACCATCGGCTGTTTTTTCCCCTTCATGTTGAGGTTATAAATGTCTCTAATGTCATTGACTTGACTAACATCTTGGTAGCTTTTTAAAACCTTTTACTGGGCTTGAGATATCTGTGTTTTGTGGCTATGTAAATCTCAATGTATTCATCGTCATCTCCTCTCTAAATGTATTTAGGAAGCTTCCTTTTCTCGACGTTCATCTATGTAAAATCTGGAATCATCACCGTCATCTCTCTAAATGTATTCAGGAAGCTTCCTTTTCTTAAAGCTATAGTAAAACCTTCTTTCCAACGTACAAAAGACTTGAAAATAATGATATTTTCCTTCAATTTTTCAACCCCTAAGCTACTTTTTTTAGTATTAAAGTGTGGTGTCAGTGGTATAAATTCATAGAAATTATATGCAATGTTAATTGAACCAAATGACATCCCTACTTAATAGATATGGTCATTGGAATTTCTTTATCAAGTGAACTTGAACCCCGTTGTAATAATACAACCAATAATTTGTGTTGGTTATATTGAGGTAATGTAAAACATGGTAGAAATTTATGGAGTTCTGTAAATTGGTTATATATATTGTAATTACGAGAATCCAATGGAACCAACAATTTGTGTAAAATGATAACAGTGAATCAAACCTCCCTTACAGTGTTTCTAAGCAAAATCACTGAACTAAGAATATGCTATGATTATAATATTGCAATCAAAAGAATTTAACAAATTAGAATAGTTATTATACAGATGGTGGAGCAGAAACATATTTGTAAGGTATGCTTAGGTAATTTAAAATACGGTAATAATTTGTAAAATTCACCATCAAACCATAAATTAGTTATATATATTTTAGGGATTTTATCACTTGTGCCCCTCCGAGATCTCGCAATATCAGTTATGCCCCTATCTTTTTGGTAATATCAGTTATGCCCCTCACTTCTTGCTCCGTCATCAGTTGTGCCCTTCCGTCAGATTGACCGTTAATGAATTGACTTAACCATGATTTTTTCAAACCTTGGTGCAGTTAAGAGGGGTATTATTGTCCAGACTCCTCTTCTTCCTCCTCCAACCTTCTCCTCCTCCCTCTCCGCCCGGAGTTCGTTGGAGTTCGCCTGTGCATGCACCGCGCACGACCACACCTCCCCCGAAGCCGCACGTGCGCCCCAGCGTGCCCCCTTCTTCCCACCAGCCGCCGTCTTCAGCAGGTTGCGCACCTCCAGCCCAACCGCCGTCTCCGCGCGCCTCCGCTGCTTCACAAGACCTCCATAGCCAAATCCTTTTCCGCCATTAGCATACCTCCAATTGCCCTTGAGTTCTGCAAGAGATCTCGAGTGAGTGACAGCCTCAGCTGCCCTCCTCGTCTGTCAATCTCCAATCAGGTTGCAGAGGAACGACGCGATCATCTTGCCAGCGTTGTATCCTAGCTTTGTCGTCCGCACGAATCTCCCAGTCACTGTTGGTCGAGGCAAAGACCATGAGCTCTGTCGAGCTCTGCTTTCCCAAATGACCTTCGTCCAGTCCTCCACCATCATAGGATAGGTACTGGCAGAGATCGAGATCCGAGGCACGTAGAGGTTCGTGAACAAAGTGTGCGAAGAACAATTATATGAGAATATTCGAAGATAGCATCTAGAGCCTGGAGCTTAAGCACACCGCATTCTCAATATCCGGTCGAAAACTCCAGCATTCTCGATCGAGATCTGATCAGACGAACGATCGAAGATTGAATCCACGCTAAAGCAACCACCTGCAGCGGATTTGATCATATGGGACTAAGCAGCACCTGTTGGAGGTGAGACACCTACGCGATAGACCTCCTCCGCAAAAGCCAGGCCTTGCCGCCTTAATCACCTAGAGTGTAGATTTTTGAAGAACGCATTGCACAAGGATCCCGACGGCGGGCCGAGGAGGTCGGGGCGGAGCTGGGAGGAGGTGCAGGCTGGGGAGGGGTTTCGGGCGGAGAGGGAGGATGAGGAGGTTGGAGGAGGAAGAGGATGGGGGAAGAGGAGGAAGAAGAAGAGGATGAGGAAGATGGCATAAAATTACCATATAATCCTTTTTTTAAAATTAATACCGCTTATATCCTCAAAGATAACGTCCGTTTGCCCTGTGCATGGACAGTCACTAACCCGAGGGGCACAAGTGATAAAATAGCAAGAAGTGAGCGGCATAACTGATATTACCAAAAAGATAGGGGCATAACTGATATTGCGAGATCTCGGAAGGGTACATGTGATAAAATCCCTATATTTTAACTATGAGAATCCAGTGTAACTAGCGTTCTTTATAACAAAAAATAAACCTCCTTTCAGGTCTTAGAAAGCACAGTGGTTGAACTAAGTATGCGATGTAATTACAAAAGTATGGTAATCAAAAGATACAAAGAAATTAGTATCTTACAATAGTTGTACATCCGTGGTATAAGACGATATATTTGACTTGTAAAAACGAGAAGCGAATTGTAGAATCATTAAATGAATCGAAAATATGATGCATACAACAAAGAAAGCATAATTTCTAAACCAAATATCGAGATTGTACTCCCTCGATACTTTAAAATTTTGTAAAACTGAGAAGTCGATTGTAAATTAGTTAAATGAACCGTAACTATGATCCATTTAACAAAAAATGATTAAAATTTGTACATATATCCTAGCGAGATGATTATAATTAGGATATTTAAAAATGTTGTGAAACTGATAAGTGGATTGTAAAATGGTTAAATGAACCGTAGCAACGATCCATTCAACAAATAAATCATAATTTCTGAATTGAATTCGAGAATTATACCTACAACCTAGAGATAGACAATATCACTGAAATAAAAAACTGCTATGATTATAAGAAACTGCTAATCTAAAGATTTGAAGAATAAAGAACAATAATTAGAATCACGAGATTCAGTGATGAAGCAATCCCAGCAGACTTCGTCTTCATTTGAAATCAGATATTTGAAGGAACTGGTAATAAATATGTATCGCAACGTGGAAAGAATTGAAGAATTATACAATGTGAAATGAATTAATATGAACCAAAGGATTTCGATCTGTATGATATCGAGATCATCGTAAGAACTTTTGTATGCCATATGAGGATTTGTCGATGACGAATGAGAATACATAAAAATCGAATATGCCAATTAGGAACATATGGGAATTTAGTGTGATTGACTATAGAGAATATTAGACACGACGACCACAAGTCTGGAGGGATCCTTGTTGCGTTTTGAAGAATTAGTATGGAAACTAAATTCGCACGATAATTTGCTTCAAGTGAAATAAGGGATTCAAAATTAAAGAGAGAGAATGATTACTAAAAAACAACAATCGAATGAGGATGGAGTGAGCGGTTTTCAAGTCTAATAGCGGTTTTCATGTGGACATTAGATCCTAATTGAAGGGAGTCTATGAGATGTCACACCATGTTATAGGAGAGGTGCTTCCACATTTTATGTTTTTCCTATATATATTATTGTTAACGTCATTAATATGAATCTATATATGAAATGTTTGATCATGAGACATGTACAATCAAGTTAGTAATATGTAAGAAAACAAATTCTTTAATGTATTTTTTAGTATTCATCGAACATTAGTGTTAATTTTGTTAATTTCAAGTCATACTTTTATGTACCTTTAATATATTTTTCGATACTTTTTTAGAAATATGTAAGGAAACAAATTCTTTAATGTGTTTTTTTTTGTTTTTTGAATGGTATAGATAAGAACTCGGACTAATCTCCTTTAGGCCACATGTTTGTTATGGGCATCAGTTACATCAAGGCGAAGTGGAAGAACAGAGAAAGGGAAGCATAAATTGACCACTGAGGAGAGGTTGGGACGATGGGGTAGACAGAGGAGATCATATGTAAGAATGCTCATGCATACACAACAGTATCACTGGCGGAAGCGATAATGAGGATGTCGAGGATGAAGCCTCGAAGAAACTTAGGGCCTGTTTGATTGCCAAGGTATCTTGAGGTTCCCCGGCATACCTCCAGCTCCACCCATGCGTTTCTGGGTTGGGATTACTTGTATGGAGCCTGCAACTTCTTTAGTATAATATTTTCTAACCATGTTCAAATAAAAATTAAAATAAAAAATATATTATAATAATTAAAAAGTTAATATAATACATAATCAATGTCACATCACATCACATTTATCATTCTAACCTTCCCAACTATCCAAACATCTACTATTCACAGGAGGATACCCCAACCCAATCCAGCCCAACTCAGTGACCAAACAAGCCCTTAGGCTATCCAAGGACGAGTTCACCATGCTCGATCAGAGTTCAAGATATACAATACTATCAATTCAGTAATTAGAAGGGTTTCTACTCAAACCTAGTTGTTTAATTAATCCTTTCTCGGTGTTATGTTGATGATATTTTATTTTGTCATTGGGGAACAAAAGTAGAAAACACCACAAGGTGTTGTGATGAAGTCTCTATTGCATTAATTGAAATTTATATACGTCTCATATTGGTGATATTTTGAATTTCTTTTCGAGTAATTATAATTATACTGGAAAATTTTTTATTACATGTGAAAATTGAGGAAGAACCCTCTTCGAATGTTCTGGTGATTAGAGAAAAATGTTAATAGTTATACTATTTCTAAAACTTCATTACAAGTGTGGATATCTAATCATCGGTTATATAACATATATCATTTCTATATGTACAAAAGAGTAAACTTGAAAGGACTATAAACAAATAGATCATGATCTAATATGGAATATTTTCAAGAACTATACATACAAATATATCATGGGGACAGTGAGCCTGCACCCTGGGGTGTAGGAAACTCCCTGCACCCACCCCATTTTCGATTAATTTTTTTATTTTTTTGAATTAAAAGTTAGGAGATTTATTTAATATGTTAATTGGAATATGTGTTTCAAGTTTCATGCAAAACAAGCATTCCTAACACGTTCATCTAGACAGGGTCGATTTCAGCAATTTTGAGACCGTTAAAATCTGGTAGTCTTGATGGAGATGATAGAAGTCTCGAATTAAGTTGAATTTGGAACGACAACATGGTGATACATGGTGATCTAAATCTCCCAAGGTTTCACTTCAAAAAAATCATAAAATAATGAAAAATTAGGCGGGGTGTAGGGAGTTACATGCCCCCGCCGAAGTAGGCTCCTTTTTCCCATATATCATATCAAAATATATGACCTAAACATGTCTATGTATAGACTTACAAACATTTTGTATGATTTTACAATAATTAAAGGGATTATTGCAAATGCTTTTGTAGTTTATTGTGGAATTTGGCGAATACCTCTGTTTTATGACATGCAATTTGTAGTAAGTTTTTTATTTTAGTTGAAAACATATTTAACCATTTTATGAGGAAACTATTTTTTTTATCAAACTTAATTTGTCAAGCAAATTCTTTTGAGAGGGTCGATGTATAATATCTTTTTGGGACAAAAATATTATGCAAGGCTTATCTAATCAAGTTCTTATGCTTTTTTATATAGAGAAAATCCGAATCGTATTGCAAGATTATCTTTATCTAATCTTCTTAATCTAATCTTTTGATCTTGGTTGATTTTTGCTTCATTATCTTGATATTAGCTGCATCTTCTTGGTTGCTATAGATTTCACGATGATGGAAGTTGGAGTAGACAATGCATTTCTTGTAATAGTTATACTCGCTGATATGCATCAAAAAGTATGCAAGGATATTCTTTTGGATGTTATTAAACAGATAAAATCAACATTCAAGTTGGACCTTAAGATGGATGCCATGCCATGTTGTTTGACAAGACCTTTCAAAATTAGAGAATTCAAAATTAGGGATTTTAAGTTTGTATTTAGATAATGTATCTCCATTTTAAAACAAAAAGAATGCATATATTTCATATGTCTTTTGTTACCAATACCGTATGCACATTTTTTTCTTCGCAAATATATTGGTCTGGCTAATTTACACTATAGCATGTATAGTTGTACAATTGTACTAATCCAACATAAGTCATGCATTTTGTTCCATATATCATCAATGTAGTTGGTTTTTTAAAGATAACAGGAAATACCACTTCCAAATTCATGATTCATTAGAAATTATTCAAACACACACACATATGATGTGTTTCAAATGGGGATCAGGACTCATCTTTTTGGTGGTGAGCCATCGGCGAGATCCATATGATCTCGATCTGATGATGTGTTGCCAAACATGATATTTCGATCATTTTATTTCCATTTAAATTTGAATTCCATTTAATAACGCCAATTACCATTTTAAGCTTATTTTAATTTGGATTTTTCATTTATTTATTTATTCCTCGATTTCTGAAAATGTTCCCAACAAATGCAATTTACTGTATATTTTTGTAACATACAAATCAGATTTTGTAGATTTTAGATTCATTTTTGTAAAATTCAAACAATGCATTTTTTCACATTCACATTCATTAGTTTTTTGTATGATATTATTTTTATTTTGCAAATTTTTGTATTGTCCTTTATAATATGACATAGGTTTTTGTAGTTTTTTTGAGGTGTGTAACATTGTATAGATCTTTATAAATGTTGTGATTTCCTTTGTAATTTTCCCATGTTCTTTTGTAAAGCTATATGGCCGCTTTGTAACATTTGAGTGGAGATCTTAACAAAAAGTAGACTTTGTTTGTGGAGGGATGGGGCCATGCTCCTCCTCATCATACGCCATCATCGAGAAATCTAAGAAAACCCCCCAAATCCACGTGTGAAACCCAAAACTCAACAGCCCCACATCTCCATAAAAGTCAGATTCCAATAATCCACAATCTAAATTTGAGTGATTTAGGGCTCAAACGGAAGATTTTAAGTACAAGAATGAAGATTGAGAACTGATCTTCGATCCGAATGCATCTCGTCGCCTCTACGCGGATCCAATGCTGCCGCTGTGTGTTGAGCCCCCCTCATACGTACAGTCATCCCCCCCATTGTGTCACCCTCCATCTGCTAAGATTTGACGTCCAATAAGAGAGAGAGATTAAGTGGAAATTAATGTTAATTAAAAATAGTTGTCCTGTTTTATTTTTAGAATGTGAAAATGACGAGAATGAGTTTATCATCAATTTAAAAATAGTATTGATATATATTTAATCTCAACCACTAGATTAAAATCTAAAAGCTCATATTAATGGCTCTCCATAGGGCTGGTGAGCCCCACTTTCATTTGAAGTTATTCCTATTTATATGTGGGAGCTTTCAAATGATGCGGGTCTTTCTTAGATTTTAAAAGCAACTATCTATTTAGTAAAAAGTCTATAACAATTTTGTAAAAGTATAAACTCCACATTGTAAAAAAGATAATTTTGTAAAATATAGTATCCATATTTAAATTAACATTATCATCCAGTATAATAATATTTTCATAATTATATTTCACTATGCTTGTTATGTTAATGTTTATTATTAAATATGTAGAATACGAAATTGTAAAATACATTGAAAATATGCTTAAATTGACGGTAGTCCATATATATGGTGAGATCCCACAACATTTGAGGTTTTCCCTATATATTGGAAGCTTTAAAATGAGGTGGATCTTTCTTGAGATTTTAAAAGCCACCATCAATTTAGTAAAAAAATAGAATAACCTTGTAAAAATATAAACCGCACATTGTAAAAAAATGATTTTGTAAAATATAGAATCCATATTTAAATTTAGATTGTCGTCCAATATAATAATATTTTTATAATTATATTTCGATATGTATGTTATGTTCATATTTATTATTAAATATATGGAGTAGGAAAATGCAAAATACATGGGAAGGAGCTTACACCCATGTGTAGGTAACTTTCCTACATCCACCCCCTTTCCCCTTAATTTTTATTGAATCTTTTAAATTAAATCCTTGGAGGATTTAGATCACAACATAGCACCATGACATCATTCAAATTTTAGTTTATTTCGAGACTTCTAACTTATCCATCAAGACAGTCGAATTTAAACGGTCTCAAATTTGTTGAAATTTACTTCTTTTGATGGATGTGTTAGGAATATTTATTTACACGAAATTTGTAACGCATATTCCACTTAATATTCTTTGTAAACATCAAAGGATCCATTTCAAAAAAAATCAAAAAGTGAAGAGAAAAGAGACAGATATAGGGAAGTTACCTACACATGAGTGTAGACTCCCCATCCCACATGCACACACATATATATATTTGTTATTTTGAACGAATATGTTCTTAATAACATATTACCTTTTATTCTTAAACTTGCATATGAATAGACTCTTTTATGTGTTTGCAATATAAGCACATGTCATTTCCTATGTAATGCTCCCGTCTTATAATATACTAGTAGGTACCCCGTGTGGTGCACGGGTGAAACGATTTCACATTACAATGGGGGAATCGGTTGCAAAATAAGATATTTGTGCCAATATTATCGGGTTTTCCATATACAAATTCAAGCTCTATTTTATATGATTTTTAATTTTTCTGTAGATATGTATTAGTATGCAATAGTATATATATCTACTGTATTTTTTTATAAATTTTAATTGTATATTTAAAGTTTTATAACGGTTTTGTAGTGAAGGGGTAAGCTTGATTTCATATGAATTTCATAAGATTTTAGTATTTTTATGATTTTATGGAGTATTTAATATATTTTTAACGGTAAATGTTCACATTCTTTCAAACATAAATTATATGACAGTTTATACTTATATGTTTGTAATAGTATCTTGGTTTTATGTATATAACATTATTTTGATTTTTATTTAATATAGAACATGGACTGTTTTCATGTATGGCAACTAATGAAACTCTTCTCTTGCACGAAGTGGCTGTAACTGTGTCGCTCAAAATTGATTTTGGTTGCTAATTGGTCTATTCAATTGTTGATCTAATGTCCCCCATTAGAGTTGGGATACTCGTGTTCTTCCCCAATTCTATCTTGTTCTCAGCGATGAATGTAGCTGAGCGGATTTGCAGGCGGAACCTGATCTCTGATGTTATTCCGTTTGACTAAAGAAAGGATGTTAAACACATAAACATAAAGAACATACATCTGGGAGAGAGATTATTTCTCTGAGACATTTTGTAGACATGCTTATGAAGTCTTGTTGATAGACAGGAATATTAACATTAAATTTTGAAATGAGCTTATTTTATTAATGTTGTCTCAACTACAATAAAACTGAGATTTTGAGAACTAAAAGCAAATATATGTGTACATTGTTTTTATTGTAATGGTATCTTATGATCAGTGTTTTCTTTAATAAAAATACATTGACACAATGTCGATTAGAAGATCTGATGAACAAAGATGCCATTACAGAGACCTCATTCGAGTTTCTGCATGTTTGAACCTCCAGCTCAATTGGTAATCATTTTTTGCTTCAAAGACTCAAACTTGTGTCCGTGTTGAGCACCATGTGTTTGATCTTCCTCCTCCTTGTGTTGCAGATATGATAAGAAGGTTGATGTGGCTCTTTATGTTGATGGGTTGTTGCCTTAGATCGGCTATGGGTTAGGGGAGAAACAGAGAGGGCCAACGAGGATCCTCGTGGACATGGACATGGACTTGGATGACATCTTTGCATTTATGTATCTGATGAAGCAGAACTGGGCCGAGATTGAGCTCAAGGTTTGTCAACAATTTGCTGCACATATCCTACTACATGTGTTAAGTAAAATTTGATGATAGTTTTCGTGAAATTGAATCAAAATAAATAAAACCAAACCTACAGTTGGCTCTTCCTGGTTGGTTGTCTTCTGAGCTAAACATCCTGTTGGTTTTTTCCTTTTAAAAAAGCAAGATCAAGTTTAGCCATTCCCTACTGATATATCTTTGCAATTCTCTGACTGTCAAGCATATTCAGATAGATTGATATGAGATGTTGTGAAAATAAAATTGCTCTCTTCCATGTATGAAAGCTACCGCATGATCAGCAGTAGCTTACAACATTGGATTACTCCTTATATGCATAAGATTGCGCAAACTAAATGCTCATTTGATATTTAGACAATTATCTACTACATGCAGTTACAATTAGTGCAAACACATGGTCCAACACTGGTCATTCTGCTAACCACTTGTACGACATTCTCCACATGATGGACTGACGATGTCCAAGTAGGAGTTGGGTTGAAGGTGGAGTATCAGCAAATGGAACTATTCTTGCCATGTTGGTGGGTACCTACCCATAATCGACCAGGTGGGGTTTATTTTTCATCAGATTTCTTGTCACTGCTTGACATTTTCCCATTTCGAACGACTATCTTCCTGTAGTAGGTAGGATCCTCAAGTCTGAGCTTAATCAAATGTTTTATCTACTTTATGATATTTCCTTCTGCAGAAGCTTAACTGACCATTTTCCCCTCGTAGGGAGTCTCGACAGTAGGGAACTGTCGACACAGACAAGCTATTCCTCTAGGGGCAGGTGGGTGCTTAGATACCTATACCAATTATGACGTACGCTGTGCTTTTCTTCCACATGTACTGTTAATGATGCTAAGAGAATGATCCACAAGGATAATATCAGGAATTTTCCCCCTTTTTAACAATAGATGAACACAAATATTCCAATTACAAAATTACTTTTCATGGTATATGATGTGCATCTTGTCTTTACACCAACCGATGTTCACACACATGTTCCTACATCTAGTTTAGATTGGTGGCCAAAATTGTTGCAAATATCATTCATTGATTTTGAAAGGAAGGAAGCAGGAAGTATACTCCTCTCCAACATCCAATTGTTCAGCAAGTGATGAAGGATACGATTTTCGCAACCCATGCAACTGTGTTTCTCATCAACAGAATGTTGTGGGGATTATGCCTTTTATGAAGATAATAGAACCACCTGCAGTTTTCACATATCGTTCAAATCTCTCTCCAGACGATCTCGGCGATGATACTTGCGCAGGTGATGCTATTTGGTCCCAACAGTAGGGATGACGGCCGAACTCCAACCATAAAGGTGAGGGATGGAGAGGTGGTGGTCCCAAAGGAGGAGGAGGAGGAGGGAGAGGGAGCGGGGGTTGCAACGAAGGAGGGATTTCTCGAAGGGGGTCAGACCGGAGGAGGTCTGTGGATAGGGGTTGACCTTGTTCATAGATCGACCTTTGGACGATTAAAGGTGTTCTCCTTCGTGTCTCCCTCATCGTTTTGGGCGTTGATGTCTTGGCCGCTGCCCTGCTGCTCAGCATCCACTTTCTTGTTCTTCTACTACTTCCACCACTAATGAGGACGCTTGGCCGTGCGTCTTTTTTCGCCTTTGCGATGGAGCGACGACCATCATATCGCCGTCGAGGGCAAAGACAAGGTCGTCTTCGTTGATTTGGTGCTCCTTGGGGGTGGCAAGTTGGACATCACATATGGGGATCTCTATACTGATCTTTATTTCTACAACCAACACCGACGACGTTACGACGAGGAAGGGAGGATCTTAAGGAGGTGAGCGTGATGAGGAAGGGAGGATCTTAAGGAGGTGAGCATGTAGGAGGAGAAGAGGGTTGGCAGAGGAGGAGGCGGGTATTGAAAGGGGAAGGAGCGATAGCTAGGGTTTCAGTAGGAAAGGGAGGGTTTGGGGTGGCTTGTGTAATTCCTTGGAAAAATAGGGGGCAAAAATGGAACGACAATTGGGGATCGGCGACAAGTAAATTTTGTAAAGGGTAAAAGGGGATTTTTTTAGCTGAAAATTATTATCTTGACAGCCTTTATATATAATGGATATAATGGATATGATACCTTATAAAAGGGTATAAAGTTTTCAATATATATGATATATTCATTGCTCTTTTAAAACGGGTACAATATTTGGTTTATATTTCCTGTGGCAAAGCATGAGTTTGACACTAGTATCGATTAGTGCTCCGTCCATAGGTTGCCATTCACCAAACAAGCTCAGAGCCACTATGCATAACGATACAATCACTCAATGGCAAGCCATTGCATATTTACACCATGGTGACCCCAATCCCTAAAACAAAATAGGGGTATCTTTTTCGTACAAATTAGATCCAACTGATTTTGATTTCCAAAGACGACATAAGAACATAAGTTGTACATCGACCACTTGAAGACAAGTCAAAAAAAAAAAATAAAAGAACATCCCACTCCCGCACAAGAGTGAAGGCACGACCAACCACACTTTTCTCCTTGCATTGTGCACCATGAGTAAATATCTGTGTTGATGCAAATCATCTCGTACTGCATGCGCACTTTGTATACATGTGCACTTCCTATCAAATGCATCAATCACCTCCAGTTTTAAATCATCTGTAACGTCTCGGGCTTAGGTCCTCGGTTTGTTATCGAGGAAAAATGGCCCTGACAACATGTTGGCTACGGCTCAGATGGAATTGTTGGCAACCACCCAAAATGCTTAAGTCCAAGTTGTCAAATAGTAGTACCCATCATTTATAAACCACACCCATACTTCGTGAGTTTCAGATGTGGCACTATATTTGGGATTGGGGTGTTACATCATCAATCTGTTTCGTGAAGTTGACCGAGCCTGGATCCTGCCCACTATGCGAATGAGGCATGTCAGATGAGTGCAATGTAACATTGAAATCCCCCTACAAGCCAAGATACGCCAGGGATGGTACACCTAGTAGTTCTGAGGTCTGACCAAAGCACCAGACAAAGCGGACACACACACACGAACCGTAAAATAGGAGAAAGCAAACTAAACACACGAGGGCATATGTTCAAGCAGAACCGTGATGACATGTGTTCCCCTTAACTCGGATATGAATATGAAGATAGAATCCTTACATGCTATGGGTACAACTCCCATAGAATCCTTACATGCTATGGGTACAACTCCCATGATGCCAATAACATCTAGAGACGTAAACTTGCTCAAGATTCCATTGCCCAACGGCCTCTAAAGGATAGAGGTCATAGAGGATAGTTTAGTCTCCTATAGCAGAACAACATCACTACCGCATTCATAGAGCAGAGAGCCCACGGATCTCCACTTTTCTGGGTCACCCAGACCCCTGACATTCCACGTTAGATCCTTCATTGGGGAAGGGATGGTGATCCCACAATGCTGACGACACATGTCACCGCCTCAACCCTCAGCTTATGTTCTGAAAGTACTATTGGCTCCCGACCACTGCCTACGACCGCCTCCCTCGGAGACCTATAACGCTTTCCTCTATCAATATTATCCCCAAGTAGACTATTCAGGAGATAGATAAATAACATTATCCCGCTCACGAATATTGATATGGAGCACTACTATGGGTTTCCATATTCCCAACCGCAACCGTAGGCAGTACCTAACCTAGGGAACAACAGGAGCGGATACATAAGGACATGACACATGTAATAGAGGGGAATTATTGTAAAGGGTCTCCATAACCCCACCCATCGATGGCGTCACATAATAGGCCGGTGGCTCCACGAGAGCTGCCATAGTGACTAAGGGGTCTCCCACTAATGATTCTTCCGCCCTCACGATTGCCGATAAGGAGGCAGAGGGATCAGGCGATCGAGTAAGGTGTGACATCAACTCCGCATTGGTGCACAACACGAAGATACAGAAGTCCGTGAGAGTACTCAGAGTCTCCTCATAAGGATTCATGTCTGATACCAGCCCACCAACAATTGGGCCACAGTTAGAAATAAGATATTCTAGTCGAGCTTCCTGATGAACCGATAAAATCAACGAGAGACTAAGGGAGATAAATATCACGGGTCGTTGCGACCTCAATCCCTCGAAAATTGATCAATCAAGAAAAAAATCAGACCACCAAAATGAGAATAATCAGTCAAAAAGTCGAATAGCGGTCTTGCTATTTATTTAACCTGGTATAGCTACCAGGGTCGAACTCAAGGAGCACAGGTTGGCCAAGTGGCCTACGAAGTAGTCAGAAAATGAATAAAGTAATAAAATGTACTTTTGCGGCTTTTATATTTTTAATATTTTTATGATTTTTAATTATGAAGGAAATATGAAAAGAAGGCAAAAATACACAAACCACAATTTATTAAACACTCCAAAACAACTCAGAAAAATCAAATAAAATTATTTTTGTGTTTTATAAGTTTTTAAGTGTTTTTGGTAATTTTCTAAAAATTTTATGATTTTTAATTGATTTTATAAAAATAGAAAAAGGCTGAAAATTAGCATCAATGTGCAGCCAGATTTGAAAGGCTAATTAAAAATATTTAATTAGCCTAATAAAATCTGGAGATAATTTTTATGAAAGCTAGAGATAAAAACTAAGCTACAGGAACAAAAATTGTATTTTTTTTGATTTTTTTAGAATTTTTTAGAATTTTATAAGATTTTTAAAGTTTTTCAATTTTTAGGTGTTTTATATATCCAAATTAAGCCAAAATTGGACTGAAGCAAGTAAACAATAAAACAAATACTAACCTAATTTTTTTTTGTAATTTTTAGATGAGTTTTTATATTTTTAGTCGATTTTATAATTCAAACAGTGACAAAAACAAAGGTTTTTTGAATTTTTAAAAATACCAAACAACAATGAAAATGTCCCAAAAAATTAATGAAATTTTTACACAGTGGCAGGAGCCACGTATCCAAATTTCACCAAATTTGGAGTTGATTTGATATTTTATTCAATCAATAAACAAGCAACAACACACATGGACTTAAACGCAAGAAAACAAACTTTTAGGACTAAATGGAAACACATGCAGAAAATATAGGGGGGTTCATGCAAAATACACATAAATTTCAGCACATGTTCGAATACTGTACGCATAGGGGTATACATTCAATTCTCAAAACATATCATTCATTCCATAACAATCATAAAAACCCAGCCTTGAATAGGCAAAAACCCCACAAAATCACGTGTCGAGGCATGTGTCTCCACAAAGCAGGGACTAAAATGCAAATATAAGAAACTACAGGTCCAGATATGCAAATTATCCAAGTGTGCGAGTTTATTTAATAGACTAAACAGAAACTAAAATAAAATGCAGGGGTTGGGCGCAAGTTACCCACCTAAAGTGCGTGCGGGACACGTGAGGGCCAGGTGTCAGGCGGTGAATGGCGGATGGTGTGCGGCTGTGATGGCGCCTCCTGGAAGATCCAACGGTGCTGACAAGGCACCGAACGTGGGGTGCACGTGGCCGTTAGATCTGGTATCTAATGGCTTGACAGGAGCAGAGCACGGACGGCTCGGATGATAACTGGAGGCGAGGCGCGATCCGACGGTAGAGAGATAGGCTGGATGAACTCCTCCTGGGCGAGCTTCTCCGGCGAGCTGGGAGTGATCCGAGCGTCTGATGGATGATCAACAAGGGGGCTTCGACGCGCCTCGTCGCTCCGCGTCTAGTGGTGGTGGCGGCTGATGAAGCTTCCAACGATCAGATCCTCCGGCGAAGGAGGAGGGACCTGGGCTGCTCCGGCGAGGGGTGGACAATGCAACTGAGGGAGGTATCTCACGCTTATTCACCTGTAGTAGAGAGCTCATGCTCGGAGGAAGTCTCTGACACGAGTTATTGAACCAACAGTAGAAGGAAGCGGGGTGGTTTGGCGAAGGGGGGTCCTGGTAGAGGCGACAGAAGGGACCAAGCTCGATATGGGCTCGGATAGCCAAGGTCGAGGTGATCAGATCATGGAAGGAAGGTGACGATGAGTCGGGAGGTCGATCTGTACGGATGGGATGGGGTGATGGGGCTCCGGCTACTGGGGCAGAGCTGGCGGAGCAAGGTGGAAACGATCGAATCTAAATGACGAACTGGAACCTAAGGGAAGTACCTGATGGTCGGAGTCGACTGTGGGGGAGATGCTGGATCTCCGACGGTCTTCGTCTCGATGGAGCGTCACCTCCAGATGCTCAGGTTACGCCGGCGGCGGAGCTCGACGACGATGGTCGCCGGACCTAGGGCAAACGCCTTCAAATCCTCGCTGCAACACTCTCAATCACTCGCTGTCACTCAAGGATGAAGGTGGAGGTCCTGGGAGTCGAAGACGGGAGCCAAAGGTGCTGTAGAATGGCAGCCGGAGGTCAAAATTTATATGGTAAGGGGTCCGAGAAGATGGGTGTAAAGCCTTGAACTTGGCATATCTCGGATCCTATATAATAAAATCCGGCTCGTCAAGAGAAAACCAACGAAATTTGTTTCGTGTGAATCAGATTTTGTTTCGAATTGTTATGATTTTCGGAAGAAAGAGAAGGAAGGCTAAGATGTCATTAACCCATAATGAGTGTCATTAAGACTAATTAAACATGGTTAAAGAAACTAATGACGGATTGAAAACCGCTAATGATCATTAGTAAACACTAATCAATAGTTAGCAAAAGATAAGCGTAAGCCGCGAAAGATAAACCGCGATTAGTGAAAGTTAATCACGATTAGTGTTAATTAAGCGTCATTAGCGAATCTAGAATCCTCTGGAACGTTCTAACTTAAGCCCCAAGTTTGGGATAGGTTTTGGCCAAAACCATGGGCCAAAACCATGGGTTGCTAAACCATGGTTAAGGCCTAAACCATGGTTTTCTTACCATGGTTAGTGGTTTTCTGGGGCCTATAAATAGACCCCCACCCATTCATTCTCTACGACTTCCACTACCACCACCACCCCAAGGGCTAGGGTCGAGAGGTCGGGAGGAGGAGTGGGAGGTGAGGGAGGAGCGCTAGCGAAGCACTGCCGGGAGAACGAGAAGGAGAAATGTACGATCCTCTCTTAGTTTGCTTCGTAAGCTAGGCTTTCAATTCATCCTCTTGTTCTTCCAAGTTTTGTTCTTGATTCATCTTTCTTTCCGATTTGTTTTCCTGTTGTGGTTCGAGGAGAAATCTGTGTAACACCCTACTTAGGTGCGGGCGGCTATGCACGTCAGTGACCCTGTGATTCGTCACACGTTCACTCATCTAAGACGCGTGGTGTCTACCGATTCTCCATCGTTTATGTTTCTTTTCTTTCTATTATGCTTTTATAATTATTTTAATGGAGAAATCTGTGTAATACCCTACTTAGGTACGGGCGGCTATGCACGTCAGTAACCCTGTGATTCGTCACACGTTCACTCACCTAAAATGCGTGGTGTCTACCGATTCATCTCTTGTTGTTTGAGTGTATTCTTTCAATTTTGTTGTTGTTTTCCTCACGATTGATTTTATAGAGGAAACTCAGTCAAAATTTTCCGAGAAATATGTCCCGATATAAGGAGAAACTCTGCCGAAATTTTCCGAGAAATATGTCCCGATATGAGGGGAAACTCTGCCGAAATTTTAAGAGAAAATATGTTCTTGGTGTTCTTCGCGTTCTTCACGTTCTTCGTTCGTTCTTCACGTTCTTGACACGTTCTTAGCGTTTTTGATACGAAAATGAAATTCGATCTTTTCAGGAGCCTTAAAATAGCCTTTCTAAAAAAACGAAACACGATAAAGCCTTGCATATACGAGAGAGAGCTCAATTAGGTAATGAAATCCTTTCTATTGCTGTTGGGTTTTCATACGAGATTATTGAAATTCTTGATTTTATTTTCTTTGCTATTAAGAACCCTAATTTTGGCCATTTCTGAAAAAGTCTGAAAAGTTGCTTCGTGATTTCCACTAAAATAGGGTTTAAGCATCAAATTGATGGGATGGCTTTGAAAGTTAGGGTTTGAGAGTTAAAATAGGCATAAATACGAGTATATATGGTTATGAATAATATATATGTGAGTCTATACTAAATATTGCTAATAATGTAAATCGAAGATTTAACGAAAGAATTACATCATGGGAATTGATGTGGCTTGAGTTGGATCCTGAAAAGGATCGTGTGCCACGTTAAGGATGACTGGGAGTAGAACTACAGGTCGGGCATGCAACCTGTAGGTTTGTCGGAAGGAACCCGTATTGGCGTTTCCCTACCTAGGTGGTACACGGTTGCCCTGCTATGATAAGTGCACACAAATTGAATGTTTTGCAATGCGTGGTACCAGGAGCCAATATATTCGGGTTGGAACGATGGAAGATGTGGTCGTGCCATGTGGAGGCACGGGTGGTTCAATAGCGACTGGGTCACGATAATATGTATTTAAAGCCGCTAGGTTATATGATTAAATGTTAGCCTGAGGTTTTAAGCAACCGGGTCCTCGAGGACGGTGTGCTCATTTGATTTTCCAAGCTGAGGGTTTGAGACCCTGTTGAATAAAAGAAAAGGAAATTATCGGGGTAGTATTGGAGGATTGGTTGAGGCGACATGCGGCGGCATAAGCTTACCAAGATGAACACAATCTCCAATCCCGAAGTGTCCACAGCTTCGGAGTCCAATAATGGTGGGGTTCCCCTGGACTAATCTCCGATGTGGAATAGAAAGGAATAGGACTTAAACTAATGAGAAGGAATGAAATTTTTGTGATATCAAGTTTTGAAAAATTACCCAATTTGTTTGCTTTTCTCTTCTTTGTTACTTAGCATTCACTAATTTTTATCCTATGATTTATGGAAAACCCAACAGGTATCAGTGAGCCATCGCAAGGACTTTAAAAATTACATCCAGCTTACATATTAGACATCCAACCAGCCACAGTAGCTTTACTCTTTAAGGTAGTTAGTAATCTTTTGTATATTTTCCTTTCAAGCTGATGTACATGTAAATGATTATAGTGGGACAGTGTATCATCTGAACTTTATTTTGTGAATAGAAAAGTGTTAAAATACTTTCTTTTGAGTATTTTTATTTGCAGTCTATTTCTGAATGTTAGTTGTGATTGCTGAATAAATTATTGCTGAGTAACCAGATCCGAATATGGGAGGATCCGACGACCCGGGGAAACGGGGTCGCGACAATGGGAGTCGGGCAAGCAAATCGGAGTTCGGATCCCTAGGAAAGACGCCGGGCGTGAATCACGGATTGATCATCGATAGTAGGAGCCCGAGGTTTGAGGGAATGGGTGGCGGACCGATCCAGGAGAAATCAAAGAAATCGGGTCGGTGACCGGGGTCCGCGAAGAAGAGGTCCGCGGGGGAGAGTTGATCGGGGGTCAACGATCCCTCGTGGACCAATCATAAAATTCCAACCCTGAAATTATTGGTAAATTCATTTTAAATTAGTAAATGATTTTATTTAAAAATATTTACAACATGAAAAATGTTTATTATTTTTCAAATTATTTTTTAGTGATTTTTTTTGAAAAATAAATTAATATATATACATAATGTATTATTATACATAGGTATAAATACCTAGATATTTTTATTTTTATTAGTTTATTTTTGTATAATTATACCTATTTTATATTTTATTTATTTACAACATGAAATTTGGGATATAAAATAATTTTTTATTTTATTTTTATTGTTTATTTACAAAGGAAAATAAATAAACCTTTTATTCTTATATACATGATATATATACATTAAAGAGAGAGAATTTATTTTCTTTTTTTATTTAGTTTTTCTGATTTTTATTTTATTTTTATAAATATATATAAATTAATAAAAAACCATTTTTTATTTACATTTTATTTTAATAAAATAAAATATATACATGAAGGAGTATGTACATATTGAATGGCCATATCTTTCTCTAGTTGGTTTCTTTTGCGGTCAGGCCAATGCTTGGCCCTCCCTTGGGCTCGGGTCACTCGATATCTATTCTAAATATCTCCTTCTTTTTCTTTATTTCTTTATTCTTTTATTTTTGCACAAAAACATGCTAATTATTGATATTTACATAATGCATGCATTTTGATAATTTATTCTATTTACAAGCATATACACGGTGTTTTGCAAAGTTTTGTAGCTAAATAAAAGAATATAGAGTTATGAATGGGGATTCATCACCCCCTATACTTTACGTTTGCTATTCCCTTTGCAAGCACTTATTTGAAAAAAGAAGTGAAAAAGAGAAAAGAGAAGAAAAAGATGGAAAATCAAGGTTGATTATTAAACCCTCCTTCATCAAATTGAAATATGGAGCTCAATCAGACCTTTGGATTATTAATTTGTCGGAACCTTATTTGGACTTAAGCTTAAAACTGAACAGCCTCTAAGTTCCACCAATCTATGGTCAAGACTCCTCAATAAACCAGATCAGAACAAGTCTACATACACAAACTCTAATGGCCATGAATCTTTCCTTGTACTGTGTAAGTGATATGTAGCTCCCCACCTTAGAAGTGACAAAGAAACAACCTCCCTCAACTCTAATGCCTTGGTCTAGCAACTCTTTCCTCGAGGAGCGGGGTATTCCCTTCTAAGTTCAAGTACAACCGGCTCAAGAAGAGGGGGAAGAAGAGAATGGACCACGACCAGTGTAGCCATGTATCCCTGGGAGCTCTAACCAATGTAGCTGAGTCTCCTGCTGCAAGCTTCATAAGATGGTCATGTGTAACATAAGCTTTGCTTTATTTGACTATATACACTCCGGTGGGATTATTAAATTTTCAATCCGACCCACCACTTTTTTGGAGTTTTTCTTTCTTTGCACATTTTTTTGATGTGCATATGTACAACATATCTACATGGTGCAACATATATACATAAGGAGTTTTTCCTCTTGAGCCAGTAGACTATCCCTCTTTTGAAGCTTTATTGCAACCCACAACTCCTGTCTTTAGACTTCATAACCACCAAACCAAGTTGAGATGCACTTCCTTCACTATAAGAAGAAGAGAGGTTCCGCCTAGAAGTACTACCCTCATATGCTACCTCAAGGCAAAGGAAACTGCCTCCTTACCACCTCATCCGTGGAGAGCTAAGTGTAAAGTGTTGGTGCAAGTAAAGCCATTGTTTCTGAGAGTCATATGTGTGTTGTTAAGTGCTCTACTTAGGCTCATCAAGATGACACATGCTCATAGCCTAGTGGACTCAAAGAATTAAGTCCCAATGGACCTGAAAAGTCTTAATCATAAGCCCTATAAGGTTCCTCTTATAATTAGGTGGATTAAGGTCTTAACCAAGCTCCATTTGTCAATTTAATTCCAGGACAGTTTAAATGTCAACTGTGATTTAGAAAAACTGTACAAATACTTACAAAGATGCAATTTTACAAAATTTTACAAATGTACAAATTTTTTTGAAAAATGTTTGAAAACATGGATGTATACATGAATGCGAAGTTTTGCAAAATATTTACAAAAATTTACACAAGGTTTTTGCAAACTTTTTGTTTTTTCAAAAATTTTGCAAAAATTTTGTATTATATACATAATTTTGTTATCAAAATATTTACAAAATATTTACATAAATCATTTTAATATCATTTGTACAAAAATAATTTTTATAAATAAATAGGTATGTACAAGAAGAATTTTATGTACAAGGGAAAATTTTTAAATTTTTATGGATTTTTTGCCATTTTATTTATTAACACACTCACACAAAGTATGAACTCACACAAAGTATAAGTTATGGCTAAAGTATATATGAAGTATATACGACACCCCCTATACTTAGCTCGAACGATGTCCTCAGAGTGATCAAGAGCGATGAAGAAGACATAACTCGTGCTTAGTATATGGAAGTGAAAAGGAATGGTATATGCAAAGACAAATCAAAGAATAGAATAAAGAGGACTCAGTGTTTTCCCCCTATACTTCAGATCAAGTGATCCTAAGTATAACATGCTGTACACGAAGGGAAATCCGAGTGGAGAATGTACAGGGTCTACCTCCCCTATAGTTAGGGTGAAATATCCCTAAGTATAGGCAACAAAATAGAGGTAGAAAATTTCGAAGAAGACAAATATATACAAGATAGAAGGGCATCACTCCCCCTATACTTAAGGTGAAGAATCCTTAAGTATAGGCAACGACAAGAGTAATGAAACAGAACGACAAGAACAACTCGATGTTAATTCACCCCCTATACTTAGGATGAGGTATATCCTAAGTATAACAAAGCTAATCCTATACGAGACCTGGGGTGAAAACAAAGCGGAAGAGACAAGGATCTAATCATGACAAAACACGCATATACAAAAGTGGACAATGTTGAGGTGCCTCTCAACAAGCGCTAGATTTTACGCCCCTAGCTGGGCGCAAAGGCTAGGATAAGGTTGTATCAAGGTTCAGGATAGCATCTGTAAGGCGAATGTCGTACTGTCGTCGTAGTCATGGTGGATGAACTGCGACGAAATCAATAATGTAAATGAAGACTCCCAAATAGGAAATCAGGCAGGTGTCTTCCATCGAGCAATGATATGGGAAGGTATGATCGGGATCCAGTAGCACAAAAGAAATCCTCGGCTCAAGATCTGAATGGTATGGAAGTAGAGAGTCGAAGATATCAAACGTGGAGAAGGATGGACCAGTCATGGAATCCTCCACGTCAATCAGTGACTCAAAAATGTGTAGAAAGTCAAGATCAGGAGACTCTCTAAGAAAATTGATATCCTATGCATATAATGGAGAGAAATCAAATAGATCATCGAATATCTCAAGGATCAGCTCATCCTCATGAGGGTCGTCGAGGTGAGACGACTGATGAATCTCGTATTCATCACTCTAAATCTCATTTATTAAGCTCAAATCCCTTAAAATCAACAGCATTTTAACATCTTTTCTGCATAATTAGCATTCATGCATGATTTCATAAGAATTGCATTTTAGCACAAAAATCTGCACAAAATAAGAAGCCAAAAATCCAAGCCAAAATAACCTGTAAATAGCCTAACTTCCCTGATTTTTAACTCATTCATACTAACTCCGAATGACACAAAACCACCTCCATTGTGTACATATCACTAACAAGAATAAATGAAAAATACAAAAAAATAACTAACCCAAATAAGTGGACCAAAAACTCAAACCCTAATTTCAGGATTTTCGGACTAAAAACCACATATCTTCCCCATCCAGTGTCCGATTTAATCCTACTCACTTTTGAACTAATATACATTCAATTACCTTCAAAACAAGACCAAGTTCAAGTGAATCGGAGCTCATATGTGAAAGTTGGGTTTTGGGCCTCTTTTGTATGTTGTATATTTTAGCGGTTTTTAACCTATTTTATATACTTATTTTATCAATTAATAAAAATCCAAGAAAAATGAGATTAAGGTGTCTTTATTTATCTTTTATTTTATCGTAATTTTTCCGGATTTTTATCTGATCTCAAAAATGATAAAAAAAATCATAAAACCCAAAAATCAAGGTATTCTATGTACATAGGATACCCCAAAAAATTCACTTTTTACATTTGACCGAATTTGGTTTTGTTGTCTTCATGAAAGTAGTAGATCTCATTGAGACGAGCAATTTTTGTGAAGAAAGTTTTTCAATCCGAGGTCATTTACTATTTTTTATCAATTTTACAAAATATTTACCTTCAGAATTTTGTGGTGCTGACACGTGGCAGCACCTGGTGCCGCCACGTGTCAGCCATTTTTGGCTTTATTTAAACTCTTTTTTATTAAAAAAATAAAAATAAATAAATAAATAAATAAATAATAAAAAAATAAAAAAATAAAAAAACCACGCACGTGCGAGGCACGTGCCACCCAGGCACGCGCCAAGCACGTGCGCGACCTCGCCCCCTCTTTGCCGCCACGTGGCGCGACACGCGCCCTCCGATCAAACGTGATCGGACGGCGCCTGTGCGTCATCCTCATCCAGCCCCCTTTCCCAAATCGCCGCGCCACCGGATCTCCTCCATCCCCCCAATCTCGTGATCTCCACCGCATCCCGCCCATCTCCGATCGCCGCCTCTCCTCCCGCGGATCTCGCCAATCAGATCGCCAATCAAACCCCCTTCGATTCCATCCCCGATTCACCTTCCTTCTCCTGCATGACCTCCTCGCACTATAAAAACATCACCGCTGGCCTCCATGAAAATCATCCGCCGTCTACACGAAATTAAGAGAGGAGGTCGGTGGTGACAGCCCGACCCCCCCCCATCTTCCTCGGCGCGATCCGAGCTTCACTAGCTCGTTGCAGTCCACGACGTTCTTCCTCAACCGCTTCTGCTTCAGCTCCAGCCCTCCTTGGCTGTCGAGCCCACGACGCCTATCTCCGATCAGAGGATCCGCCAACGACGAGCTACGCCAGCAAGCTCACCGTCGACGATCCTCCTCGCCATCGACCTGTCTCCGTCTCGCTACGCCGCTACCCCAACGTCCGAGTCGCCGTCAACGCCTTCATCTTCGCGCCATCATCGACCTGCTCGCCAACGACGACACCTGCTTCTGCTCCTCCGTCATCGACATCGACCATCACCAGCGACTCTCCGCCTCGCCTCACCGCCCAACCACCGCAGGAGGCGGTGGCTCTCCAGCTATGCCGCCACCTTGGCCGGCCCTGCCTCACTCCCTCCGCCGCTGAAGCCACCGGGCGGTGGTCCCGAGACCCTCCTCACGCGCGTGGCGCGTGAAAGGAGGGAACGACATCTCCATCATCAACCCCAGGGGGTCACGTGCTGCGCACGTGCCCCTTGGGCAATTTACAAACCCCCCTGAAGGTTCTCCATTTTGCAGATCAGCCGCAGCCTCCAGAGGTCACGTGCTTAGCACGTGACCTATTGGTCATTTTGCAGAAACACCCTCCGGACTATTGGTAATTACATAGAAACCCCCCAGTTGCATTTTATATTTATTTATTTATATTTATATTGCAATCAGACCCCTGTGTTCTCCCTCAGTTTTGAACATTTTCTCTACATTATTTTATCAATCTAAAAATAGCATGATGTTTGTTAATTGACTCTCTACACTTTGACATATTGTGGGTATTTTTCTGATTGATGGTTAATTAATAAATAATCATTTTGTGGAAAATTGCATATTTTACCCATTTCTTGCTCTGAAATTCACAGTTGATTAACCGTTGCTCTAAAAATTCTCGAAAAATCATATCTTGTAGAGTTAATTATTCTTAACCTTGTGCCCAAAAAGATTTGCATTTGCATGCATATTTTGTCCCGTAAAAATCATTTTGCATCTTTTAGTATTTAATTTTTAAGAGGTGTTAAACCCCACATTTTTGAGGTTTAGGATTTTTTTGAGATCCGTCACTTAGTGATAGATCTCAGATAATTTTGATCCTTGAAAATAAGTAGGTTTGATATTTATTAAAATTAAATATTGAAAATCATTTTGTTTGCATTTAAAAATCCCTAAAAAATTCATATTGCATCCAAAAATTCCAAAAAAATTACAGTGCACCCATTTCATCATAATTTACATTGTGGCCAAGTTTCGTATTTTTCGGACATTATTTGAACGTAATTCACATTTTAGTCCATAAAGTAGGCCGGATTTGCATATTGCACCCTATATTGCATTGAAAATTCCAAAAAAAAAGACCGCCTCGAAAACCGAACACGAACTTTGATAGACTTAATTCTAGGTTGTTCCTTTGCCTCCTTGTGATCGACCTTGGGACTTGCCTAAGTAAAATAAACATAAAACCACGAGATTAAAAATTGAAAAACTTATTTGTGGTATTTTCTTGATCGTTTCCGATTGCCGCCTACAACGCACGACACGTTAAAAACACATTTTTAATAGCGACATTTTCGGATCCGTCAGATGGCGCCGTTGCCGGGGAGGCAAATGGCTTAGATTTTTGTCTAAAAATTTTTCATTCGGTTTTCCGCATTCGGGTAGTCTGCCCCCCGAAATTTTCATTGTAAATCCCATAATTTGTTTTTCAACATTTATTTCATTTATTTTATTTTTGATTATTTTCTGAGTCACTCTCTTACATTCTCTCTCTTATTTTTCTTGCGAGGTACCCGACGCACGTGGAGCAGTTTTTCAAGGAACCGACGCATCTTCACCGACACCCGAAGAAACCGCAATTAAATTAAGATCGAGTCGAGTCGTGAGAGAGCGTAGAGTCTAGGTTTTTAATCTCTGCACTTTTAATTTCTGTTCATTTATAGCGGTGTCCGTTTGGACTCTCGCGTGTGTAAAAAGACCTTGAACTTTATTTGTGGTGTGTCGTGGCCTGTTTCACTCTCCGGTGAGGGTGGGGCCCGACTTGAGTGGCGATTAGGATAGACCTGCACATACGGCTCTCAAAGCATTTATATTTTTGCTTGTGCTCGTAGGATCTTAAGCCACACTGCACTTTAATTAAGACGCACATAGATCGTTCAACTTAGCCAAATTTAAATCAATTCTTCCCGCTAGTAGAACTTTCTGCTTAGGTGCGGTTTTTCCATCGGTTTGCACATCATATAGAATAATTTTTAAATTCTGTCTAGCATCCCACATGGAGATTGCGAGGATTCACTGTAAGTCTTCTGACTGAGCATTCATCATAGTTTTCCGCGTGCATCGGCTTTTCCCGAATTCCTCTCTCTTGTTTTATAACATAACTTTAAAGGAAATTGGGACTGAACGGTAGACGTGTATTTGTGCTCATCTAATTTTTCAGTGATCACCTCATTAAAATCGGGACTGCTAAATATATCTGATCTCAAACAACCCATAAAATCAAGAATTTTTGCGGGAGAGTAACCCCGACCTTGGATGATTTTATTCTTCTGAGTAAGCGAGAGACGACACTTAAGGTTAGAGCCAAGCTCCTACACCTAACAACTCGCTAATTTTTTTTCAAGATTGATTTATCACCAACTAAAATTGAAAAGATAATAGCCGAACTCTTACGGCTTCATTGTGTGAGTTGGTGAATCCGGGGTTTGATTTGTGTTTGTATTGGTGTGCGTGAACCGATATCGAAGATCAACAACCGCACATTTGATAAAATTTCTATCCCATACAATCATCTCTCTCATCTCTTGATTTTAATCTCATCATGGAAATTTTTCCAAATTTTAGATCCAACCCATCATTTCTCTCAACTCCTTCAAAAATGACCGAACATCACTATGAAAACAAATCTGTCTCGGTTTGGCCAAATCAACTTTCAATAATCCTCCAACATTTGTGGGTAACTTTCAACCGCAAACGAATTCGACCACCTCATTAAATCCTTTCTCAAATCATCCAACCACACCATCTTGGACTGAACCGTCTTATTCTCAGTTTCTCGCCAATGAAGCATTTCAAGATCAAAATCTCTTTAAATCCCATGACTGGCAGAGAAACCAAACCCAGATGGAAGGACATGCACTTAATCATCAGCGTTGGATTGACCACGACAGACCCCTCGTCAGACATGAAACCCATACAGAGGACTGGACGGACCTCCTAGACACATATAAACCCTGTATGCTGACTCCACAATATCAAGATCTGACTAATCATGATCAAAGGATTGAACTCTACTCAGATCAAATACACATGCCTGGATCATATGAGCAGCCTCCTTCCATAATTTTGGAGGAGAAATTTTCAAGAAATGATCGTATAATGGATATTCCAAGAAATTCTCCTCTCCGTACGTACAGAAAAATGGAAGACGGAATCATTGAACAAAATCCGAGTGCTCCCATGATTGATCATGAGCAAAATTGTGAGGATAATGTTTCGAGGATAAAAACAAGATTTGAATTGATGGAGGATAGATTTCAAAAATTTGCCGACCGAGTAATCTCATTCTATGGTGGATCGGGTGTAAAACTAAATGAGGAAATAATTGGATCCCATGATAAAAATTTTGAGGATATTCAAAGACCTAGGGATGATTCTAACATCAACACTTCTGCTCATTATTCCCCTAGGAATGATTATGCCACTGATCCATACCCTGAACACCAAAGCCCAATCTCATCTAAGGAAGACACCACATCGCCACACCACACAGAAAATACAAAAAAATTTGAAAATCCAGAAAATCTCATAAAAATTGAATCTGAAGAAGATCTGAGGAATTTGGATCCTGCTTTACGGGAAGCACTGGAAAAATACTTGATTTTTGAACTTCCCATCATAAAGGCCATTGAACACTTCCCTGACCTTAAGAAATTTCTAATGGACAAATTAATCATCAAAAAGTCAGGAAGAATTAGAACAAAAACTGAAAGACATATCTTGTCAATGGCCTCCTCCTTGGTGTTGAGGAGAAAAACCAAGAGCCGCATAGTGAAGCGGTTGCCCAGATTTGACTGTGAAATCAAAGACACAATTTCACACATGCTCGTATTGATGACGATTCACCAATCAATATCCTCCCGACCTCTGTATTTCAGGAACTCAAACTCGGACCAATTCGGAAGATACGACAGATTGTACAATTAGCGGACCGATCGATAAAAAGGACGAGAGGAACCATTTCTGTCATCATGAAATTCCACAGTGCTCCGCTCAAGGTAGAATTCATGGTCATTGATATTGAGCATCAAGGAGAATTCACTCAGTCTCCAATCATTCTCGGAAAACCATTCTTGGCATTGGCCAAGGCGAGTATCGATTGTAAGACTCAGGAAATAAATTTTACGGCATTGGAATCACTACGATCTGATACAGTCTTTGAGGAACCATGATTTTCTGAGGTAACCCACAAAGTCCCCAACAACCGCAACCATGAAACGGTAGAAGAGCCCTACCCCGCTGCTACACCTGAGATTGCGTTTGTTAATGAGACTATTGGTTTAGAGACTCTCCCCGATATCTCAATTCCCGCAGATTTCAAATCCTTCTACTACGATCCTGAGACATTTGCATGGTCGCACCCTGAAGCAACATACTCTGATTATCTTGACCAAATCCTCCCAAATCAAGAGTGCACCAACATTCAGGAAACAAAGAACGAACACGTAACCAAGGAGAAGAACAGTAATGGCTACTCATCTGGATACTCAAGTGAACCGACAACTTCATGAAATAAGAAAAAGAAAGTCACCTTTGATCTTTCGGAAGAGGAATCGGTTGATGATCCCTCATCAGGTCCGGAAAAGGTAGTCTACATGAGTGAAGTCTGTTCGGCAGCTCTAAAGCCTTATCTTCGCAAGGATCCAAAATTCGATTCTCGTTGGACAACTCCCATTCCTAATTATTACGCATCCAAAGTTGATGCTCCTACCTTCCACAAGTACACTGGAATTATATCTTATGAGCTGACTGAGACCGGAGCATCTGAAGATTCATTTGAGGATAAACCGATTCATCTTAAAAAGGAACGAATTTTGAGGAAACAATTGAAGGAAAAAAAAGACATGAATATCTGGAGTATGTCCACTTTCAAATACTATTCCTCCGAGGATAACTCTGATGATGGGTACCTTTCATCTAACTCAAATACTTCATCTACTATCCATCATGATTTTTCTGAGGATGACACTGATAATGGTGGGGAATCATACGCTTCATCTCCGTCTCATTATTACGATCTCCCACCACAGGCTCACAAAAAGATCAGCCGTAAGCCACCTTAATCATCGTCTACCCACCCTCCCTCCCGACCACATCGATCCCCTTGTACAACTTCTTCCTCTACTTAGGCCAAGGCCTAAGTATAGGGGGGGACCGATGCCATTTGTATATACCATTTCTCTCATCACTCTCCTATCTCTCGATCGCTCCATCTCCACCTTTCTTTTATACTTAGGCTGCCAAAGCCTAAGTATAGGGGGAACCGCCACCCATCTGTATATACTCTCCTCATTTACATATCCCGTCCGCCTCTTTCTGCGCTCTTCTTCTATACTTAGACTATTCACAGTCTAAGTATAGGGGGGGCGAACCATTGAATAATTTTTCTCTCTTACGCTTAGCCCGAGCTATGTCTTCATTACGCTTCTTGTGCTCCGAGGACACAGCACTCGCTAAGTATAGGGGGGTCTGTATATATACTATGTATATATTTTAGCCATACCTCGTACTTGCGCATAAGTCTATATGTATTTACGGGATGGGTATTAATTAAAAAAAAGTTTTGCTACTAACACTGACTTTGCCCAAAATTTTTGAAAAAATGGCTTCTTATTCATTGTTGCATAAAAAAAAATCAAATTGTCAAAAAAAAAAATTGTTTGCATTCCACACACCTGCACTTCATCCAGCATTACATTCATTTGCATATGTGAAAAGTCATTGGGTTCTGAACCGAGTTATGAGCCGAAACCGAGAGTGATCTGGACTTAACCTTAATCAACCTAATTTTCAGAGGAACTTCACCGAGAAATAGGATTTTAGAGTCTTCAGGTCTGTGACTTAATTCTTTGAGTTCCACATAACAATGCATAGAGTTTGACTCTTAGTGTCTAACCTGGTCTCTTCATTCTGGGTACAACTCTGGAATAAGGAATTAATTTGTACTCTCGCACTATGCACTTAGCTCAACTCAAACATATGTTGGAAGACTATGTGAGTTTCTTTTCTGGTAGCGTGGAAATCTAAAGACCGGAGTACGGGTTGAAATAAAGCTTCAGAAAAGGGATGGACGGCTGGGCACAATTTTTTCTAAGACCCCAAAAAATGTACGGAAACAAAAGATGCTATATCCGTAGGGGCAAAACAAGATCCAAGCAGAACCACCAAAAATTCCAAATACAAAGAAGCAACTACCAAATAAAATCTGACCAAAAAGGTCCAAGCTTCAAGAAACCTGCAGATCTTGGTAAAGACTCGGCTACACTGGCCAACTTCACAAGGAGAGGTGAACTACACTTATCACCCTCCAGTTCTTTTCTCATTCTTCTAACTTCTCCCCCCAATTCGATTGTGAACACAACGCGACAGACCTTAGAAGGAAATACCTGACTCCCCGAGGACGAGTTATTGGAGAGGAGGTTTGCGCAGTAGTCCGGCATTCTGGGTGGGAAGAGCTAAAAATCTTTCACACACAAGAGTCGGTTATTCAATGTTCATAGGGTATACTTTGGGAAGAGGATTGATCTAAGATGACTTCTGAGCTGAAACTGTAAGCAATGATTTGTAGAACTCGAGGACTATTGATTTTAAAATTCTAAGTCTCACAGAAGTTCCGACACACAAATAATCCAAAGGTTGAGTTTAGATTCATTTTCACCCTCAGCTCATGGTCTTGGTATAGAACCCAAATTTATTTCACTTCATGGCATATCTTTTTAATGCTCAGGGACGAGCATGCTTTAAGTATAAGGGGATGATGAATCTCGTATTCATCACTCTAAATCTCATTTATTAAGCTCAAATCCCTTAAAATCAACAGCATTTTAACATCTTTTCTGCATAATTAGCATTCATGCATGATTTCATAAGAATTGCATTTTAGCACAAAAATCTACACAAAATAAGAAGCCAAAAATCCAAGCCAAAATAACCTGTAAATAGCCTAACTTCCCTGATTTTTAACTCATTCATACTAACTCCGAATGACACAAAACCACCTCCATTGTGTACATATCACTAATAAGAATAAATGAAAAATACAAAAAAATAACTAACCTAAATAAGTGGACCAAAAACTCAAACCCTAATTTCAGGATTTTCAGACTAAAAACCACATATCTTCCCCATCCAGTGTCCGATTTAATCCTACTCACTTTTGAACTAATATACATTCAATTACCTTCAAAACAAGACCAAGTTCAAGTGAATCGGAGCTCATATGTGAAAGCTGGGTTTTGGGCCTCTTTTGTATGTTGTATATTTTAGCGGTTTTTAACCTATTTTATATACTTATTTTATCAATTAATAAAAATCCAAAAAAAATGAGATTAAGGTGTCTTTATTTATCTCTTATTTTATCGTAATTTTTCCGAATTTTTATCTGATCTCAAAAATGATAAAAAAATCATAAAACCCAAAAATCAAGGTATTCTATGTACATAGGATACCCCAAAAAATTCACTTTTTACATTTGATCGAATTTGGTTTTGTTGTCTTCATGAAAGTTGTAGATCTCATCGAGACGAGCAATTTTCGTGAAGAAAGTTTTTCAATCCAAGGTCATTTACTATTTTTTATCGATTTTACAAAATATTTACCTTCGGAATTTTGTGGTGCTGACACGTGGCAGCACCTGGTGCCGCCACGTGTCAGCCATTTTTGGCTTTATTTAAACTCGTTTTTATTAAAAAAAATAAAAAATAAATAAAAAAAATAAAAAATAATAAAAAAATAAAAAAATAAAAAACCACGCACGTGCGAGGCACGTGCCACCCAGGCACGCGCCAAGCACGTGCGCGACCTCGCCCCCTCTTTGCCGCCACGTGGCGCGACGGGCGCCCTCCGATCAAACGTGATCGGACGGCGCCTGTGCGTCGTCCTCATCCAGCCCCCTTTCCCAAATCGCCGCACCACCGGATCTCCTCCATCCCCCCAATCTCGCGATCTCCGCCGCATCCCGCCCATCTCCGATCGCCGCCTCTCCTCCCGCGGATCTCGCCAATCAGATCGCCAATCAAACCCCCTTCAATTCCATCCCCGATTCACCTTCCTTCTCCTGCGTGACCTCCTCGCACTATAAAAACATCACCGCCGGCCTCCGTGAAAATCATCCGCCGTCTGCACGAAATCAAGAGAGGAGGTCGGTGGTGACAGCCCGACCCCCTCCATCTTCCTCGGCGCGATCCGAGCTTCACTAGCTCGTTGCAGTCCACGGCGTTCTTCCTCAGCCGCTTCTGCTTCAGCTCCAGCCCTCCTTGGCTGTCGAGCCCACGACGCCTATCTCCGATCAGAGAATCCGCCAACGACGAGCTACGCCAGCAAGCTCACCGTCGACGATCCTCCTCGCCATCGACCTGTCTCCGCCTCGCTACGCCGCTACCCCAACGTCCGAGTCGCCGTCAACGCCTTCATCTTCGCGCCATCATCGACCTGCTCGCCAACGACGACACCTGCTTCTGCTCCTCCATCATCGACATCGACCATCACCAGCGCCACTCTCCGCCTCGCCTCACCGCCCAACCACCGCAGGAGGCGGTGGCTCTCCAGCTACGCCGCCACCTTGGCCGGCCCTGCCTCACTCCCTCCGCCGCTGAAGCCACCGGGCAGTGGTCCCGAGACCCTCCTCACGCGCGTGGCGCGTGAAAGGAGGGAACGACATCTCCATCATCAACCCCAGGGGGTCACGTGCTGCGCACGTTCCCCTTGGGCAATTTACAAACCCCCCCTGAAGGTTCTCCATTTTGCAGATCAGCCGCAGCCTCCAGAGGTCACGTGCCTAGCACGTGACCTATTGGTCATTTTGCAGAAACACCCTCCGGACTATTGGTAATTACATAGAAACCCCCCAGTTGCATTTTATATTTATTTATTTATATTTATATTGCAATCAGACCCCTGTGTTCTCCCTCAGTTTTGAACATTTTCTCTACATTATTTTATCAATCTAAAAATAGCATGATGTTTGTTAATTGACTCTCTACATTTTGACATATTGTGGGTATTTTTCTGATTGATGGTTAATTAATAAATAATCATTTTGTGGAAAATTGCATATTTTACCCATTTCTTGCTCTGAAATTCACAATTGATTAACCGTTGCTCTAAAAATTCTCGAAAAATCACATCTTGTAGAGTTAATTATTCTTAACCTTGTGCCCAAAAAGATTTGCATTTGCATGCATATTTCGTCCCGTAAAAATCATTTTGCATCTTTTAGTATTTAATTTTTAAGAGGTGTTAAACCCCACATTTTTGAGGTTTAGGATTTTTCTGAGATCCGTCACTTAGTGATATATCTCAGATAATTTTGATCCTTGAAAATAAGTAGGTTTGATATTTATTAAAATTAAATATTGAAAATCATTTTGTTTGCATTTAAAAATCCCTAAAAAATTCATATTGCATCCAAAAATTCCAAAAAAATTATAGTGCACCCATTTCATCATAATTTACATTGTGGCCAAGTTTCGAATTTTTCGGACATTATTTGAACGTAATTCACATTTTAGTCCATAAAGTAGGCCGAATTTGCATATTGCACCCTATATTGCATTGAAAATTCCAAAAAAAAGACCGCCTCGAAAACCAAACACGAACTTTGATAGACTTAATTCTAGGTTGTTCCTTTGCCTCCTTGTGACCAACCTTGGGACTTGCCCAAGTAAAATAAACATAAAACCACGAGATTAAAAATTGAAAAACTTATTTGTGGTATTTTCTTGATCGTTTCCGATTGCCGCTTACAACGCACGACACGTTAAAAACAACTTTTTAACACAGGCATCTTCGGAATCGTCAACGACTCAGAATCAGAAGGATCAACAGACTCGGTTTCGTGATCCACCAGATCGGATACACACTCAGAAGGTGAAACCGAGTACACATCGGAAGGGGCATTCTCCCGCAGATAACCCTCGGGGAGAAATGCAAGATCATCGGTGAGAAATGGAGGATCGGGATCTATAAGGGCATCTGCGTTGCTGTCAAGCACCCACTCTGTGCACCAGAATGCATCATCATATGAAGTCTGTCTCTAGTCAATCTGAAAGCAGGAGAAGGTACTTGTCAACACCGTGGAGGCTGGCAATCTGGCTGAAACTGATCCTCGCTCTGCGGCAATGCTGGCTGTCATCTGGTCCTCTGAAAATGTATCCGTCTCATCAAAATGGAGGATACCAGGATCAAATACGGGATTATCTATGTCTAGCATCTCAAGGTAGTGTCCTGTATTAAGCTGGGGCTGCAGGGCTGAGTCCTGGTATCTGTCTGAATCCGAGAAGTATCTGTGCAGAATGGAAGCTGAGTCATCTAGGACTGGACACTGAAGTGGCTGGATCGATGGCTGTAGTTGCGGGGGCTCCTCCAATTCATGGAATATCAGAAGATCTGATATCCAAGACTCGTCAACTGAAAAATCTGGGGCTGACTCGAACTCTAACTGGAAGACCAACGGGAACTCGAGTAGACTCTGGGTCAGAATCTCCACTGTGGCAGTCATGTCCTTTGTCATCTGTGCTGCAGCATAATCCAAGTCCTCGATCTGGTGTGTAGAAGATGTATCTTCATGTAATGAGGCACACCCTACTAGTAATGCAACATACTCATGTGTTGTCCCGACTACGGCATCTCGTGAAGATGGTCTCTGTGAAAGTAATCTCAAGATGGCATCAAGTAAGTTAATGTCGGAACTGTGGTGTGAACCGCCACACGAGGTCACGACCAGTGCCATCTGATCCGCGGTCATCCTTCTCATGGAGATCTAAATGAGATCGGTCGGTGAAAGTCCGTGATCGGGGAATCTCCTCAAGAGGTCAAGAAACCTCAACTATGCATCATGCACTGGCTCCTGAGGGTCTACTGAATAATCCATGATCAAAGACCCCATCATATCTGCTCTACGCTGGGGGTAATATCAGTGTAGAAACTCTCGGCATAGCTCTCCCCACGTAGCGAATCTCCTTCCCAATTATCTGTGCCATCTCATGGCTCTACTCTGGAGTATAAATGGGAAGGTCTTTAGATTCAGCTGCTCCGCAGTGGTATCTGAATATATCTGTCTCTCACAAAACTCCTCGAATGCGGTTAAATGAAGATAAGGCTCCTCGTGCACCTCCCCTGAAAATGTCGGCAATCTCTGAATAAACTCCACATCCAGAATGAATGGACCTAATGTAGAAGCTGACTCAGCTCCCTGCTCTATCTGCTCATCCATCATACTGGCATAGGGGGCATCTGATACTCGCATCTGCTCTCTATGATCGCGTACGGAATGCACTCTCAATCCAATAATGGCATCGTCTGGGTCTCGCATCTGCTCAATCTGATCTCCGCGGACGTCTAGCGCAGCATGCCCAAAAGAGTGAAATGGAGGGAACAGAAGGTCGGTCAGAGATTCGGCCTCCCTCGAGGGTGGACTGGACTGATGGGAAGAAGATGGTGAAGCCGCAAGAGTCGGCAAGAAGGTAGGGGGTCCATCATCCAGGGATACAGAAGAGGAAGAGAACTGAAGGGAGGGTGGGAGGGAGAAAGATAGATGACTGGAGAAGAAGATTGATGAAAGAAGAGTGGATGGAACCTAGAAAAGCAAACAAGATCGATCAAGCAAAACCCCAAATTCACCTACACACCCAGAGGTGATGACCGTGAAGGTTCGGTCTTTTATCTTGTCTATTTTATTAGGTGATCAAACAGTCTTTCAGAGCGATTAAGCGAGCTGATAAGGATCCATTACTCTTAACAGACTGTCCCGTATAAAAAGCCGATAGTCTGTCAAGAAATTGGATATGGCTCTAGCCTAGGATGCGGGTCACTCTCTCGTTCATCCAAACCAAGCAATGAGGGGATTGCTCTCCCAAGGCAAATTTTTAAGTGAAGTGTCTTTTAGGATCAAGTTTGATTAACAGTCCCAATTTTATAGTTTCTGTTTTTAGATATTTTTTCAGATTAAACAACGCCTAACGAATTTTTCGGTTCTCCTGATTATTTTAAGTCTGAAACAAGGGGGAGAAGATGAAAAAGCCGACGCGCGATGAAATCAATGATGCATGCAGAGTAAGAGATGCGTACCTGACTCCAGCAGTCTACATGCAAAGTGATCCACGCGTAAAAGTAAAGACTGAAAATAAACTACCTATATCATGCACGAGAAATTGGCCTTAGACAAAGCAATTTCTACACGTGAAGCACAATAGCCGTGTACTCAAACCTAAGTCCGGAGTCCTATCTTGGGAGCCACTCGGTGTCCGCCACAACGGATCCTGCACGCACTGTATGTGACTCCTCAAGGCACGTGGACTAGAGTCTAAGTAATCCGACTTTTTATTGCGAGTTAATTAATTAGGTCCAATTACGATCTAATAAGTGCAGGCAGATAATTAGGGTTTGGATCCTAATCAATTACGTCACAATCAGAAGAAAATCTTAAGCTAAGGCCAAAACCGCGTAAACCAGATAAGCAGTTAATAATAAAATGCGAGAAAACTAAAAACCGGTGAAAAACACGGTGAGGTCCCCCAAGCATACCGGTGCTTGGCGAAACAGACCTCGGTAGTCACCGATAAAGTCCAAGTATTTGAGTTCTGTATTATTACAATAATAGTTTGCTGAAAAGTAAACTAAACTACCCTACGACAATTCTACGGTTATTTGCGGCTATTCCGCGGCTCCCACTCTCCTGCTCGGCTCCTCGCGCTCTCCTGCAGCTCTATGCAGAAAAGAGCCGCCTCCGACTCCCGCGGTTGCTTCGGCTTCCGAAAAAGCCGCCTCGGTCCTCAGGTCCTCGCAAGAAGAAGAGACAGAAATGTGTCAGACCAGATTATTATAAAAATATGCTAATAAAATCAGACAAAAATATCTACAAATATCTATAGAAAAGCTACGAAAAATGAAAACCACGAAAAATAAAAAACGACTACTAAACCGTGCTCCCCGGCAACGACGCCATTATGTTGACCGATAAAATCAACGAGAGACTAAGGGAGATAAATATCACGGGTCGTTGCGACCTCAATCCCTCGAAAATCGATCAATCAAGAAAAAAAACAGACCACCAAAATGAGAATAATCAGTCAAAAAGCCGAATAGCGGTCTTGCTATTTATTTAACATGGTATAGCGACCAGGGTCGAACTCAAGGAGCACGGGTTGGCCAAGTGGCCTGCGAAGTAGTTAGAAAATGAATAAAGTAATAAAATGTACTTTTGGTGGTTTTATATTTTTATTTTTTATGATTTTTATTTATGAAGGAAATATGAATAGAAGGCAAAAATACACAAACCACAATTTATTAAACACTCCAAAACAACTCAGAAAATTCAAATAATTTTTTTTGTGTTTTATAAGTTTTCAAGTATTTTTGGTAATTTACTCAAAAATTTGTGATTTTTAGTTGATTTTATAAAAATAAAAAAGGTTGAAAATCATAATCAATGTGCAGCCAGATTTGAAAGGCTCATTAAAAATATGTAATTAGCCTAATAAAATCTGGAAATAATTTTTATGAAAGCTAGAGATGAAAACTAAGCTATAGGAACAAAAATTGCAATTTTTTGAATTTTTTAGAATTTTTAATGATTTTTATAAGATTTTTAAGATTTTCAATTTTTAGGTGTTTTATATATCCAAATCAAGCCAAAATTGGACTGAAGCAAGTAAACAACAAAACAAATAATACCTACTTTTTTTGTTATTTTTAGATGAGTTTTTATATTTGTAGTCGATTTTATAATTCAAACAGTGATAAAAACAAAGGTTTTTGAATTTTTGAAAATACCAAACAACCATGAAAATGTCCCAAAAAATTAGTGAATTTTTTACACAGTGGCAAGAGCCACGTACCCAAATTTCACCAAATTTGGAGTTGATTTGATATTTTATTCAATCAATAAACAAGCAACAACACACAGAGACTTAAACGCAGGAAAACAAACTTTCAGGACTAAATGGAAACACGTGCAGAAACTATAGGGGGGTTAATGCAAAATACACATAAATTTCAGCATATGTTCGAATACTGTACGCACAGGGGTATATATGCAATTCTCAAAACATATCATTCATTCCATAACAGTTATAAAAAGCCAACCCTGAATATGCAAAAAACCCACAAAATCATGAGTCGAAGCACGTGTCTCCACAAAGCAAGGACTAAAATGCAAATATAAGAAACTACAGGTCCAGATATGCAAATTACCCAAGTGTGCGAGTTTATTTAATAGACTAAACAGAAACTAAATTAAAATGCAGGGGGTCGGGCACCAGTTACCCAGCCAAAGCGCGCGCGGAGCACGTGAGGGCCAGGTGTCGACCGGTGAATGGCGGATGGTGTGCGGCTGTGATGGCGCATCCTGGAAGATCCAACGGTGCTGACAAGGCACCGAACGTGGGGTGCACGTGGCCGTTAGATCTAGTATCTAACGTCCTGACAGGAGCAGGGCACGGACGACTCAGATGATAACTGGAGGCGAGGCGCGATCCGACGGTAGAGAGATCGGCTGGATGAACTCCTCCTGAGCAAGATTCTCCGGCGAGCTGGGAGTGATCCGAGCGTCTGATGGATGATCAACAAGGGGACTTCGACGTGCCTCGTCGCTCCGCGTCTAGTGGTGGTGGCTGATGAAGCTTCCAACGATCAGATCCTCCGGCGAAGGAGGAGGGACCCGGGCTGCTCCCGCGAGGGGTGGATAATGCAACTGAGGGAGATATCTCATGCTTATTCACCTGCAGAAGAGAGCTCGTTCTCGGAGGAAGTCTCTGGCATGGGTTATTGAACTGACAATAGAGGGAAGCGGGGTGGTTTGGTGAAGGGGGGGGGGTCCCGGCGGAGGCGGGGGAAGGGGCCAAGCTCGATCTGGGATCGGATAGCCAAGGTCGAGGCGATCAGATCATGGAAGGAAGGTGACGATGAGTCGGGAGGTCGATCTGTACGGATGGGATGGGGTGATGGGGCTTCGGCCACGGGGGCGGAGCTGGCGGAGCAAGGTGGAAACGATCGAATCTAAATGACGAACTGGAACCTAAGGGAAGTACATGATGGTCGGGGTCGACTGTGGGGGAGATGCTGGATCTCTAACGGTCTTCGCCTCGATGGAGCATCGCCTCCAGAGACTCGAGCTACGCCGGCGGCGGAGCTCGACGATGATGGTCGCCGGACCTAGGGCAAACGCCTCCAAATCCTCGCTGCAACACTCTCAATCACTTGCTGTCACTCAAGGATGAAGGTGGAGGTCCTGGGAGTCGAAGACGGGAGACAAAGGTGCTGTAGAATGGAAGCCGGAGGTCAAAATTTATATGGTGAGGGGTCCGAGAAGATGGGAGCTAGGTAAGCAAATCGGAGCTCAGATCCCTAAGAAAGAGGCTAGGCGCGAATCATGGATTGATTGTCGATAGTCGAAGCCCGGGGTTCGAGGGAATGGGTGGCAGACCGATCCGGGAGAAATCGGAGAAATCGGGTCGGTGACCGAATCTGCGAAGAAGAGGTCCGCGGGGGAGAGTTGACCGGGGGTCAACGATCCCCTGTGGACCAATCATATAATTCCAGCCCTGGAATTATTGGTAAATTCATTTTAAATTAGTAAATGATTTTATTTAAAAATATTTATAACATGAAAAATGTTTATTGTTTTTCAAATTATTTTTTAGTGATTTTTATTTTTTTGAAAAATAAACTAATATATATACATAATGTATTATTATACATAGGTATAAATACCTGGATATTTTTTTTATTTTTATTAGTTTATTTTTATACAATTATACCTATTTTATATTTTATTTATTTACAACATGAAATTTGGGATATAAAATAATTTTTATTTTATTTTTATTGTTTATTTACAAAGGAAAATAAATAAACCTTTTATTCTTATATACGTGATATATATACACTGAAGAGAGAGAATTTATTTTATTTTTGTTTTTATTTAGTTTTCTGATTTTTGATTTTTATTTTTATAAATATATATAAATTAATAAAAACCAAATTTTTTATTTACGTTTTATTTTAATAAAAATAAAATATATACATTAAGGAGTATGTACACGGTGAATGCCCCTATCTCTCTCTACTTGGTTTCTTTTGCGGTCAGGCCAATGCTTGGCCCTCCCTTGGGTTCGGGTCACTCGATATTTATTATAAATATCTCCTTCTTTTTCTTGATTTCTTTATTCTTTTATTTTTGCACAAAAACATGCTAATTATTGATATTTGCACAATGCATGCATTTTGATAATTTATTCTATTTACAAGCATATACATGGTGTTTTGCAAAGTTTTATAGCTAAAATAAAAGAATAAAGAGTGATGAATGGGGATTCATCACTTCCCCCAGATCCGTAACCAGTTCAAGAGTCGAGGGTATTTGGGTCGGGTCTGAGCCTGATAAAACTTGTGCTACCGACATCTTCATCAGGTAGATCCCTAGCATTGAAGGTGGCTGCGTGCTTGTTGAGGAAGATGGAAACATAGTTGTACCTTCCCAAGCCTACTTTCCAAATGCAACAGCGAAATCAAATCAAGATTCAAAGGATTCACCTCGATTTATTTTTTTTCAAATCAGGCATAATTGGTTGTGTCAGAGATTTTCTAAGAAATCTGATGATAGGTTGTTGTATCTTTATTGGATTCTTTGAACATTTGGCGGTGTAGGCCATCGTCAGACGTGGTGGTGATGGAGGGAGGAGCTGTACTATGATCCAAAATGAAGCTCTACCCACTTGTAGCGAGCATACTGACTCTGAAGTGCAACAATTCATGCATTCCATGACCACCATGGTAGAAGTTGGGTCCGAGACCGGGCTTCAGCCATCTTTGAGAACATGCTTCACCCAACCAAGGTATCTTAGCGTCGGCCTGAGGAACTCCACCGAATACTATAGTAAGGGGACACCGAAGAGGTGTCCCACCATCAACTTAGTTTTGGAGGCTTCACCGTCAGTGAAGCGCAGATGGCACTAACTAATCCCAAGATCCTGAGTCTGATGTACACGTAATCGGCTAAGATAATATGGTCGAGTTGCAGTACGACTACCTATGAGTCAATCAGAGATTGAGCGAGAACCTTCGCAGGAGTAACTCGATTTAATTTTTCCTGGATAAATCCAAGGTCGAACATAGGGACACTAGCAATTGTCTTATCTAATTGGATCCTAAATTAAGTGATAGGCTACTCTAAGCGGATATGTAGGTCAAGTGTGCATGACACAACACAATGAATGCATGATTTTTGTGGGGTTTTCAAGGCAATTATTTTTATTCTACAAAATGAGACTGAATGAAAATGCAAGTACACACCAAAACACTTCATCACTCACTACAATTAAGCTCCTGATTTCAATGATTTGTCCAATTAAAACATCATACTTAAATTGGTCCAAAGTTATACAAAAAATTCATCTTTTCAATACATGTAATTTGATCCCAACTCAATTTAATGATCAATTCATTAACTCTCGCAATAATCTATCCCTACGTTGAGGCCAAATCAAGAACTAATACACAAAGTTATTTAAACAAGTGTCCTGATCATTGAAAATAAATATAAAGCAAATCAGGGGATTAAATTGAGCACTAGATATCTAAGCATAAATTTTTTAACTCAAAATATCATGTTTAAAAGCTATAAGACTTCTCCAGATTTTATTTCAATTTAAACAGGCACATCAGAGAAATGAGTACTTCACATTACAGAGCATGAAAGAAGCTTTCAAACAAGATCAATTTCATTAAATTTGGAATTAAGGTGCTCTAGATATCAAGCATAGAAGTCATGTGCCTAATTACAAGAAAAGCATAAGAAAATGTGATAAAAGGTCCAAAACATGACTGAAAATGAAATATATACAAGGTGCTTGGCTTCACATGAAATTTACATAGCACAAAGTGCATAATTGTAATTTTAATGTCTCTGGGGATTATCTAAAATTTCTCCAGGCGACACGTGAGGGGACACGTGAGAGAAAAGGACATATCTGCAAAACTCCAAAACCACAGCTTGGGTCTGCAACTTTCCCTAACACGTGAGGCAACACATGTGGAGGGCTAGGCTCGGGCGGGCGACTTAGGCTCAGGCGACATGGCAAGCTAGGGCACTTCAGTGTCGATTCGGATTGTTTGATCCTCAAGGTTGAATTGATGCTTCGAGCCCGGAGCTGGGAAATGGTCCCAACTATTGGATCCGATCATGGGGATCTAATCCAACGATGGTTGCTACTCAAATTAACTCCCTCATTTATGCAAGATGGAGGACTGACGGAGATCCAGTTATGTGTTTTTGTTGCCCCTATGCTCAAACGTGAAGGTCGGAGGTCTGAGGAGCTTCCCTAGTCCCTCACGAAGATGGTGGGAGTGCGACCGGGGTCGGAGGATGGTTGGAAGCTTTGAATGGTGAAGGTATGTCGAAGAAGAAGCTCACGGTCAGATATGCCTCAAATTTCTGACCATTGAAGTGGTTAACCCTTATGTAGTAGTTAATATAGGAACTCTAAAGCAAGGCAAATCTATTAGGATGCTAATTGGGCATGATGGAAGCTCTACAAGGATGAAGGAGATAGGAGCATGATGGGTCACTGCCCTTTGAGAGGGCATTGATGAATCAAGGTGGGAGGAGCTATGGAGAAGTAGAGGAAAAAGGGGAATGGTTGTGTGAAGTTTGCCGGATAACAATGGAGATGAGGGGGTAATCGAGTGATGACAAAAGTGAGAGAGCAATTGTAGAGAATTAGGAGAGGATGGAGAAAAACAAAGAAAGAGATTATCTGGAACACAAAGGTGAAGATCAGAGTGGAGGAAGAGCCTGGGAGTAGAGTTATGAAGCTCCTGAGTCTTCTCTCAGGTTCTCGACAAAGGGTCGAGCTCGATTAACCACCAATGGAAGACTGTAACTTGGTTAAAAGACCAAGGATCATGCTGGCAATATAAGCTTCGTCTTCATTCAAAAACTTTGCACATAATCTGGAGATGGAGGTGGGTTCGGAGTTGTCGCACATGAGGGCAGATGGGGTCAAATCTTATCAGAGAAGGGGTATAAAAAGAGAACTAGGGGGCGGTTCTAGGTGATGGGCATGGGGCTTTAACTGCCCCTGATGACTGGCAGTTTGAGGAGATGACAACCTAGGTGTCACACGAGGAAGGGGTAGGTTTAAACCGTGATTGGTTGGTTGGCAAAGAGGCTCATCGATGACCTGGGTAAATGGAAAGAAGGAGAGGGATTGGAGAGGTGGAACGTGCAGATGATGGGGAGACGGAGGTTGAAGATAGTGTGTAGCTGTTGGATAAGGGGATCAACCGATTGAGGAATATGTGCAAGAGGAGGGGTGTGATGCCCTCTGATCATCTGATCAGAGGGATGAGAGCGAAGCGAGAAGGAAGAGCCAGGATTAGATCCATCTAGGCCAGATGGATGACTATGGAAACATGCATGTGGAAGAGCAGGGTCAGGCCACGTGGGCGGCCCCAGGGGAACCACATGGTCCAATGAGAAAAAGATAAAGCTAAAAACAAAGAAAAATGCAAAACAAATATCTACATACTTCAAATGAAAAATTGAACAACATGAAAGTTGTAAATCTTTCACGTCGAACTCAAATGAAAATAGATCATACATACAAGACACAATTTTTATAAGTATTTTTAAGTAATTAAAAATACATATTTTAAAATCTTTTGTTATTTTTTAATATTTTGTATTTATAATTAAATAGAAAACAAATATGTATAATATTAAACTAATTTTATCATATTTTAGATAATTATCAAAATATAAGAAATAAAGAAAATAAAATTAATGTATTAATCAGGGTAGTTAATTACAAGAGGTCATATGTTAATACTAGTGAATTAATTAAAAATCTTGTTGAATAATCTAAGTGAGAGGGATAATAATCATATAATAAGATGATAAATCAAGGGTTTATAAGTGCCATGCAGCAAGATCACCTCTTCTTCCTCTAAGAGACCTCTCGCACACCATTGATCATCGCCCAACGTAACTACATCGCCTGAAAAGGAAGATCCCAGAGATCATGCAACTCCCCATGTAACCTAGTTGCTTCCAATTGTCTCAAAATGACCAACCCAAAGAGAATCCCATTCCTCTTTATCCCATCATACCTCTCCCCTACGACCATTGAAGCGTAAGAGCACGTGGCTAAATTTTTCACCGTCTGGAATCCAACATCATTGGTAGAGGAAGCATGCAGGGAGCTATCACCAAGTGGACACAAGTACACGATGACACTCAATGGCTGTGATACCCACACCGATAGCATCGCTGGCCACACTTACAAAGCAAGACCACAGACCAACCTCATTCCTCCCTCTCAGCTTCCTGCACAATGGCCCTCGTTATCCTCTCTTCTTTTTTTAGTGCCTCTCTTCCATTCCTCAACCCCATTTCTCTCCTTCCATTGAAGATGTTCTCTCAGCCATCAAGCACCAATCATCGCTCCCCCGAAAGAGGTTCTACCTTTGTAGTCTAAACTTGAGACATGATATAATTACTTATCATATAAAATAAATAACAAATCACCATCTAAACAGACATACCAATGTTCAGAAAGGCAACCCAAGAAGCCGCATATGCATACTCGAGAATCCCAACACACCGAATATGTGTCTATGCGTTAAAAGGGGAATATGTGGCTCAAGTTTTCCACACATGCAGACACATATGTAATAGAAGTTCCCTCAAATGCCTTAGTTATTAGGGTAATTTACAGATCGGGTCCTCATCTATAGATTAGATCCCAATCTGGATCCTCATATTTCATTTGTAACAATTGGAGTCCCAACACCGTTCGCAGAAAATGACATAGGACTTTGTCATTTGAAGATGGAAGTGTATTGACTTAATTGCCCCTGGAATTTTAAAATGATTCTCAAATATTCCTATGTTTTGAACATCTCGGTCCCCACCTTGACCCCATTTTTTGTGAAACCCTCGTCCATGCCCTGATTCCCCCACCCTCCTCTATGACCCTCAAGTCCCCTCTGACAAGCAGTGTCATGTGAACGTCGGAGCTCCCCTCGCAGTAGAGACAAATAGAAGACCTCCGAGCTTCCCTTGCAACGATGAAGCGCCCCCAGCAGAGCATCAAAAGTAAACAAAACAAATCAAAAGTGGGAAATGGAGGCTATAATGAAATGGGCTTCTCCTTCGTCTACTTCAGGTCCACAGTGAAGCAAGTGATGGGACTACAAGTTTGAATGGGTGATTCTCGAAGCTCTCGACTTTCTCTATAATTGCAGATAGCCAAATGTGCTCTCGAGGCTTAACTAAGGCACGAACGAGAGTTGGAGATGCTCGAAGACAAGCTCGAGTGGATCAGCATGAGCCATGAGAGGCCAGCTCAAGATGAATGAAGCTCATAGAGATGGATGTCTGAATCGAGTGCCTTTCTTCTTCTCGGATCAGAGATGATTTAGACGAAAATGCTTAGCTTGTCGAGATCTATTTTGCAGTTGGGCCAAGGTCAATATTCTATAAAGCTCGCTGCAGCCGCTTAATCCAATGATCATTTCTTCTCTCTACACATGAGAACATACAAGTAAGGTTGAGAGGCTTCAAAGCTATTAAGCCTCAGCCAAGAATTTATTGATTGGAGTCACCGTTCAATTGTTGGTATTTAAAGTAAAAGGTGAATGGGCGTGCGTTTGTACGAAGTGGTGGTGAAGAATACATTGCTCATCGGAAGGGACTCGAGGGTCACAGAGGTGGGTGGGGGAACCTAGGGTGTGAACTAGGGCTTGGAAATTCAATAGGGAGGATTTGGGAATGGATTTAAATTTACAAGCGTAATTACAAGTCAATTTTCTTCCATATTCAAATGGAAACATCCTTTGTCATTTTGGCAACCGACGTTGGGACCTTAATTGTTACAAATGAAAGGTGGGAACTGACAAGCCGACAACCCAGCCCTTTAAAAGTGTAGAATTAACACTTAGTGGTCATTGCAGTCGGGCTAAATTCGGTTCGTCAAAAACCATTTAATTGAATATGTCAATAGAATCAAATGGTTGTATTTATATTTTACTTGGTAAGTAACCAAGGTCGAACTCAGGGACACGTGCCTCTCTTGTGGTATTTGGACTTAAATTGATTTAACTAAGTGTTGGATAAACGTAGGTCAAGAAAAAACACATATGAAGGTGAGATAACAACATGCATCATGAAACATGCATTTTTTTAATCACGAAAATAGATGCAATGAAATGCAAAAAATATGCCCGAATTACAATAACTTGAGCCATCTAATCAAAGGTCAAATCATGATCGAATAATGAAGCTACTTTCATTGATGTGGAAAACCAGGCATATGAATCATTATACTAAAGACACTTAGCCAATTAAATAATACAATAAAACTTGTGTCAAATCTGAACTATAAACATGCCATAAAGAAGACAATGGAAAGAGCTTCAAAATGCCACTAAAATCGACTCAATCGGAGCTAGGATGCTTAAGATATACATAAGTGAAGCCAGGGGCATAAATGCAAGAAAACATGAAAACATAAATAGCAGATAGGTCCCTGGGAGGGACTAAAATGCAAATGAAAGAAAGTTCGGGACCTTCCCTATAAATTACCATCACGCACAGGGGCATTTTTGCAATTATTGAAAACCACAAGGGTATAAATGCAAAATACTCCCGATGCACGTGGTCAACACGTGACTGGAAGGAGCTGGATACACTATGACAGTCGCGGGGGCACCGATGCAAAAAGCCCAACCCCCACATGCGTAAGGCACGTGAGTCTAGGCTTGGGTGGGGGCGAGGTTCGACGTTGGTTTGAACGACCGTAGCAGGTGGCTCGGGCCACGTGGTGGCGCGAGGATGCCTCAGGAGAGGCTCGATCCCACCGAGCCTCCGCGCTCCGGGAAGACGACGTGGCTGCTCCTGGGTCGTTAGATCTTCACCGGGGGGCGAGATCCAATGGCATATGCACCTCCTTCTTCCTTGTAGGGTGGCGGCGCGATTGGAGCTCCGGCGTGAGGCCTGGAGCTCCTCCGCACGTCTCCGTGCTCGGTGAAGGTCGAGGAAGAACGCTGGATGCCTGGCGATGAAGATCTAAGCTCGGAGAAGATGCGGGGATGCCTGGAGTTCGCTGTCGATGCGTGTTCGCCCGAGGCGGAGCTCTAGAACTTGGCTTTGCCCGAGGTCCGGCCAATGGAGTTTTTATACCTGTAAGAATGGTTAGATGATAGCCGAGGCGTGTGTGCGTGTGAGCTAAGGTGAACAGAGGGCTGAGGGAGACGAATAAGTGGAGCCCTTAGTGGGTCCTCCTCCACCTCTGGGGGAGTAGAAAGCTTGGGATGGTGAAGGTTTTGACGGAGGAGGAGGGTGATTAGATGGCTGGCGGAGATGTCCAATGATTGGTGGATCTCGTGGGGGGCTCAGGTGACCATGAAGATGTCGGAGGGATCCTAATTAATTAGGAGAGTGTTGACAAGGTTTTTCGCGGTTTAAAAAGTTGGTTTTATCAAGTCGTTGTTTTCCCACGATAAACCGTTATCAAACAAATAAAATACAACTACGAGCACAATGGAGACATACAAAATGCATACGGCAAGTAGAGGTTCGTATCCACAGGGACTAAGCAAACTAACAAGATTTCTTTTTTTCAAACGATTCTAGATCACCTCTCAACTTCAAACTTGCAAGGATATAAACAGATGTTATTCTACAAACTTAAGGGCATGCATGTGATTTAAATGGATTTAGAGGAGCAATACTAATAGTAAGAAATACTTGTAACAAAGATTAATTTCTAAAATACTGTTTGGAATTTAAGCCTCCCGAATTAGCAAGATCTCATAAAAAGACAATGATTAGAGAATGCATATTTCGTCTAAACTATAGCAAAGCAAATATAGAGATGAAGTTTGCAAAATTGAAAATATCAAACGGCAATAGTAAACGAAAAGGCAAAGACAATTTTGGTTGAAGGTGTGGTTCGACCAGTGGTGGTGCCGCGCATAGGATGGCTGGAGATGGTGCACGCACGCGGGAGAGGACGAGTTGCCGGTGGCGTAGATGCGTTCGCTGGCCGCTGGAGATGTGCCCGCGCAATGGAGGGCGTGCTGGAGAGGTGATGCCGGTGGAGAAAGAGATGGCCGCTATGCGTCGGTGCATGGTGGTAGCTCGCGGGATGCACACACACAAGGTACAGCTTTATACGGATTGGCCGCTGGAGGCGGATGGCGCGCGCGCGGGCTGCGGGTTGCAACGAGACGGGAATGACGGCCTGAAGTCCAAGAAGATGGCTGGAGATGGTGCTATCCTTGTGCTTGCATGAGAAAACAAGAGGGAAAGGAAGTCGAGTGATATGCGTGAGGGGAGGGGGGCCTATATGCGTGAGTGCATGAAAAATAGAAGGGGGGAGGTGTTATGCGTGAGAAGATGCTGGGAATGAGGAGAGAGAGTCTATGCGTGCATGCAAAATGGGGGGAGGGAGGAGTACGCATCCATCCTTTGAGAATGGGGAGAGGGTCCCTTTTTATATTTGCAATGTGTGGTTATGAGGGAGGCTTCCCTATGCAAATAAAGACAAAACATAATTGTTGCATGGGGAAGGGAGTACGTGGGTTGCAAGAGGAGGGTGGCTCCATGCATGGGAAAGGGGAGGGATAAATGGTGCACATGCATGATATTAAAGAGAGGAACTTTTTCACTATTCCCCCTCTCCATTTCTTTCCAACAAAAAGCTATAGGCTTTATCCAAGCTATATTGAGTGGGCAATTTATACTATCTTCCCTTCCATTTTCTTCCCAATAAAAAGTGAGGTTTTGTAGAGTCAAATCAATGTGTTATATTCAATGTTATATATACCCAATACATTTCCATATGATTTGCTTAATTCATGCAGATAATTAGTTAAGTTATATTTAGGTGACTTGACAAGAATGATTAGGCATGAAATATGTAATCGATATTTTTTGAAAACATTTTTCTTGATTAGAAAATCATGATCAGTTGATTTATGCAGAGATTGTGTGCAATTATAGATATTTCTGCTGTTGTATGTAAGGAATATAGATTATGTGATTTTGGAGTTTCCAGATCAATCATTAAGGTTGTATATCACATAATTTGATCATATTATCTCTTTATATATTGTAATCATCACACCCCCATACTTAAGTCTTGCTAGTCCCGAGCAAGAATAAGATAAGTAATAATGAAGGAAAATAGCCAAGATAGATTGGGTGAGGGTTTGCAGCAGACATACCCACAAAGTCTTGAGTTTTCAGATCCTAACCACACAGATGCACAAACTTAAGTGGAGTTGACCCATAAATTAATGATTTATTCGAATAGTCAACTTGACTCGAGTTTTGTAGTTTCAACAGCCTCGCAGTTCCAACAAAATCAAACATGGTTTCAGAAGGTCGATCCGGTCAGCTCATCCCGAAGAAACATGTATTCTCTTTGACCTTGAGTGGATATAAATAGTGTTAGTGATAGTTTTAGCTTTCTGAGTCAAGAGAACGAGCTAACAACACAATCTATTAAGGTACCGAATGATTCCCTATACAAATAGCCTCAGTCCTCACCTAGATTCAGGCATAATCTCCTTTCACCCAAGTATGTCAGCATAGAAAAATAGGTTATAGTTTATTGGAGAATGGGACTTAATTTCAGGGTTTTCCGTAGACCGCTTTGGTCCGTTGCTCTCATTCTTTTCCTTTTGCAGAGCATAACCCTGGGCCTCTTTGGGCCTCTTTTAGAAATTTAGGTAGCATCATTGGGCTGCTACCACGGCTTTTTGGTGGAGAAGGGTTATTTGGTGTTCTTCTTTCCTTGCTTTTGCTTTGCACATCATTGTATGTTTGGTGGTTTTTGGCATTTGTATTGTGATATGCCTTTTTTTGGTATTTTTGTCTTGGATTTTGGCATCAAGAGGTAGTATCAGCTTAATATTGTCTTTGGAGGTACGTTACTGGCTTAATTGCTGACATACTTGGACTAGAGAGATCATGTTGCTCCTGAGTCAGGTTCCTTCACTGACTATAGATAAGGTTCAGGCATTGGCACAACCAAGAGGACAACTCCTCACCTCAACTAGATTGTAATTGTATCTCGTAAACTCAACTCACTCAAGCTAAGTGCAATGTGTAGTTGTTTAATATCCACTGAAGAGTTTAAGAGTGCTACTAGTTGCTCAGGTGATCTAGTTAGATACAGAAGTTCATTCACCAGTAGAGTTAGTGGAACTGAGAGAATAAAGTCCATATGGACCTGAAGAAAGCTTAAAACTCATGCCTAGTGAAATTCTGATGAAGTTAAGTGGATTAGGGTCAACTCAACCTCAGTTTATGATTTATGCAATGAAGATCTGATTTCTCATAATAGGATAAAACTAGGAAGGATGTATTTTTGGTGGTTTTCTTGCTTTTGAAAATATTTTTAGGGGAATTTTTGCAAAAGAGAGTTTTTTTTATTTTTTTTTCTTTTCTTTTTTTCTTCTTGTTTTTTTTGAAAGAGTATGCAATTTTGAAAAACTATGCAGACACCCCCATACTTAACAGAAACCATGTCCTCATGGTGAAGATAATGTGCAATATGATGATCAAAAGGGAGGTGAAATGTATTTTTGTTTTTGTGTTTTTTTTGGAATGTAATGCAGAGGAGTACCCCCATACTTATCTAATGCAATGCAGTGAAAATAAACATGCGAGCAGTAAAAAGATACCTGTGAGGGGAGGCTCATGAGAGTGCATGATTTAACGCCTTAGCTAGGCGATGTGGTGGTTCATTTTTCCTGCAGAAGGTATGTTGTGCAAACAGGCATAGGACCAGATGGTTCAACAACGGGTTTTAGTCTTTGACCATTGACTTTGAAAGTGGCTTTAGTGTTTGGGTCAGAAATTTCTATCGAGCCATTATCGAATACTTGAGTTACAATGTATGGTCCTTTCCATTTTGATCTCAGTTTTCCTGGAAATAACTTCAGTTTTGCATCAAATAGCCATACTTTTTGATTTTCCTCGAATGTTTTCCTCGAAATGTTGGCATCGTGCCACAACTTGATCTTCTCTTTGTATAGCAGGTTGTTATCATAGGCTTGTGATCTCAATTCTTCAAGTTCAGATAAGTCCAACAGTTGTTTCTTCCCAGCCTCATCATAATCCAGATGACATTTCTTGATTGCCCAGAGTGATTTGTGGTGGACCTCTACAGGTAGGTGACACGGCTTTCCATAGACTAACCAAAATGGGCTCATACCTAAGGGTGTGCGGAAAGCGGTGCGGTAGGCCCAGAGAGCAGCGGGTAAGTGTTGGGACCAGTCTTTACGATCAGAGCGAACAATTTTCTGGAGGATGGTCTTGATTTCTCGGTTTGACAACTCGGCCATTCCATTAGTCTGTGGGTGATACGCAGTTGAGATACGGTGTTCGACTCCATTTTTCTTGAGTAAATTCTTGACTGAAGCATTCAGAAAGTGGGTGCCTCCATCACTAATGACCACCTTTGGCAATCCAAATCGAGAGAATAGGTCGTTCAAGAACTTGACAACGGTTGTGCTATCAGCAGCACGAGTAGGAATGGCTTCTACCCAACGAGAGACGTAATCAACAGCGAGAAGAATGTGTTGGTAGCCATGTGATGTGGTGAAAGGTCCCATGAAGTCTATTCCCCAAGTATCAAAGATCTCGACTATATGCACGGGTTGGAGGGGCATCATGTTACGACGGGTTATTGTCCCATTGGTCTGACAGGTAGGACAAGATTGAGCAAAATGATGGGCATCTTTAAAGAGTGTGGGCCAGTAGAAACCGCATTGTAAGACTTTAGCGGTTGTGCGCTTCCCTGAGTGGTGTCCTCCACACCCAGAAGTGTGCCAGTGAGTTAGGATATCGTTGACTTTAGATTCGGGGATGCATCGTCTCCATATTAAATCAGTACCCTCTTTGAAGAGCAAAGGATCTTCCCAGTGATAGTATCGGGCTTGGGCTTTGGTTTTGTCTTTCTTATGTTTTGGCCAATCATCAGGAAATGTGGAAGTGACGATGTAATTGACGATGTCGGCATACCAAGGGAGTTGAGAAACAGACATGATACTTTCGTCTGGAAAAGTGTCAGAGATGGGGATTGTGTCTGTGTTTGAGGAAGGGAGTCTTGAAAGATGATCCGCCATGACATTCTTTGCTCCGGCTTTATCTTGAATCTCTAAATCGAATTCTTGGAGCAGTAATACCCACCTAATGAGTCTAGGCTTAGCATCGGTTTTTGTGAAGAGATATTTCAGAGCAGAGTGGTCTGTGTAGATGATGATGTGGGATCCCAGGATGTAAGATCGAAATTTCTCTAAGGAGAACACCACAGCCAAAAGTTCTTTCTCAGTTACAGTGTAGTTCTTTTGAGCATCATCCAGAGTTTTACTAGCATAGTGAATGGCATAAGGTTTTCCATCTTTCCTTTGACCCAATACTGCCCCAACCGCATAATCAGAAGCATCACACATGATTTCAAATTCACAGTTCCAATCAGGGGGCTGTAATATGGGTGCTTCAGTGATGATTTTTTTAGTGTACTGAAAGACTCGTATGCTTCCTTGGTGAATGTGAAATATTGGTCTTTTTCAAGTAGTTTGGTGAGAGGGCGGGAGATTTTTGAGAAATCTTTGATAAATCGTCGGTAAAAACCGACATGACCTAGGAAGGACCGAACACCTTTTATATTCACGGGTGGACCTAAGTGAGCGATGGTCTCAATTTTCGATGGATCCACTTCTATCCCTTTCTTTGATACAATATGTCCCAATACAATTCCTTGTTTCACCATAAAATGTGATTTCTCCCATGATAATATCAAGTTCACTTCGATGCATTTCTTGAGGACTCTATCTAAAAATCCTAGTGTTTCCTCAAAAGAGTCTCCAAAAATAGAGAAATCATCCATATATACTTCCATAAAATCACCGATCATATCAGTAAAAATTCCCATCATGCATCTTTGAAATGTTGCTGGGGCATTACATAGTCCGAAAGGCATGCGGCGGAAGGCATATGTTCCAAATGGACAAGTGAAAGTGATTTTATCTTGATCTTCAGGTGCTATGGCCACTTGGTTATAACCGGAGTATCCATCCAAAAAGCAGAAAAATTCTTTTCCGGCTAGCTTCTCAATGATTTGGTCAATGAAGGGCAATGGGAAATGATCTTTTCGGGTGGCCTTATTGAGTTTCCTATAATCTACACAGACTCTCCAAGATGTGGCTACCCGAGTAGGGATATCATCTCCTTTCTCATTTTTCACAATTGTTAATCCAGCTTTCTTGGGAACAACCTGAAGGGGACTAATCCAAGGACTATCGGCTATCGGATAAATGATGCCGGCACTCGACCACTTGTATATTTCATTCTTTACAACCTCTCGTAGAGTAGGATTCAACCGTCTTTGCATTTCTCGAGAAGGTTTACTGTCATTTTCCAAATATATGTGGTGTGTACAGAATGTCGGGCTTATTCCTTTCAAATCAGTTATTTTCCAACCAATGGCCTGAGAATTCTTTTTCAAAACCTCCATTAGTTGGCTCTCTTGCATATGATTTAGGTTGGCATTGATAATGACTGGCAGAGTGTGAGCATCATCCAAGAAAGCATACTTCAGATCTTTGGGTAATGGTTTTAATTCAACAGTGGTCGTCGATGGAGTCAGAGTTGTAGTGTTTCGTGAGTCTATTACAGAAATAGTCTCAAATGGTGGTTCCATCATGGGCATGATCATGATTGATGTAAGTTCAAAGTCTAATGTGTCCCAGGCATTATCAAGCTCGTCAATTTCTTGTCCAGTGAGAGGGCATGGTGGAGCTTCCATTGCGAGATTCAGATTGTATGTGGCAATTTCATGAGAAGTGTTTTTGTAAGTGGATCTAGAGGTGTTCAGACTAACCTCTAAAGGATCCTTGGTGAGATGAATGGGGGCGAAGTCTTTTTGAATGTTGAGAACATCACATCTTTCTATCCAACCACATTCTTCGGTCTCAGATTCAGTGGGAGTAGGGGTGACTAGGTCTACCGGAATGACTTGACCATTGATTTTAAATTCAACTCTTCCAACCTCATAATCAAAATGAGCTTTAGCAGTGGCCAAAAATGGTCGTCCTAGTATGATTGGTGTCTCACTCAATATATTTGCTTGATCCATATCCATCATAACAAAGTCAACCGGGAATTTATGACCTTGAACATCAACAATCACATCCTCAAGAAGTCCTTTTGGTCTTTTCACAGATCGATCGGCCATTTACAAAGTCATTGAGACAGGTTTCAGTTTTCCTAGGTCAAATTGCTCCAGAATAGCAGTCGGGAGAAGATTGATGGAAGCGCCATTATCTAGCAGGGTGTGATCGAAGGTTAATTTGCCAATTGTGCATCTAACTAGAGGAGCTCCTGGATCTTTCTTTTTTGTGGGTAAGAATTTAGAGATGGCATTGGTTGTTGCTTGAGGGAGCACATGTCTTTCATTATCTTCATTGTCCTTTCTACTTTTTCCCTTGGATTTCCGTTTTGGTGTGCATTTTTCCTTCAAATACCGGGAGAAGGCTGGAACTTGTTCGAGGGCTTTTAAGAGAGGAATCTCAATGACAATGTCGGAGAATAGTTTTTCTAGCTCTGGATCGATGGTGGAAGATCGAGGTTTTCTCCGGTGAAGAGCTCTAGGAAAGGGGATAGTTACGGATGGGGAGACAGGAAGGGGTATGGTTGTCTCAGTTAGCTTCTCTTCATCATCAGGCTCCTCCTCTATTTCAATTTGTTCGTCTGCAGCTAGCGGTCTGGTGTAGGCGGAAGTGGTTTTTCCATTTCTCAGAGTGACAGCGTTGGCAGATTGGTTTGGGCGGGGTGGTGTTTTGAAATTAACTTGGTTTCTAGGTGCTTGTTGTGGGTTCCCTTGATTTGTCCTAGAAGACGTAAAAAATCCTTGACTCTGATTTTGGAAACCAGGTGGTGAGGTGAAAGATCCGACAGGTGGAGGAGTTTGAAGTACTCCAGATGAGCTAGCCTTATTGGTGTTTGGATTGGGCAGCGGTTGAGGTGATAAGGTTGGGATGTACGATCTGATCTCAGCGAATTGACGAGCATTCTCAGATTTGGCTTTTTGTTGGGCTTCAGTGGCCTGTTGTTGAGCTATAGCTAGTTGTTGTATTGCCTGAGCCAAGGCGTCGAAATTTACCGCTGTGGTGGAGGGTTGAGTCACGGGCGGTGCTATCGGTTGTCTGAGTAGGGTGTGATTTTGAAAATGATAATTATTCTGTCCATTCCACCCAGAATTTGGTTGCTCTCTCCATGTGTTGTGGTTATTTGAATATCCTCCTCCTTGATTTCTCTGCACCCAATTCACAGTCTCCGGATTTATGTCTTGATTATGGGTGAATGTGGTGTGGTTAACTTCCTGGTTGGTGGGGTTATTCATGGCCAATTTTTCTATGGCTTGAGTCATGAGGTTCATTTGTTTTGAGAGGGTTTCCCATTTGTCAGGATTCTCATTGTTAGATCTCTCATGATTAATGATATTGACTGTCCTCGTGTTTCCACCGTATTGTTCAATTGATGAACTATTTACCGAATTGTCAGCCATATTTTCAAATAATTTCCAAATGAAATGCTCATCACGGCTGATGTAATTTCCATCGCAGGAGCCATCAATTACTCTCTTAAATGATGTATCTATGCCCTCATAAAATATCTGAACCAACTTCCATTTGGTTATGGCATGATGAGGGCATTTCCTTTGAAGTTCCTTAAATCGTTCCCAGGCTTCATGAATGGGCTCTCTATTTTTCTGAGTGAATGATGATATGGCTTGTCTCAGGGCATTTGTCTTTCCTATTGGAAAGTATTTCTTGATGAATGCCTCTCTTAATGAGTCCCAAGAGGTGAGTGGGGTTCCATAATTTCGTAGCCATTGGAGTGCTTTGTCTTTGAGTGAGTGGGTGAAGGCTTTCATGTAGATGTATTCTTTCTCTACCCCAGGGATACTCATAGTGTCACAAGCAGATCAGAAGTCTTGGATGTGGAGGAAGGGATCTTCAGAGTCATTTCCATAGTATTTTGGGATTAAGGAGAGGGATGCGGGTTTAATCTCAAAGTCTCCTACTTCAGGCGGAATTTGGACCCAATGAACTAAGTCCTCTGCGGCCGGGTTGTAATGTGTGCTTATGGGTGGTGGTCGGATGAGAGGTTCTATTGTATGGCAGATCGTCGCATTTTCCTCTCTCAACAGTTGTAGTTGATGCAGGATGAGGTCCATAGGGTTTGGTCTTTCTTCACCCATGTGAGATGAATTCTCAGTTGAAAGAGATGGGTTTGTTTTTCTTCTATAAATCGGGTCGTACTCTAATGGATGTTGTACTGGATGTTTCAGAGATCTACGACCTAGCATACACAACACAATACACAAGACAATTTGTTAATTCACCAACTCACACAAAAATTGCCACGGAAGCGGTTATCTTTTCGGTTTTAGTTTAGTGATTCAACAAAAGTTTTCAGAGAAATTAGAGTCCTTAAGGATGAGGTGGGTGTGAAAGATTGTGAGAAATCGATGTCCTAATCCGGCTGGGGGATCCAGGGTTGGTACTCAGATCGTTAGATCTGCTTTTCCCACAAGAACCTGTGCCCAACGCGTCGAGGAGTTACGATTTCTCTCTGCAATCCCACGTAGCACCAGGGATTTTTGTCTCTATCCAAGGGTTCTATGTGCTCGTGATTTTTGTGTCATACACGTGCATCAAATCAAGCAATCACAATTTTCCCGCTTTCTGCTCGGGCCACTGCGGTGGCCTTTCAAGCTTATCTTTTTAAATGATCATTACACGATTTGGTGGTCTTTGAGTTAGATTATCAGAGGGAGAAGACCACAGAGATGATGCAAAGAAGAAGTGCTTTTTAATTTTTTTCGGTTTATGTTCGGAGCGCAAACAAATGCAGGAAATTTTAAAATCCTAAGATGCCTAAGAGAAAGAGGGACTCACAGTGCCTGCACTTCTGGCGCTAAATCCGTAATATTTTGTCCTGTTGATGGCGAGCTTTTCCGAGAAGGGGGAGGGAGAAAATTTTTTTTCAAATTACAAGTTTGCTAAAACAAATGGCATAAAGAGACAAGTAATTTTTTTTTCTTTTTGAAGACTAAGTACCTGCAAAACAAAAAAAGTGCACGGATTAGAAATTTGAAATTAAGTTAGAAAGTAGAGAAAAAAATTGCAAATGTTGCCTAATCCCCGGCAAGCGGCGCCAAAATGTTGACAAGGTTTTTCGCGGTTTAAAAAGTTGGTTTTATCAAGTCGTTGTTTTCCCACGATAAACCGTTATCAAACAAATAAAATACAACTACGAGCACAATGGAGACATACAAAATGCATACGGCAAGTAGAGGTTCGTATCCACAGGGATTAAGCAAACTAACAAGATTTCTTTTTTTCAAACGATTCTAGATCACCTCTCAACTTCAAACTTGCAAGGATATAAACAGATGTTATTCTACAAACTTAAGGGCATGCATGTGATTTAAATGGATTTAGAGGAGCAATACTAATAGTAAGAAATACTTGTAACAAAGATTAATTTCTAAAATACTGTTTGGAATTTAAGCCTCCCGAATTAGCAAGATCTCATAAAAAGACAATGATTAGAGAATGCATATTTCGTCTAAACTATAGCAAAGCAAATATAGAGATGGAGTTTGCAAAATTGAAAATATCAAACGGCAATAGTAAACAAAAAGGCAAAGACAATTTCGGTTGAAGGTGTGGTTCGGCCAGTGGTGGTGCCGCGCATAGGATGGCTGGAGATGGTGCACGCGCGCGGGAGAGGACGAGTTGCCGGTGGCGTAGATGCGTTCGCTGGCCGCTGGAGATGTGCCCGCGCAATGGAGGAGGGCGTGCTGGAGAGGTGATTGTTAGACTTGTGAGCCCTGGGCGAACCATTCTTACAATAAATGTTATTGTAATATTTATGTTTATCAATAAAAGTTATTGATGTTTCACTCCCTTTCTGAAATTATATGAATGAATGCACTATAAGGTCCCTCTGTACAATTAGGGTTATGTACCATGGCCAGCTTGATGATCATATAGCTGTTGTTTCATTAAATGAATCATAAAGGCTGGTGATTGGATGAACATCTAAGGAGTTAGATGGAGGACTCATCAAACACCGTCAAATGATTGTCAAGTGGAGATCTCCAGCCTGAGTAGGAGATGGCAATCCTTTCTCACATAGGCTGATATCTGACCGACCTCTTGATGCAGGTCCTCTGCATGGGAATAGTGATTCGGAGGTGTCAGATTAGTTAGGTCAATGGGTTGACCTAACGAGATCGAGATAACTTAAGTCCTATGTTGAATGCTGTCACAACATAGGCATGCATCCTCTGACCGGAGACAGATATATTGCTATATATCCAAGTATGTACATTTGGCAGACCAATAGGTTGATGACCTAACCAAGGTCTATACACCGGCGAGCTGGTGTGCATATAAGGGTATATGAGCAATATGATCTCTCAAAGGGATCATACAGGTTCACTTGTGAACCGGAAGACATGAGCTCACTCATGAGGTATTGGGACCGATCAAATTCCATGCATGGTCGTCGTGCTTTGGAAGCATGACATGAATTTGAAGGTATGATATATGCTTTGGGAAAGCATATGATCGATGCCAAATCCCAATGACCAAGATTGAAAAACTTAATGATTAAACCCTGAAGAAGACAGTATAAAATGATCTTGATCTTCGGGTTGATCATGGGTCTTCCAGTATGCAGGATGTACAGGTATTGGGAATATCTGAAGGGTGATGTGATCATAAACGATTGTATATCCATGACGCTTCCATTCCGAGGGAGTGATGAAACAGGTCTGGATTTTAGTGACTCCTTTTTCAGTAGAGAAGCAATCCGATCTTAGTCCAAGAGTTGGACATTGATCTGAATGAGATTCAGATTCAATGAGAAGATTGGATTTGCGGTCTTGATTTAATCAAGCATCTGTGGGAGGTCCGTAAGATCTGGATTTGAGATGAGATCTCAACATCCAAGTCACTATACGTGGAATAATACAATCGCCCTATCCTTGTCTCCAAGTATCTGCGGAGAAAGCACATTATTCTTGAAAGGGTTCAAGAGTAATTCTTTTGATAAAATGTCCAAGCAAGGACTTGATGATTAAATGTGATTTAATATGAATATGATTCATATTGATTATCTAAGATAATTAAATAAGATTTGATTATCAAGGATTAAGAGAATGTGGATAGCACTATCCATGATATATGCATGTTATAAATATGATTTATAATATACATATATAAGAGAGAGAATTTATGTAAATAGCATTTGTTAATTAATAATGTGAATTGGATTCACATTTGTTAATTAATTGGAAATGCAATTTACTAACTAGTTTGGGTTGTGAATATGATTCACATAATATTCAATGGCAAGATTGAAATATTCACAAAATTAATTTGGAATTAATTTTGGCGAATAAATATTGTAATTAATTGAGGAATAATATAATAAATAAAATGGAGAAAAACCACCCTCATGGGTGGCGTCACCCATGAAAAGTTCATGGGTGACGCCCCCCCTTTTTAGGGGTTGGTTTTCTCCACCTCATTTGTTATATTATCTCTTGATTAATTGTTGTTATTGAACAACAAATCCTAGCCATTGATTTATCATGGACCAAGCATATCCCTTGGATCCATGAGTCCCATGGATTGAGATCCATTGGATCCTAAACTAGTATAAAAGGAGGGCTAGGGTAGCCTCTCCAAGGTACATAATCTAGAGAAGTAAAAGTCTACTACTCTCTCTCTCTCTCTCTAAATCTCGTGTAGCCTCTTCAAGTATCCAAGTGGACGTCCATTTTGATATTGAAGAGGAGAGCATCTTGCTTGGATCTTCGTCGAAGGATTGCGGGAAGGACGCGACTCATCATCGTGCCCGCAAGTGCATTTTCCGTGGGTCGGACTCAAGATAGGAGGATCTCTACTTTGGGATCTCGCGATCACAACCACGCTTCGAGAGGTAATCCTTATACTTTGTGGTTTGATGAAACGATCCGAGAAGTGTTCTCGTGATCATGTGGTTTCATCGTTATGTTAAAATTTTAATTTCCGCTGCATCTAGCATCTAGTACGACTAGTTGCTCCGATCGTATTCGATACGATCAACACGCTTCCGTGATGCGCTTGAGGATTCACAATATCCTTCAAGTGGTATCAGAGCCATAGGTTGAATAAGGTTTTGGATGTGATCCATGAACCTTAGACGATTTGGTTCTTGAAAGGGTTGCGAAATTTTTACTGCATTTCAATTTTCGCACCTCTGTCTAATTGAATTTTTCCGTACTGTTTAAAATGTTTAAACACGAAAATTTCAATTGGATTTTGTTCCCCATTAAACAAGGAAACCATAGGACTTGAGTTTACTAAATTTGGACTTTATTTGCTCAAGATATGGCTTTTTGAATATGACTATATCCACTGTTGCGGGAACTGCGGATTTGAACGTAATTAATGAGATGATTACGGTTTTAATTCACCTTGAAATGCGTGAATTATCACTTGGGTTCTTTAATAAATCAAATAGGCAATCTTTGGAAACTGAGTTTGCATTTTTTGGATTTAAATTGATCAAGATAAGTTAATTTTAGTGATTGGGGGTCACTGCTGGAAATTAACATTTTTGATCTTGAACCTTGTGATATGTCATTCAATAATCTTGATGAAAATTAATTGTTAATTTTCTGGAATAATTAGTGATAAATATTTGTGAAATATTTAAAGAAATAATTATTTCATTGAATGACACTTGCCTAAACTACAATGATAAGATGTTAGATCTTGATCATTGTTTCATCAACAAACATTGCCTTCATGAAAACTATAGTTTATCCTACAATAGTTGTAGGACAACTTTTACATGAAAACTCTTTTTGCTTGAATAGGATTGGGGATTTGTCTAGCAAATCTCCTTATAATAAAAAATGTTTTGATTCGTACTATATGGTATAACTTTCGGTTGAAGAACCGATGAACATCTCAAAATACATGATGGTCTATTTGGTATTATCCTTTCCCGAGGCGGATGTGGTGCCTAGTCGGAGAGCATTGGGGTCGCGGGTTGCAACGTATGTGGTCCGTCCCACTCTCGTCGGTACTGGCCATGACAGCGGGTAGGGATTGTATAATACCGGAGACAGACAATATGTATTTTTCTAATTATTAAAATTCGAATAATACGTATTTTGAGATTATACCTACTATTCAAGTAAAAGACGTGTTTGTTGATGATTGGGCTAAATGATTAATTTAATATGATTAGATTAATCATACCTAATAAACACACTATTTTGAATAGATGTGTATTTCCCTTGGAAGAATTAATTATGTGAATATGATTCACGATAATTAATTATAAAATTTGAATATGAGGTGGAGGATCACATAAGTGACATCCATGGTCTCCCGTCAAGGCGAAGGGTTTCGTCGCCAGGGATTGTATGTAGGAGACGCCTGTCCGAAGTGACAGCTCCTGTATGCAAGCGCATCTGGATCGGGCTCTTTGCTTCTCGAAAGAGTAAGGCCGTATGCGTAGTGACCCCAATATCGAGTCCTCATATTATTGGGGCGATATTGGATTGCGCATAGCGAGTTCTAATCCTGTTGACGGTTGGTTCAATTAACAACGGGTCAACATCATCTTAGGGGTGGTGGGCCCGGGTGTTAAAGACCGAATTGGGAATGCAAGTTGGACTTGCAAAGGCGGAATGAGTTCCCGCTTCTTTTTATCGGAGTCGCAAGTTCTCATATTATTGGGATGTGACAAAGATAGGAAAGGAGATCCCAGTTCTTGCTTGAGATATAGCGGTAAGTATATCTCTTACTTTGAAAGACAATTAGGGAATAATCTTTCAAAGTTGACCTAGCAAGACAAATTTGATTTAAAATGCCTTAATTAAATTATTCTTAAAATGAATATATATTTAATCTATATATTCTAATATAGTGCATTCTTAATTTCAGAAAATGAAGTCCATGAACCCACTTAGCAGGCTTCTAGAGGTCAACCAGTTGACCGGACCAAATTATTCGGATTGGATCCGAAATTTGGATCTTGTTCTCTCTGCAGAGCGCATCTCCTACGTGCTTAGCAAGGACAAGATAGCAGACCCTGTGACTGATGAAGATAAATCATATAATGAAAAATATGATGAAGATAATAATCTGGCAAGATGTTACATCCTTGGTTCATTGTCCAATGTGCTTCAGAAGCAACATGTGGAAATGTACCATTGCCAGGAAATTATGCTGAATCTGAAAGAAATGTTCGGTGACATAAACCGCACACAGCGTTATAATGTGATGAAAGAGCTTATTCGCTGCAAGATGCAGGAAGGGACCTCTGTCAGAGAACATGTGCTCAAAATGTTTGGGTACCTCTCTGAGCTGGAAACCCTGGGAGCCTATTTGGATTCTGAAATGCAAGCTGATTTCATTCTCCTGTCGCTCCCTAAGTCTTTCAACAACTTTGTTGTGTCTTACCACATGAACAAAGGTGATTTCACAAACGCTGGGCTGTTGGCTGCTTTGAAGTCTGCAGAAGACGTCTTGAAGAAGGACGGCCCCTCTGCTAGTGCAATGGTTGCACAGGCGAGAGGAAAGCGCGGGCGGAAGCAAGGTTCTCAGAAGGGCCCAGCCTCGAAGAGAAAGAAGAAGAATCAAGGAGTTGGTTCATCTTCTAGTGCTTCCACACTGATGACATCGAAAAAGACCGATGTCTGTCACCACTGCAAGAAGCCGGGGCATTGGCGGCGTAACTGCCCGGATTACCTGAAGTCTACCGACAAAGGTAAAGCCCCAGCAGGTATGAAATCTACTTTCATCATTGAAACTAGCTTTCTCGTTGGACGAGAAGGAAGTTGGGTTGTAGATTCTGGTGCTTCTGTTCATGTATGCAATTCATTGCATTTGTTTCAGGAAACTAGGAATCTGGAGCATGGGGAGATAGTTATCCAGATGGGATCTGATGCAAGTGTTGCAGCGGTCGCCATCGGGACGTGCAGACTATTGTTATCTAGTGGTCGAGTCCTAGTACTTAAAGAATGTCTTTATGTACCTGAAGTCAGAAGGAATTTAATATCTGTATCTAAGTTAGTTAGAAATGGATATTCCTTCATTTTCTGTAATAAATTAATCATAAACCGTTATGATAAATATATTGCGGATGGTATTTTGACTTCTGGTGGACTCTATGAATTGTGCATTGATGAATGTGTCATGAATGTTACTACCACTGATAATAAAAACCCCAAGAGATCCAGGGAGGATGGAAATCATTCAAACATGATTTGGCATCACAGGCTTGGTCATTTATCTGTTGATAGGATCAATAGATTGATAAAGGATGGACCTTTAGATTTTCTACAGGTTCAATCTTTACCTACCTGCGAACACTGCATTCGAGGTAAAATGACCAGAACACCTTTCCGTAACAAGGTTACGAGATGCGAGGGTATTCTCGACCTAATACATACTGATGTATGTGGTCCCTTCAATACCGCGACTAGAAATGGATATCGATATTATTTGACATTTATCGATGACCATTCGCGATATGGGTTTATCTTCCTGCTTCGTCATAAATCTGAAACCTTTGAAAAGTTCAAAGAGTTTAAGGCATTGGTTGAGAACCAAGCCGACAGGAAGATTAAACGGATTCGATCTGACCGAGGTGGTGAGTACCTCTCAGATGAATTCAAGGAATACCTTAAAGAGAGTGGAATTGTCTCCAATCTCACTCCTCCTGGAACTCCCCAACTTAATGGTGTTGCTGAAAGACGCAACAGGACCATCATGGACATGGTCCGTTCAATGATGAGTAAAGCACATTTGCCTCTTAGTTTCTGGGGATATGCAGTAGAGACTGCAATATATATCCTAAACAAGATTCCTAGCAAGTCCATACCAAAGACTCCTCACGAACTCTGGTATGGAACCAAACCTAGTGTTAAACACTTGAGGGTTTGGGGATGCTTGGTCCATGCGAAGAACGTGGACGCAAGTAAGCTGGAATCTCGCACTCGTGAGTGCTACTTCATTGGGTATGTTAAAGATGGTATTGGATACCAACTTTATGACCCTGAGACCCAAAAGGTTTTTGTCTCTAGGGATGTGAAATTTCTGGAGGATGATTTCCTTAAAGGTCAAGACAAGAATGAAGTAGAGGAGCTCATTGAATCCCCTGAGGATTCTGAGATTCCTGAACCAGAAACTGAAGAGATAAATGAAGATGAAACACCCATACCTCTTCGAAGGAGTTCGAGGGTGGTTGCACCACCTGAAAGGTATGGATTCCATGTGTCAGGTGAGACTGACAATGATCCTTCTTCATATGATGAAGCACTTGCGGATCATGACATGGATAGATGGATGCTAGCAATGAAGTCAGAGATTGACTCCATGCATAAGAATGGTGTATGGACCCTAGAGGATCCACCTAGAGGGGTAAAAACCCATTGGGTGTAAATGGATCTTCAAGAGAAAGAGGGGACCTGATGGGAAAGTAGAGACTTTCAAGGCACGGCTCGTAGCCAAGGGCTACACACAGAGAGAAGGCATCGACTACGATGAGACATTCTCTCCTGTGGCCATGCTTAAGTCCATCAGGACACTGCTAGCTATAGCTGCATATCTTGACTACGACATCTGGCAGATGGACGTCAAGACGGCTTTCCTCAATGGATACCTCGAGGAGGATATCTATATGGAGCAGCCCCAGGGCTTCATAGCTGAGGACGGTAAAGTATGCAAGCTGAAGAAATCCATCTATGGGCTCAAACAAGCTTCTCGTAGCTGGAACATCAGATTTGACGAAACCATAAAGAGTTATGATTTTGTGCAAAACCCTGATGAACCTTGTGTATACAAGAAGCTTAGTGGGAGCGCCATTGTGTTCATCGTGCTTTATGTAAATGATATCCTTATCATTGGGAATGATACAGGAATGATGACCAGTGTGAAGATTTGGCTATCCCATACCTTCGAGATGAAAGATCTTGGAGAAGCCTCTTACATCTTAGGCCTGAAGTTGTTCAGAAACCGAGAAAAGAGAATATTGGGATTATCACAACATGGATACATCAAGAAGATTCTTGAACGATTCCGTATGGATAGTTCGAAGAAAGGATTCCTCCCCTTAGGACATGGTATCCATCTGTCCAAAGGGATGGCTCCTCAAAGTGTTGAGGAAAAGAAGGCCATGGCTGGATGCCCTTATGCATCAGCCGTAGGAAGCTTGATGTATGCCATGATGTGTACTAGGCCAGACATCTGCCATGCAGTGGGAGTGGTAAGTCATTACCAATCCTGCTATGGAGAAAAACACTGGAATGCAGTAAAGAACATATTCAAATATCTAAGACGGACGCAAGATTACATCTTGGTCTATGGGGATGGTGATCTCCAAGTCTTGGGATATACAGATTCAGACTTCCAGTCAGATATTGATGATCGAAAGTCGACATCAGGGTTTGTATTCCTGTTGAACGGTGGTGCTGTGAGCTGGAGAAGCAAGAAGCAGGACACTACGACGGATTCAACAACAGAAGCCGAATACATTGCCGCATCGGATGCTGCAAAGGAGGCGGTGTGGTTGCGCAAGTTCATCTTGGAACTTGGCGTAGTTTCCTCTGATACTCCCGTCCCGTTACTCTGCGATAACACTGGAGCCATTGCCCAAGCAAAGGAACCCAGGTGCCATCAGAAGAGCAAGCACGTGGAAAGGAAATACCACATCATTCGGGAGATTCAAAAGCGTGGTGATATCATCATCACCAAGGTGGCCTCTGCCGACAACATTGCTGATCCTCTTAACAAACCTCTGACACAGAAGGTTTTCGACCAGCATGTGATGAGTATGGGTTTACGGATTGTACCTGAATGGTTCTGAGGGCTAGTGGGAGATTGTTAGACTTGTGAGCCCTGGGCGAACCATTCTTACAATAAATGTTATTGTAATATTTATGTTTATCAATAAAAGTTATTGATGTTTCACTCCCTTTCTGAAATTATATGAATGAATGCACTATAAGGTCCCTCTGTACAATTAGGGTTATGTACCATGGCCAGCTTGATGATCATATAGCTGTTGTTTCATTAAATGAATCATAAAGGCTGGTGATTGGATGAACATCTAAGGAGTTAGATGGAGGACTCATCAAACACCGTCAAATGATTGTCAAGTGGAGATCTCCAGCCTGAGTAGGAGATGGCAATCCTTTCTCACATAGGCTGATATCTGACCGACCTCTTGATGCAGGTCCTCTGCATGGGAATAGTGATTCGGAGGTGTCAGATTAGTTAGGTCAATGGGTTGACCTAACGAGATCGAGATAACTTAAGTCCTATGTTGAATGCTGTCACAACATAGGCATGCATCCTCTGACCGGAGACAGATATATTGCTATATATCCAAGTATGTACATTTGGCAGACCAATAGGTTGATGACCTAACCAAGGTCTATACACCGGCGAGCTGGTGTGCATATAAGGGTATATGAGCAATATGATCTCTCAAAGGGATCATACAGGTTCACTTGTGAACCGGAAGACATGAGCTCACTCATGAGGTATTGGGACCGATCAAATTCCATGCATGGTCGTCGTGCTTTGGAAGCATGACATGAATTTGAAGGTATGATATATGCTTTGGAAAAGCATATGATCGATGCCAAATCCCAATGACCAAGATTGAAAAACTTAATGATTAAACCCTGAAGAAGACAGTATAAAATGATCTTGATCTTCGGGTTGATCATGGGTCTTCCAGTATGCAGGATGTACAGGTATTGGGAATACCTGAAGGGTGATGTGATCATAAACGATTGTATATCCATGACGCTTCCATTCCGAGGGAGTGATGAAACAGGTCTAGATTTTAGTGACTCCTTTTTCAGTAGAGAAGCAATCCGATCTTAGTCCAAGAGTTGGACATTGATCTGAATGAGATTCAGATTCAATGAGAAGATTGGATTTGCGGTCTTGATTTAATCAAGCATCTGTGGGAGGTCCGTAAGATCTGGATTTGAGATGAGATCTCAACATCCAAGTCACTATACGTGGAATAATACAATCACCCTATCCTTGTCTCCAAGTATCTGCGGAGAAAGCACATTATTCTTGAAAGGGTTCAAGAGTAATTCTTTTGATAAAATGTCCAAGCAAGGACTTGATGATTAAATGTGATTTAATATGAATATGATTCATATTGATTATCTAAGATAATTAAATAAGATTTGATTATCAAGGATTAAGAGAATGTGGATAGCACTATCCATGATATATGCATGTTATAAATATGATTTATAATATACATATATAAGAGAGAGAATTTATGTAAATAGCATTTGTTAATTAATAATGTGAATTGGATTCACATTTGTTAATTAATTGGAAATGCAATTTACTAACTAGTTTGGGTTGTGAATATGATTCACATAATATTCAATGGCAAGATTGAAATATTCACAAAATTAATTTGGAATTAATTTTGGCGAATAAATATTGTAATTAATTGAGGAATAATATAATAAATAAAATGGAGAAAAACCACCCTCATGGATGGCGTCACCCATGAAAAGTTCATGGGTGACGCCCCCCTTTTTAGGGGTTGGTTTTCTCCACCTCATTTGTTATATTATCTCTTGATTAATTGTTGTTATTGAACAACAAATCCTAGCCATTGATTTATCATGGACCAAGCATATCCCTTGGATCCATGAGTCCCATGGATTGAGATCCATTGGATCCTAAACTAGTATAAAAGGAGGGCTAGGGTAGCCTCTCCAAGGTACATAATCTAGAGAAGTAAAAGTCTACTACTCTCTCTCTCTCTCTAAATCTCGTGTAGCCTCTTCAAGTATCCAAGTGGACGTCCATTTTGATATTGAAGAGGAGAGCATCTTGCTTGGATCTTCGTCGAAGGATTGCGGGAAGGACGCGACTCATCATCGTGCCCGCAAGTGCATTTTCCGTGGGTCGGACTCAAGATAGGAGGATCTCTACTTTGGGATCTCGCGATCACAACCACGCTTCGAGAGGTAATCCTTATACTTTGTGGTTTGATGAAACGATCCGAGAAGTGTTCTCGTGATCATGTGGTTTCATCGTTATGTTAAAATTTTAATTTCCGCTGCATCTAGCATCTAGTACGACTAGTTGCTCCGATCGTATTCGATACGATCAACACGCTTCCGTGATGCGCTTGAGGATTCACAATATCCTTCAGTGATGCCGGTGGAGAAAGAGATGGCTGCTATGCGTCGGTGCGTGGTGGTAGCTCGCGGGATGCACGCACACAAGGTACATCTTTATACGGATTGGCCGCTGGAGGCAGATGGCGCGCGCGCGGGCTGCGGGTTGCAGCGAGACGGGAATGACGGCCTGAAGTCCAAGAAGATGGCTGGAGATGGTGCTATCCTTGTGCCTGCATGAGAAAACAAGAGGGAAAGGAAGTCGAGTGATATGCGTGAGGGGAGGGGGGCCTATATGCGTGAGTGCATGAAAAATAGAAGGGGGGAGGTGTTATGCGTGAGAAGATGCTGGGAATGAGGAGAGAGAGTCTATGCGTGCATGCAAAATGGGGGGAGGGAGGAGTACGCATCCATCCTTTGAGAATGGGGAGAGGGTCCCTTTTTATATTTGCAATGTGTGGTTACGAGGGAGGCTTCCCCATGCAAATAAAGACAAAACATAATTGTTGCATGGGGAAGGGAGTACGTGGGTTGCAAGAGGAGGGTGGCTCCATGCATGGGAAAGGGGAGGGATAAATGGTGCACATGCATGATATTAAAGAGAGGAACTTTTTCACTATTCCCCCTCTCCATTTCTTTCCAACAAAAAGCTATAGGCTTTATCCCAGCTATATTGAGTGGGCAATTTATACTATCTTCCCTTCCATTTTCTTCCCAATAAAAAGTGAGGTTTTGTAGAGTCAAATCAATGTGTTATATTCAATGTTATATATACCCAATACATTTCCATATGATTTGCTTAATTCATGCAGATAATTAGTTAAGTTATATTTAGGTGACTTGACAAGAATGATTAGGCATGAAATATGTAATCGATATTTTTTGAAAACATTTTTCTTGATTAGAAAATCATGATCAGTTGATTTATGCAGAGATTGTGTGCAATTATAGATATTTCTGCTGTTGTATGTAAGGAATATAGATTATGTGATTTTGGAGTTTCCAGATCAATCATTAAGGTTGTATATCACATAATTTGATCATATTATCTCTTTATATATTGTAATCATCAGAGAGCAACAAAAGAAAAATGCAGAGGAGATTGCAGGAGCTTACCTGGCGAATGGCGGGTCGGAGGCCTGGGCTTGAGGTCCTTGGAGAACCCCGGGGTCGTCGCACGTGCTGGTCGGCCGGTCCAGCGAGCTCGGGCGGGGCGGAGCCACCGCGACGCAACTGGGCAACTGTGGGTCTCATCGGGGGTTTTCGGGTCATCGTCACTCGGTCCTAACTCTTCTCCCTGTCACAGGGAGGAGGAGGAGGGCTGGGCCTTACCCCTCGTGACGGTGGAAGACGAAGCATGGACCGTTGGATCACAGGATGCAGCGGCCTTGGTGGAGGCGCAGATGGACGCTTTAGATTAGATCTAGGGCGATTCGATCAAAGGGCTTTGGACACGCCACATGGCGTGCTAAGAGTGCGGTGCTGGAGGGCGGTCCAGATGAGATCCGTGGGTAGATTAGGCGGTAGAGAGCAGGGCACCTACATGAGGTGGGGATGAAATCATCAGAAGAAGATCGGGTGGTTAAGGGTTTGACACGTGGTGAAATGAGAGAGCGACGCTAGCGAATGGCCTAGATTCAATCTGGGCTCGATCGGATGGCGGTGGTTAAAGGTGAGATGAATGGTGGAGATGAGGAGAGCGGAAGAAGAAAACGACCGTGGAAACGGGAAGTGTGTCGCGGAATGGAGCGAGCCGCGTGGCGCAATCAGAGGGCGCCACGTGGCCTGCTCTGAATGGCTGAAAAAAATGGGAAATTAAAAAGAGAAGGAGGCCGAATTTGGAAAAACTCAAAACATAAAAGTTGTAGATCTCGATGAGATCTACAAGTTTCATGTTGACCAAAGACAGAGATGAGGTCAAATATGATATAAAAATACAAGGGTACAAATATACATACCTATAGTACACAAAGGGGCCCAAAAATCCAAGTTTTGCAATTGAGCTTCGATTTAAATGAAATTGGTCTCATTTTGAAGGTCTCTGAATGTGTATTAATCTGAAATGAATAGTCCTGGATCGGAAGTTGTATGAGATAGATATTGGCATTCTAAGATCTGGGGTCTCCAACTGGGTTTGGGGTTTTGTTGGGTGATTTACAAGCTAGGAATTTTTGGCCTTCTTCCTTATATTATTAACTAGTAATATACATAGTATAAGGAAGGTTTTATTGACTTTAGAGGGGGTATGAAATACAGATGACTAGGTGAGTATTTTACAAGTGAATTAGGCTTCATATTTTAATGCAAATATGGATGCTAAAATGCATGTATTGTGGATGCATGCATGAATGCTATTTATGCAAGATAAAGGAAAATATGCTGCTAAATACTCGGGAACAAAGCTCTATTTTCAACTTTAGAAGTGATGAATCCCAGATCATCAACCCCCTATACTTAAACCTTGCTCGTTCCCGAGCAACTAAATGAAATGCAAGAGTGAAATGATTTTGGGTTCCATACCAAGGTCATGAACAAAAGTTGAAAATGGAGATTGACTCGACCTTTGGATTAATTGTGTGGCGGAACCTTATTGGGACCTGAACTTAAGACCTAACAGAGTTCAAGTTCCACAAGTCTCCTATTCAAGACTCCTCAATAGTCAGGTCAGAATAAAGCCTCAAACGCAAATTTCTGATGACTATGATTCTTACTTGTACTGTGTAAGTGTAAAATAGCTCTCCACATCAGAAATGACTAAGAAGCAGCCTCCTCTAACAAGGTAACTCTAATTCCCCGGTCTGGTAACTCTTTCCTCGAGGAGGAGGGTATTCCCTTTTAAGTTCAAGTGTGACCAGCTCAAGAGGAGGGGGTGGAGAAAAGAATGGACGGTAGCCAGTGTAGCTACCTATCCCGGGATGACTGACCAGTGTAGCCAAGTCATCCAGCTGCGGACTTCTTGCTAATATACATACTCCGACAGGCATTTTGTTTTCTATATGGCCTGTCTATATTTTTTGGAGTTCTTGCATTTTTTTCTTTTTTCTTTTTTTTGAACTATATACAAGGTGCAGGTACATGAGGAGTTTTTCATCTTGAGCCAGTAGACTATCCCTCTTTTGAAGCATTATTGCAACCCACAGCATCCCGTCCTTAGATGGCAACACCACCAGACTAGGTTGAGAAGCACTACCCTCCCTAGAGGAGGACGGATGTTTCCACCCGTGTGCTACTCCAAGCTAAATGATTCTACTTCCTCACCACCTCATCAATGAAGAGCTACGTGCATTGTGCTTGTCCAAGTTAGGTCATTATCTAAAAGAATCATGCATGTGCATGAGATATTCTACTTAGACCGATCAAGATGACATGTGAACATAGACTTGGGGACTCAAAGAATTAAGTCATTTTGACCTGAAAAATCTTAACTCCAGTTCCTATAAGGTTCCTCTGAAATTAGGTGGATTAAGGTCAAATCAAGTCCCTCCTCAACATCTACTCATAACTTGGTTCAGAACCCACTAGCTTTTCACCTTGCATATGCAAGATATGCAGATGAGATGTAGATGACATACCATGTAGATGAATGAAATGCAAGACTCTTTTTTCTTTCTTTTCTTTTCAGATGCAGAGATGTTGTACAGGAGTAAATAAGAAGCCTTTGATTTTTGATTGATATTTTTTTGAAGACTTTAAAAGACAACATGACTGCCTAAACTGAAATGAGTAGATGCATCTACTTTTAGCCAGTATAGGTGTAAGTACAGGCTGGAGCCCGTTGCTTGAGGATGGAGCCTTACGCGATGTCCTCTAAACCACCTACTCTGCTAAAGGCGAACCCTTACTGAATGCGGCTACTTATTTGGGCTTAGTAGTCACTATTGAATCTTAAGGGATTTTTGAATTTTTTTTTCATTTTTATGGGATTTTAATAGAGGTTAGAACACAAGTTAAACTCAACTTTCCTTGAAACCAAAGAGAATTTTCAATACCAAGTCACACAACTAAGGATTTTCAAAACATTTTTCAAAAAGATTTTTCAAAACAAGGGAAACTTATTTTTCAAATCCTTTTCAAAAATATTTATAAAAATAGTGTAACATAATATAGAAAAGCCTTGAAAACCATTTGCTCCACTCAGTTCAAAGAATTTTACTTTAGCCAAAAAAAGTTTTGAATTTTTCAGACTGTAGCTAAAGTAAATATACAGTATATACTGTATACCCCCCTATATTTAAACTTTTATATGTCCTCATAGCATTAGATGATACAAGTCCACAGGTCCATTTAAATATAAGAAAATATACGGGAGCTAATGAGGTCTCCCCCTATACTTAGGTTAAAAATAACCTAAAGGAAAGATGAGTAGAGAAAATTACGGGGACTGGGGTCCCCCCATACTTAGGCTGAGAGTAGCCCAAGTATAAAAATTGAGAGTTGATGTTGGGAGAGACCCGAGGTTAACGAATAAGATGGATGGAATACAAGTGAGCGGATGGATCTTTGGAGATCAATGGAGAATCTAAGGTCCGTGGGAGGATGTCGGAGGGAACAAGGCTCAATCAAGCATGCAAAATCCTTTTATTCACCAACTCACACATGAAACCAACAGATGTTGGTTAAGTTATCTTGTCAGTTTTATTGGTGATTAAAACATTCTATCTTTATGCGAAAAAATGTGAAGTAAAACCAGTTGCGTAAATGAGGGTATTGCTCTCCCAAAACAAAATTTTACTCCATTTTAGGTTGACTTGCTATTAACAGTCCCAATTAATTTTGCTTAAGGTTGTCACTGAATTAAGGTGAGCACATAAATCAAGCAATCATCGTCTACCGTTCATTCCCATTTTCCATTAACCTAGGTGATCAAGCTAGGAGGGGAAATCGAGAAAAATCATGTAATCCATAAAACCATGATCTAGTTAAGCGAGAAAACATGCGGTGTCTTGGCGAAAATATGTGAAAACTTAGATTGTTTTGAAAACCCAAATGATATGTATTCAAGTCGATCTAAATCCACACCTAACATGCTTCTATTAGCGGGGAAGATCATCTTGAAATTTTGTCTAAGTGAAACGATGCTATGTGCGTCTATATTAGAAGCGTGTCCTACCTACGAGCAAGCACATAAAATAATAAGGTGAAAGAAGCTCGAAGAGCCACGTGCCTAATCCTAGGTCGACACTCAAGTGGGGACGTTCCCCACACAACCAAATATAACTCGTTCATTTACAATCACGAGTCTTCGAAAGAAAACCGCTGTAAAGACGACTATTACATGAGATGAAATGATATGCAAGATAACATTCTTTTTCTTTTCTTTTCGATTTGCTCCAAGAATGCTTTTGCGGTTCCTCGCAGCGGGGAAGCACCTACTCCTCGCCTTCTTGAACATCAAGGGCCCCTGTCACAAAAGCAAAGGTTATATATCAAACGAAAAGAATTTTTTTATAATGCAAGACGAATAGACAACTTGACCTACGTAAAAGAAATACTTAATAAAATAAATAAAAATCCAAATAATATAAAAATGAGCAGTGTCCCCAGCAACGGTGCCATTTGACAAACCGACAGTCCAACCCTTTAAAATTGTAGAATTAACACTCAGTGGTCATTGCAGTCGGGCTGAATTTGGTTCGTCAAAAACCATTTAATTGAATATGTCAACAGAATCAAATGGTTGTATTTATATTTCACTTGGTAAGTAACCAAGGTCGAACTCAGGGACACACACATCTCTTGTGTTATTTGGACTTAAATTGATTTAACTAAGTGTTGGATAAACGTAGGTCAAGAAAAAACACATATGAAGGTGAGATAACAACATGCATCATGAAACATGCATTTTTTTAATCATGCAAATAGATGCAATGAAATGCAACAAAAATATGCCCGAATTACAATAATACTTGAGCCATCTAATCAAAGGTCAAATCATGGTCGAATAATGAAGCTACTTTCATTGATGTGGAAAACTAGGCATACGAATCATTATACTAAAGACACTTAGCCAATTAAATAATACAATAAAACTCGTATTGTCAAATGTGAAATACAAAATGCCATAAAGAAGACAATAGAAAGAGCTTCAAAATGCTACTGAAATCGACTCAATCGGAGCTAGGATGCTCAAGATATACACAAGTGAAACCAGGGGCATAAATGCAAGAAAACATGAAAACATAAATAGCAGACAAGTCCCTGGAAGGAACTAAAATGCAAATAAAAGAAAGTTCGGGACCTTCCCTGTAAATTACCCTCACGCACAGGGGCATTTTTGCAATTATTGAAACCTACGAGGATATAAATGCAAAATACCCCTGATGCGTGGTCAGCAAGTGACTGGAAAAACCTGGATGTAATATGGCAAAGTCGCGAGGGCGCCGATGCAAAAAACCCAACCCCCACGCGCGTGAGGCACATGAGTCCATGCTTGAGTGGGGGCGAGGTTCGGCGTTGGTTCGGATGACCGTAGCAGGTGGCTCGGGCCACCTGGTGGCTCGAGGATGCCTCGGGCGAGGCTCGGTTCCACCGAGCCTCCGAGCTCCGGGAAGACGATGTGGCTGCTCCTGGGTCGTTAGATCTCCGCCGGGGGGCGAGATCCAACGGCATCTGCACCTCCTTCTTCCTCGCAGGGTGGCGGCGCGATTGGAGCTCCGGCGTGACGCCTGGAGCTCCTCCGCACCTCTCCATGCTCGGTGAAGGTCGAGGAAGAATGCTGGATGCCTGGCGATGAAGATCTAAGCTCGGAGAAGATGCATGGCTGCCTAGAGTTCGCTATCGACGCGTGTTCGCCGGAGGCGGAGCTCTATAATTTGGCTCCGCTCGAGGTTCGACCAATGGAGTTTTTAGACCTGCAAGAATGGTTAGATGATAGCCGAGGTGTGTGCACGTGCGAGCTGAGGTGAACGGAGGGCTGAGGGAGATGAAGAAGTGGAGCCCTTAGGGGGTCCTCCTCCGCCTCCGGCGGAAGAGAAAGCTTGGGATGGTGAAGGTTTTGACGGAGGAGGAGGGTGATCAGATGGCTGGTGTAACGCCCCGCCCCGCCGGCTACCGAAATCGACGAGACGGGAGCGTCGGACCTACGATCCAAATACACCCATGATCTATGATACTCAGCAAACCATCTTATGCACATTAGACTAACATTTGAAATATAAATAACAACAGGAGAATAATGTGAAATGGAAAGTAAAATACACCATCCATTCTCATTGGTAATGATAATCAAGTCCATGTCCATAGAAGAGATACATCATGGAATCTTAAATTTTGTAGAAAAAGCTCTCAACATATCTCACTACAATATCTCTCAATAATAACATAAAATGATGCAGAAGTAAATAAGTTACTCTAAATAGGACGCACCCTGTCTAGTGCAAGTATAACGTAGAAAGTGCTGATCTCCTCAAAAGACCGCTACTGTAGCGGTTGCTGCTCAGGTATACCTGTTGGGTTCACGAGGGTAACGTTATGAGCAATTGCCCAGTAACGAGACAAACACTAGAATGACTAATGCAGGGGTAAGAAAAGAATGTATACTCAACTTTATTTAATGGCACATGCATCTATGGGAAAAAAATTAGAAAGAACACCAAGTCATTCTAATTCACATTGGATCTCATAATTATTTACTTTTATTTATTTATATAATAATCATTTAAGTACAACCACCATAATCTTGATATTTCTACAAATTGATTAGAGTCCACAACGGTATACATTTTCCGACACCCGATCAATAATCATTTCTCGTATTACTTTAGCACATGCAAGTACGCGACTTGCAGGCCTCCGCTACGCGGGAACTTGTTTGTCATCTTGGATAAACCTCCAAGTATTTCAACCTCAAATTCTCCAACTTCAAACCATATCCCGGAACACCTCTCACAATAAAAATACTCGAAATAGAACTTAATGCGGCCACACTTAATTCTACTTCGAGTCTTAATATTGTGTATAAGTGTGAAATCAAGGACGCCAACCGCGCCACCTGCCTACTCCGTCGAGCGACTCCGGATGCTACCGAGCTGCTAGGTGCAACGCGTCATCCAACTCGTCCGTTGGGGTCGCGGCATTCATGGCATCAACCCGAGGCCCAATGGTGCATGACCAATCCCTTGAAACACCTGACTCCGTCTACTACCCAGTTAGCATTAAATCTAATCCGTGAGATGAAACTTATAAAACCTTAACTATTATCAACAACATAAATTAATGTTGAGCTTTTAGAGATTTAAATTAGTCCGTATAATGAATGTTACTCGGGGCTCATATCACAGAGTTACTGATATTGACTTTATTTTTTTTCTAATAGATAAACATTATCAAAAATATTTTGATTTAAAAAGAATCGAGCTGTTGATGAGACTGTCCATAGTCAAGATCCAGTAGCTGATGAATTTAAACGAAATGAAATAAAGAGATGCAGTTGGTAAGAAAGCAAAAGTATGATTTACATCATTGCCAAACATTCATTCTTTAATAGAAAAAAGGCCATCTTTATGAACATTGTATAAAAAATTTGTTAACATGCGTCATCACTACTTCATAAAGACTTGATCATCAGTTAATACACATATGCATCACCCTTAATAATACTTATATGCAAGTTTAAATGGACATTTAATTCTTTTCTTATAGCACTTGCGTTATAAGCAAATGGAGAGACCTTATGTATTCTTGGATTTCTTAATGTGGTGGTCAACACGTGCATAACACTAGTTATTACGGATTTATTAGTAATGAATCAAAACTATGGTTGGTGCATGGAATTTGTATCGATTGCATTATAATCCCATGAAATTATGACCAACAAATTAAATGCATTGACATTCAACTTGATCTTAGATGATATGGTGACGATTTCATGATACAATGTATCATGCAAGAATAAAGGACGGATGGTGCTATCTACGGCACAATGGTATAATATATAATAACTTGTATATGGATGATAATCTCAACTTATATAACATGTAGTCTGCATCTTCGTAGAGTAACATGTACAAATCTCCAACAAAATTAGAAAATTAGGGTACTCTCCAATCGACAACAAGTTGCAGGATATCAATTTTGTCCTAAACGTGTTTGACAGATGCGGAGAATATCCCTATGAATTGACCTTCTGCTTTTTTATTAAGGAAGGGATGCACCGTAAATCTAATTGTGCATTATGGAAACAGACATGTCCAACAACTTCATAGAGGTATCGTGAGATTTAGAAGTACTGATAACCACAAACATACAATCTATCGTACCACAAAAACAACTAAAGCTTTAAATATATTCAAGCATATAGGAAAGAGATTCGTGTGAAAACCAACAACACGGAAGGGTAAAACCTCGTTAAGGCTCTAAGAATGATTGCACATATCGGTTTGATAAAACATGTAAATCCAACAACAAGTGAAAAAAATAACTTCGTTACAATTTAAGATTCAAGGTATAAAGATGCCTAAGACTCTAACAATGTTTCAAGTATAGTTTCAAAATCGTGTGAAACCAACGGCAAGAGGGGTATTTATCATTACCTCCGAGGATGTTCCCTCGGGATCTCCTCTTATACGGAAATGGTATTTCCGTCACTCGATCGCAGTGCGGAGGTGTGCACCGCGGTGACCTCGAGCTTTCCTACGTGATGGTAGTCGCGGATCTTCGATCGGAGCTCCTTCTCCGACGTCGACGGCAGCCTTCCAATGATGAAATTGACCAAGATGGTGGTGCTCCAAAGAGAGGGAAGGATTGGGGTGGCTAGGGCTTTGAGAGAGTAGCCTATCACCTTCTATTTATAAAGGGAGAGGTGAAAATGGGTGCAATTTCGGATATGGTTCGGATCCATATATGGGTCCCAACTACTATACTTAAAATATCGATAACTTGAGCTAGGAATATCGGAATTGGGTGTTCTTGGGCTCGTTGGAAAGATATCGACGAGATCTGCGCAATGGCATGATTATTTGAATTTTTTGGATCTTAAAAATATTCCATATTTTAGGAAAAAGAAAATACGGAATTTCACAGCTGGCGGAGATGTCTAATGATTGGAGGATCTCGTGGGGGGCTCAGGTGACCATGAAGATGTCGGAGGGAGCCTAATTAATTAGGAGAGCAACCGAAGAAAAATACAGAGGAGATTGCAAGAGCTTACCTGGCAAATGGCGGGTCAGAGGCCTGGGCTTGAGGTCCTTGGAGAACCCCGGGGTCGTTGCACGTGCTGGTCGGCCGGTCCAGCGAGCTCGGGCGGGGCGGAGCCACCACGACGCAACTGGGCAACTGCGGGTCTCACCGGGGGTTTTGGGGTCGTCGTCGCTCGATCCTAACTCCTCCCGTTGTCACATGGAGGAGGAGGAGGAGGGTTGGGTCTTACCCCTCGTGAAGGTGGAAGACGAAGCCTGGACCGTTGGATCGCGAGATCCAACGGCCCTGGTGGAGGCACGGGTGGATGCTTTGGATTAGATCTAGGGCGATTCGATCGAAGGGCTTCGGACACTCCACGTGGCGTGCTAAGAGTGCGACGCTGGCGGGCGATCCAGATGAGATCCGTGGGTAGATCGGGCGGTAGAGAGCAAGGCACCTACGTGAGGTGGGGATGAAATCATCAAAAAAAAAAGATCGAGTGGTTAGGGGTTTGACACGTGGTGAAATGAGAGAGCGGCGCTAGCGAATGGCCTAGATTCAATCTAGGCTCTATCGGATGGCGGTGGTTAAAGGTGAGATGAATGGTGGAGATGAGGAGAGAGGAAGAAGAATCGAACGACCATGGAAACGGGCCGCGTGGCGCGGAATGGAGCGGGCCGCGTTGCGCAATCAGAGGTCACCACGTGGCCTGCTCTGAATGGCTGAAAGAAAATGGGAAATTAGAGAGAGAAGGATGTCGAATTTGGAAAATAACTCAAAACATAAAAGTTGTAGATATCGATGAGATCTACAAGTTTCATATTGACCGAAGATGGAGATGAGGCCAAATATAATATAAAAATACAAGGATACAAATATACATACTTATAGTACACAAAGGGGCCCAAAAACCCAAGTTTTGCATACGAGTTTCGATTTAAATGAAATTGGTCTCATTTTGAAGGGTCTCTGAATGTGTATTAATCTAAAAGTGAGTAGACCTAAATCAGAAGTTGTATGAGGTAGATATTGGTATTCTAAGATCTGTGGTCTCCAACTGGGTTTGGGGTTTTCGTTGGGTGATTTACAAGCTAGGAATTTTTGACCTTCTTCCTTATATTATTAACTAGTAATATACATAGTATAAGGAGAATTTTATTGACTTTGGATGGGGTATGAAATACATATGACTAGGTGAGTATTTTACAAGTGAATTAGGCTTCATATTTTAATGCAAATATGGATGCTAAAATGCATGTATTGTGGATGCATGCATGAATGCTATTCATGCAAGATAAAGGGAAATATGCTGCTAAATACTCGGGAACAAAGCTCTATTTTCAACTTTAGAAGTGATGAATCCCAGATTCATCAGGAACTCATATTGGGATCGGGTCCACCCTATCTTTAAATTACCCTATTTATTATTTCCTCAAAATCCCAAACATTTCTAGTTCATCCCATTGTCTTCTGATATCTCTCTCTCTGATGTTTCTCTCCTCCAAGCCCTGATGCTCCTCCGCCTCCCTGGGTGGCCTATGTTGCTGCTCCGAGCCCAATACTTCCGTCAGGTCCTCTCCTCCACCTCCTTGGTCATTTTGTTGAGTAGCTACGTGCTGCAACTCCTCTGCCTCCATCACTTGGAAGCTTCTTGAGTAGTTGTGAGTAGCTTCTCCTCCATGATGACCTTTCTTGCGCTCTACTAAGTTTTCTCCTCCTCAATCCGTGCCGCCAAGTACTTTCCGCAGCTGCAGGAAAATATTTATTTTTATGCTTATTATTTATGTTCAATTATTTATTTAAGTATTTTTCTAAGGAAGGGAATGTTAATATCTATTTAATAGACTTCTCATCATTAGATCAATTCTCTTGATATGTAAGATTCAATTTATTTTGCATCTATTCTTTTCCAATATGTATCGAAGCACTTTTTCTTGGCAGAATTGTATCAATTGTTATTGATATGCGTTACATCAGAGATACACCAATAATTTTGGCATATTTTCTGCTTTTTGTATCAAAGTCCCCAATTTTTATTTATTTATTTCTATGTACTTGTTCAATTTTCTGATTTTTGTTCATTTCTTTCCTGATTTTTGTATCGAAGTTACTTTTGTTCATTTATTTCCTTATTTTTAGACTAAAAGCTGTACACATGTTAGCAGGCATAGATTGTGATTAGAGGCCCCACCCTATATGTTCATGTTGTGCTTAGGTCAATATTTGATATGCCATTTTAGTATATTAACTATTGTGGAAAAGGAAGTAGAATTTATAATGGATTCTGGTAGGGACAATGATGAAGAAGATGTTCCTCCTGTATTCTTGAGGAATTGGATTAGGAGTAGGCGTGTCCACACCCGCTCCATTTGATCATGACCCTCCTTGCCCCGTCGTTATCGAGTCATAGGTCAACACACCCCATTCCAACGAGTACCCAATTTTAACGGGTACCTGGCTTATACCAATGGATGTTGGCTACCCACAGGTACCCGTGGGGATAAAGAGAAATACTTCTAGTGAAAGGTGACATGTATAAAAATACAAATGATATGTCCAACTATGTATATTCGTATCTATATCATATTCATAATGATAATATCGGGACATGAAAATCTAAATGGTATGGAATGCATTCATATATGGATATGTAAACATAAATAAATTCATTAGAATATATAAAATTATGTGGATAAAGCAAACCATATGAATATATGAAATTGGAAGGAATGCAATCGTATACTGATCCAATAATGACAAATTCATGTAGGTTCAACCTTATAATGAATCAACTTTGATTAAACGAGATGCAAATATATATAACTGGAGGACAACATGACAAATGATATATAAGTATATATTCCTATTCGTAAATGGTTGTATTAAATATCATCGCATTTGATTATCACGATGTGTGCGTATGTATGTGTGTGTGTGTGTGGGGGGGGGGGGGGGGTTAATGGGGTTGCCCCTTGGGGGTAGCCAACTGGTTGTCCCCGCCCTCATTTTTCAGTGATTTTTTTATTTTTTTTGAAAAATAACATCATGTATTTTCATCACTATATCTCTCTAATATGTCATTCAAATTTTGTCAGAAACAAGAGACTCCTATGCCTTCCATTTAGAACAGATCGATTACAACAATTCTAAGACTGTTAAAATTACATGTTTTAAATAGGGGGCATATGAGTCTCTGTTTCTACGTAAATTTGAATGACATAGTAGAGGGATATAGTGATGAAAATACGTGGTGGTATTTAAAAAAACCAAAAAATCGACGAAAAAAGGTGCGGGGGTAGCCCTATCAAACCATATATATGTATGTATATGTATATTTATGTATACATATAAGGTTCAATGGGACTGCCCCCACCATATTTTCAACATTTTTTATTTTTTTTTGAAAAATATCACAATGTATATTCATTTATATATCCCTCTTATATGTCATTCAAATTTCGTCAAAAATAGAGACTCATATGTCTTCTATCTAGAACATATCTATTACAATAATCTTTTAGACCGTTAAAATTATCTGTTCTAGATGGAGGGTATATAAGTCTCTGTTTCTGACGAAATTCGAATGACATATAGGAGGGATATGTAGATGTAACATAAATGGTGATATTTTTCAAAAAAATAAAAAAATTGTAAAATGGGGTGGGACATGGCTTCCCCCACCCCATTTTCCTGTATTTTTTATATTTTTTTTGAAAAATATCGTCATTTATATTCATCTATATATCCCTTCTATATGTCATTCAAATTTCATCAGAAACAAAGACTCCTATGCCCTCCATCTAGAATAGGTACGATTACAATTCCAATTTTAACGGTCTTAGAATTATCGTAATCGTACCTGTTCTGGATGGAGGGCACATGAGTCTCTATTTCTGACGAAATTTGAATGACATATAGGAGAGATACATAAATGAATATATATGGTGTTTGAAAAAAATAAAAAATACCGCAAAATGGGGGTGGGGGCAGATATGGGACTGCCCCCACCCCATTTTTGACGTATTTTTTTATTTTTTTGAAAATATAACCATATATATTCATCAATATATCCCTCCTAAATGTCATTGAAATTCCATCAGAAACATAGACTCCTATGCCCTCCATCTAGAATAGGTCGATTACATGTTCTACATGTAGGGCGCAGGAGTCTCTGTTTCTGATGAAATTCAAACGACATATAAGAGAGATATATAGATGAATATACATGGTAATATTTTTCAAAAAAATAAAAAAATTTACGGAAAAATAGGGTGGGGCAACCCCATTTTTTCACATATATGGGATTTCCCCCATCCCCTTTTTTTACAAAATTTGTTATTTTTAATGAAAAATATCATCATATATATATATTCATCTATATATCCCTCCAATTTACCATTCAAATTTCGTGAGAAACGAAGATCCTATGCCCTCAATCTAGAATAGATCGATTACAACAATGTTTAGACCGTTGAAATTACATGTTCTAGATGGAGGTCATATGAGTCTCTTTTTTTGAAAAATTCGAGTGACATATTGGAGAGATATATAGATGATATACATCGTGATATTTTTCAAAGAAATAAAAAAATTTACGGAAAAATAGAGCGAGAGCAACCCATTTTTTGTCCATATATGTATATATGTACGTGTGTATGTATGGAGAGAAACTTCAAATGAGGTCTTGTCTCATCACTTTTGTGGTGAGCCACACATCTCGTCCCTTAAATTTTAATTCCACATCTGGATTTAAGGATGCATTGATTAAACTACTTTAATGTTTGAAAACCCATTATGGTCATTTCATTACATTCTAAATATAGAATGTGACAACTATTGATCTAATCTCTCTCTCTCTCTCTCTCTATCTCTCTCTTTCGATTGAGAGACAACAACGCCACCTCCCCCTCTCGATTCGACGACAGTGACTCAACCTCCTCCTCCATGCAAGGCTTCTCGATCGCAGAGCATGAAGCCATGGAAGAGGCGACCCACGTAAGGAAGATGTGGAGGATGAATAAGCTGTGCGGATTAGAAAGGTTGTGCAGGTGGCGATGATCAATCATGGAGGTCGCAGCACAAGGAGGTCGTAAAGCATGGAGGTGGCGACAAAACGTGGTGGTGGCGGTGCATGCATGCAAATGGAGCGGGGAGGGTGATTGCATCTGGAGGTGAAGGTGGAGAGAAGATCATGGAGGCCAAGGCAGAGGACCACAAGTGGGACGTAAGTCATGGATTTACATTGTGGTATGATTATTTTACATAGTTGAAATTTGAATTTACATATTGATTCACTTTTTTTTACAAATCTCATTATTATTTTCTTATTTTTGCAGAGCTCTACGTGAATTTTACAAAGGGGCGTAAAAAATTACAAGGATTCATTTAATTTTACAAAAAGAACATACCCATTTATAAAAAAAATCATGGAAAAATTATATGTTGATTTTACACGTAAATATTTACAAAAAGCGTAAACTTTACAAAGAACCAACAAAATTTACAAAAGAATGTCATTTTCATTATACCGGAAATCATTGACTCGGAATGCAAAAAATATTAACGAAATTACAAAGTGGAGATTTTCTTTTACAAAAACTCGTTGGAGTTTACAAAGCTATTGTTGATCCTAAATCATTTCAAACAAAAATGGAAATTAATCAATAAAGGTATTTGTGAAAAATACCAAATACAACAAAGCTTTAAAACGATAATTTTATCTATTAAATGAAACTCGAATTTAATAAAATGAGATGACAAAAGAACCCTTTTGGATATGATTTTTGATGCCATCATCAGATGGACATCCGATGAATATAATTCATGGCTCACCATAATATTAGTGATACCCAACCTCATTTGAAAGAGTCCACACACATACACACACGATACAATTCGTATTCCATTGTATTCGTGATCATCATGTTTGGATGCCAGGATGTATGTATATCAATTTAGATTGTATCCGATTCATTATCATATCTATTTTCAAATTTTAATATCCATATATATTTCAATTTCAAAATGGATACATATACAGATACAAATCTCATCATGTGGCCCCTCCCATGCATATAAATTTAATCTAATCTATACAATTTTGATTCTATTATTTTTCCTATCTAATTTGCATCCATTCCATACGGGTATCCATTTTTAATGATTTGGCAATATATTTTCCATATTCAGTGATATTTGTGTCCGCATCCATATCTATATTTTTAATATATATAAAAATAATGTAATGTCTGCATTGGTATTTTTTTTATCTATTTGCATCTTTGTGAATAAATTGATAACATAATCCTCCAACTAAATACCCACAGATACCCATCAGATTTTTTGTATGGTGCATGGGTCATGGCATAGCGGATGACCCATCATTTTTAAACGGGTACTCGAGAATTTAGGGTCAAAATGAACGGGTTAGGCCGAGTACCCATTGACTAGGATATCTTTGAACACCCCTAATTAGGAGTTTGATTATTTGTCTATGAACATTTGTTTGAGCCGACATTCTTATATATTTTATTAGTATTATGATGCACTCATTTTATGAACCTTTGTTTGAGCCAACATTCTTAGATATTTTATTATGAATATTGCGATCCACTCTTCTAATTGGATGACTTTTGGAAATGCTTTGGTTGAAATAACATTGTACAAAAAAAGTATTTACTTCATATTTCCTCAATGTTATATTTTTTAAATATAAATATCTATTTTTTGAATTTATTATTATATTTTTTTAATCATTTTTATATTAAAATAATAGGAAAACCCAATAATACTTCATCATGCTTACTCGCTTCAGACCTCCTTATTGAACAAATACCACATACCGACTTTCTGAACCTTGAAATGCACATTATAAATGTGAAGGTGTAAATGATCGGATATATAAACATCTACAAATTTTACCATATCCTTATATGTTTAGATATGAACACAAACACAAATAAAATATTGATAGATATGAAAATTCTACTACCAAATCCTAAAAATGGATACGGATACAAAATAGGTTTGAATATACATGTATTAGATGGCTTGCATGTGACATAATTGTAATGAATATATTTTTATCTGTAATATTTATATCAAATTTGGTGAGAGAAAGTATAAAACTAGGTTACATGTAGTTGAAAATCAAAAAATTATATGTATGTACATAAACAGATTATACGGATATGATATTTACACGTATCACATGTTTGTATCCATTTTATAACATATATGTATATGTTAAAACATATTAGGTGGCGGATCGGATACAAATATGTCTATATCTGCTTGCATTCCTCAAACAAAATCCTATATGCAGGGAGGGCCCTCCTCTCAAAGCAAAACGGACCTTGTGAAAGTAAAAAACTCAAAATGAAAAAATTGACCTTGATAAGAAAAGTCTTGAGGACAAGAATGAGGAACGGCACTTTAATCTCCTTCGACCTTGTTACCATCCAAGATTATGTTTCTAAACATTGATGGGCAATTTACTTCGTAGCAAAAAGAAGTAACATTCAAACACCGCTTGTGGTTCTACCGTTTACTACTGTCTTCAGACTGAGTAGAAATGCTCCTTAATTTGGCAGGAGCCTTTGGGACTATCCTCTTGGATCTTGCAACCTTGTTTGGTTGTTAGATATTTTAATGTTATAAGACTTACTTCAAAGGAGGCTGGAGGGTGCCCTCCATTATACTCATTAATGGATGCCTTTAATAAGTGTGTACACTAACTTCACTATATAGTTGGATTTAATAGGGAATCCGTGAAATTGGACTAGGTGTTCCATAGGAGACTAGGAGTGCATAAGAAGGCTCCATATTTTACTACATACTTGATAATTCAAGCTAGTTATATATCTTCACACATGTGAAGGTTGTTTGTGGATTGTTCCCTTAGAACGATCACACCCATAACATTGCTTGCCATTTCAATTATTGACAGTAACTCTGGCATTGCTTCCACAACAATGGAGGTCCATAATGGCCTCTTTAACCAATATTCTTCATCAAGCAAGATCAACTTCTCATCCCTACATCAAAAATGAACTTCAAGTCATGCTCACCTATCTGCTTATCACAACAAGCAGGCTGAAAGAATATTCTTGTAACCCAGCGTCCCAGTCCCACACTTGAGGCTGGCGAACACTTGCAACTGGAGAGTATTCCCCCAAAACCACCGAAGCGTGTCGCTACGTAAGGTAAACCCCTAAGCGCATTCCATATCGGTCCTAGGACCCTGTTGCATTGGAAAATTACGATACCTCGTAAGCAGGCCTCATAGTCCCTGAAAATAATGCGAACTTGAGCTTCGATCTGAGCAACCCCTCTCCAGAGACTGCGGGTGTCATGGCTGCCTTGACCAATGCAATGGTTATGGAGGCGGGAGCACAAGCTCCTCAAGGGGATAATCCCATTCCTGAGATTTTGATAGTGACCAACCCCACCTGGTCCATGACAACCCACAAGAAAAGAAAGCCCCAAAAGGCTTCCTCTAAGAATAACGAGCCCCCACACCCTCCTCCCAAGAACATTTAATGTCAGTTGATGTCTGTAATACTCGCAGGATCAACAAGCCCCGTAAGCTGAGGACGCTACTGGGTGATCTCAAAAACAGGCAAGCAGAAATAATTGGCCTGGTGGAGAACAAAATTAGACCAGAAACGAGAGCAAAATTCGCTGCTCTTGTCCCAAATGGGTGGGCACTCATCCACAAAAACACCCGCTGGGCCAAGTATACTTTCTTTGGAAGGAATCTTGCTAGAGTTGCACCCCGGTGGGCCTCTCCTCTCAAGACATCATCATGAATTGCTCCAATCATGGGGGCTTACCGTGACTATATCGGTAATTTATGGGGCGAATTGCCCTGCCGAGCGTAGGGAGCTACGAGACCAACTCTATCATATCTTACTTACAAACAATGAACCTTGGCTCATGATTGATAACTTTAATGTGGTGAGATACAAACAGAAAAGCAAAGCGTCTGCCACTTTGTGAATCAATGATGGATTTTGATGATTTCATCGATCACTGTGCACTCCTTGAATTAGATTTGCGCAACAACCAATGGTCCTGGTCAAACTCCTCGATTGGGCCGTCCAGTATCGTCGCCAAGCTGTATCGCGCCCTTGTCAGCGTGCTGTGGCTCACCTTTTTCCCGCAAACCAAGCTCATCTACTCGCCACTGCCTTCCAGTGACCACCAATTGCTCTCCGTAGAGCTCGCACACCACCCTAATCGCTTCAAACCCTTCCGATATTCCGACTACTGGGCGGGCCGTCCAAGGTATCTTTAGGTCATCGAAAGGGGATGAGGGCTTAATGAATCTATGATTCTCATTCTTTATTATTTTATTTTAGCTATTCTGTTTAGCAAAAGCACCTATAAATACCTATAAATACAATAAATTAGCATCCTGCATGCCTTTGTTAATGTTGCATAATTAATACCTATTTTTTGTAAAATAAAAGAAAAAAGAGAAAAGAAAAAGAATGAGGTATTTCGAATAAATACAGAGTGACCAAAATCCCAAGAGAAGGTCAAGTCTTGACCTGATCGCAAATAAAAGAAGTAGAGAGAGATAAGGGATCACTATGTATTGTACATATCATCTACACTTGTATATAATATTTATTTATTTATGACAAAAGATATTTTATTCTTTTGACACCCTTTTATATAGTCCTAGAAATAAAATAAAAATCAGAAAAATAAAACAAAAATAGAAATAAAATCATCAAACCCTTGTATAAAATACATATGTATATACTACAATCACTATTTATTTTATACCCTTAAATAATTTATAAAAACAAAATAAACATTATTTTATACTCTTAAAATAATGTTGTAAATAAATAAAATATGAAATAAAAGTATTTTTGTAAAAATAATAAAATAAAAATACTTGTACATAATACATAGATATATTATACATGTATATAATACTATATACCGTATATACATTATTTTATTTTTCATAAAAATAATTAAAAATCGTAGAGAAATAATTAATAAAATAATAAACATGTCATTTTATATACTTTTTAATTTAAACTCATTTACTATTTTTAATTTTATTTTCTTTTATTTTTGTACATCCTAATTTATGATTGGTCCACATCAGATCGTTGATCCCAGTCAACGGTCTCCTCTAGACTGGGTTGGGTTGCATCCCTCTCGCCGGAGCCTTTTCTCCAAATTTTCACGCTCAAACCCGAGCACTTATTGACTCAATTCTTGTGCCCGATTGAATCCCGAACATCCATGTTTCTCACGGATCGCTAGGCGTAGCCTGATCTGTCTAGGGTTCTGTATATTTCTCCGATCTTTTGGGACCCTTGAGCATCCTATAAATATTCTCCTCTCGCGGCCACAACGCCAGAGCTCGTCCCTGGGTAACTGAATTTTTTGGTTTGATATATACTTTTGGAAAGTATATAATCAACATCTGGGTATGATATATGCTTTTGGAAAGTATATGATCGATACTGACTCGCAATGATGAAATGAGAAACTTAATGATAAAATTTTATAGACCCTGAAGTAGACAGTGTAAAATTGATCTAATACTTTGGGTTTATTCTGGGTCTTCCAGTATGCAGGATGTACATGTATTAGGAATACCTGAGGGTGATGTGATTATAAATAATTGTGTAACCATGATACTTCCATTCCTAGGGAGTGATGAAACGAGTCTAGATTTTAGTGACTCCTCTCAGTAGAGAAGTGATATGATCTTGCTCCAAGTGTTAGACATTCATATGAATGTGATTCAGATGCAATTTGAAGATCTAGATTTGCAGTCTTGATTTAATTAAGCATCTATGAGAGGTCTGCAAGATCTGGATTTGAGATGTGTATCTCAATATCCAAGTCACCGTATGTGGAACAATACAATCACCATGTCCTTATCTCCAAGTATCCGCAGAGAAAAGACATTATCCTTGAAAGAGTTCAAAGATAATTTGATTGTTGATATATATATCCGAGCATTGAGATACTGATAATTAAATGTGATTTAATTATCATGAATAATATGAATTTCATTCATATTATTAAGAGAGTTATATAAGATAATTAAATGTGATTTAGTTATCAAATATGTGAATAATGTGAATGTGATTCATATTATTTGGGCACATAAGAATAGAGATCTAAGTGATTAAATGTGCTTTAATTATCATGGATATGAATGATGTGGATAGCACTATCCAAATTATTCACATATATTGTAAATGTGATTTATAATGTATTGGAGAGAGCATATTATGATTTATATTTGTTGATTAATTATTGAGGTGAATTGAATTCACATTGGATAATTAATTGAAAATATTTTTTATCACATTTATTTTGGGTTGTGAACGTGATTCCCAATTTTCCAATGGTAAGATTCTAATATTCTCAAAATAATTATGAATTATTTTTATAGAATAATTTACAATAAGTATTGTTGTAAATATTGAATATTTCCATGGAATAATGTAATCTCATGAGATTACGTGAAGATTGCACCTTCCTTCTAAGGGAAGGTGGATGGCCACCAATCCCATTAGGAAAAGGTGGTCGTCGTCCCCTCTTGATGGAAGGAGGCAATCTTGCTTTCATTATCTCTATGTATGATTGATTTAATTTTAGGATAAATTTATATTGATTTATCAATATATATTTAATCTAAATTAAATTAATTATTGTTGCATTTTACAACAAATCTTGGCCATTGAAAGAAGCAGAAATCAATCTCATCCATCGTTATGTAGTCCATGGATTGTGATCCATGGACTTCAAAAATATTATAAATGGAAGGGCACCTCTTGATCTTCAAGTGATAATAAGGCATAAGGCTCTCTCCTTCTCTCTACACGTCAAGACTCTCTCCCTCTCTCTCATTGTGGTTGTCCACCATTGAGCCCTAGAGAGAGCCTCCATCGGCGCAACATGGTTGTTATACTGCTGGATTATTTGCTCGTGGACCTCCGTCTCCTTCGGTGTGTCTCGCTTGTGAAGAAGACGTTGCATCTCGTGTGAGTGATCAGGAGATTAGCTGCTTGGATCATCAACATAGATTGCGAGAAGCACATGTCTCATCAACACGCTCGCAAGCGTCCCCTTCGTCAGATCAGACTTGAGATACGAGGTCTCTTCGTTTAGAGACTCGATCGCAACCACACTTCAAGAGGTAATCCTAATACTTGTTTGTAGTTTATATGAAATGATCCGAGAAGCATTCTTAGATCATGTGGTTTCATCAGATTAATTTTTTTAAATCTCGTTGTCCCGAGCGACTAGTTTGACTAGTCGCTCACGATCGCATAAGATACGATCCTGACGCTTCCGTGATGTACTTAAGGATCTTCCCATATCCTTCACGTCGTGCAATCCATGGTAGCAAAACCCTTCACCTTGACAGGAAACCATTGATGTCATCTTATAATCCTCCATATCTCAATCAATTTTTGTTTGATCATTTCATTCACATTCTCATGATGAACCCTTCCAAAGAAAATCTAGTCTTATTAATTATATATTGTATATATTAATTTGATTATAATAATTTAATCATATTAAATCAACCTTAATCCAATGTAACAAGTAAACAATTTTTGCTTGATACTACTATATAATATACACTCTCGCTTAGTACATTTTATTTTAATTTAGTTGTTAAAAGTACAGAGACTTCTCATTCAAAGTTTCCTTGAAATGGATCCATTCAGGTCGTACAGATTATGGTAACAAAGAGAGCTTCCACTGCAAATGTGGTGCATGGTGCCAATTAGTTAACCCATTAGCATATCCAGGCATAGACACTATCACTGTTCCAATTCAAGTCAACACAAATGGTATAAATTGTATTAAAATGTTTTATCTATCTTTCGATCACGTATGAAATTATATATCAATCACCCAAATATTTAGGAATTTTAATCCATTTTAAATTTCTTAAGTTTCTAGTCATATCAATCAAACAAGTTATTTTGCATGGAGATTGTTGAATTGCAACTATTGTAGTTTCAATTTAGGTTTTGACAAGAAGCAACCACTCAATAAAGTTGGTTGTCAAATATTTCTCTAAATATATGAATCGTCATAAAGAAAAATTCATAATTTCCATGATTTATTTTGAATCATAAATACATGAAAAAGTCTTCAATATTATCTAATCATCCTCCGACCCATTTCTACTAAATATTATATATCTAAGGCAAATGAAGTCAGAATCGTATGAAATAAATTCGACCAGTTTTCTAATTGGATTATTGATATAATTAACATGTTTATAACATATTTCATGATATGAAAACAATATTTAAAAATTATCAAGTTACATAATCAAAATTCATGCAAAAAGAATACATTGTATGAACTTTTCGTATCCGGATCAATTCCCCATAATTTCCAACCTTTAACAAATCTTTTGATGTCAGATCCCGACATTTTAAAAATGATTTAGTATCTCAAAATTCATTCATATCAGGAAAAAATAGTAGTTATATCATACATACACAAAATCGATTTGAAATCGCAAAAGTGCGGAAAAACAATTTGCCCGAAATCCGATATCCATAGCCTTACATGCCTAGGATTTAGATCACATCCAAGACCTTTGACCAAGGTTCTGATATCACTTGAATGGAGGTGATACTACCTTGCATATCATGGAAGTATGGATATCGAATCGTATTCGATCTAGGTCGACTCGTCATACTAGTCGATGAGGCAACTGAATTTGATTTTTTTGATGAAATCACATGGCATGGGAACAATTCTCATGTCGTTTCATCATGAAAACACGAGTAGTATGATTACCTTTTGAAGCATGATCATGATCAACGAGTCTCTAAGAGAAGATACCTCCTGTCTCAATTCTAATCTGACATAGAGAGCACTTATGGAATGAGACACATGCTTCCCATAATCCAGAGCAACGATCCGAACAGGGAACCTCTCGATTTTGTCTCATGAAATATGATATATCCTTCACGTACACGAGATGCCAAAGAAAATAGAGAACCATGAGTAATCAATCTGACAACATGTGACAACGCGACAATGATCACACTCTCAACAGGATCTTGGTGGAAGACTACAAGGAGTTGAGAGATAGAGACTAATTGTGTAGAGAGAGGGGGGTGGGGGGGGGGGGGGAATTGCGGCAACAATTGCATCAACTTAATTGTTCAAGTAGATTACGGTTAGTCATTCTTTTATACAAAATTCGATAGTTAGGATGCATACCTAATTAATAATCAATGGTTGAGATTAAAAGATTTTACTTGTGGTCCAAGTAAAATAGAATTTATAATTAATAAATCAATTATGAATTCAAGTTCTAAAATTGATCTCAAAACAAATCTTATTTACGTGAATAAAGAGAAAAGAAGAGAGCCACCTTCCACGAATGATGAAAGGACATAGCCTCCTTCCTCATTTGGGGGGTGGACGTCTACCATAAGAATTGGAGAGAGATTTTCTCTCTCCAATCTATTTAATGTAATTGCATTCTTAAATCTTTATTTATAAATTATCAATCAACAAATATTTTATTCTTGAATATAATACAAAGTTTTCAAAAAAGTTGAATGCACTAGTTTTTATCTCCAAGTATTTCAACTTTATCAAATTATAATCCAAAGTCATTCTAAGTTTGTTTCATCCATAATACTTGTGAGCGTGCAATAAAGATGGATATACATTCATCTTCTATTGTTGATAGGGCTGCATAGTTTTGTTTCTTAGAGAACAAAGAGACAAGTGCATTTCTAAGGAAATGACACATTTCACTAGTACTTTTCGTATCAGTTCTGCTATTAGTATAATCAACATTACTATAAGCTTTTCGTTCAACCTTTGGTGATTTAGGGTAATACAAACCATAGTTGTAATTATCTTTTAGGTATTTTAGTACCTTTTAACAAAACGTAGGGGACTTCCTTTTGGGGTTGATTGAAGCATAGCACAAAGGCAAATACTAAAGTGTATATCTGGTGTACTTGCAGTAATATATATATATATATATATATATATATATATATATATATATATATATATATATATATATATATATATAAGAACCTATCATATCTCGGTATAGAGTAGATCAATGTCAAGTCATCGAGTCATGCTTGAGCTCTCGTTGGTGATGTTTGAGCTCCCATTGGTGATGTTTTCATTTTGCATTCTCCATCCCAAATATTTTTTAGTAAATTGGGTGTACTTCATATAATGATGAAGATCCATTGAAGTAGTTGTTGAATTTGTAAGATTAGGAATAAGCTAAGTTCTTCCATGAAACTCGTCTCAAATTCACATTGTATTATCTCAACAAAATCTTTGCACAAATCTTCAATAGTTGGCACCAAATATGATATCGTTTACATTTATCTTAACAGCTAAAAGTCCATTTGAATTTCTAGTAAACAAACTAGAGACAACTTTTCTAATTTCAAAATTAGAAGACAAAAGAAAAAATTTAATCTTTTATACCATGCTCTAAGTGCTTATTTTAATTCATATAAAACTTTGTTCAACTTGTAAACAAATTTAAGTTTATTTTTTATCAACAAAAGCAGCTAGTTGTTTCACAAAAAATTCCTTTTAATTGACCATTAAGAAAAGTACTTTTTTACATTTATTTGACATACGTGGATATATATAAGTAAGCAACATATGCAAGTAATATCCCAATTGATATCATTCTTTTGGGGCATAGGTTTCCTAAAAGTTTATGCCTTTATATTGGTTATAACCTTGTACAACTAACCTCGCTTTATTTTTAGTCACAAGACATTCCTCATTTGTTTTTATAACCCATTTAGATCTAAGTATTACGGTATTTTCAAGTCTAGATACTACTTCACATACCTTTTCTTATGAATTGATTACAATCTTGAATTGCAATTATCCAAGATCCATATTTTAATGCATCATCTATGTTATTGAGTTATACTTGTGAAATATGTATAAATTCTAAATAATTGCAAAAGTTTGCCCAAAAAGTAAGAAATTAATTGGCAAATTTCAACCTGCTAGTGGTTTATCTCTCGTCCTATGCATAATCTCGGGAGTTTATTCTTAGACCCCTTTAAAAATATTGTAATTTAATTTTACTTCATTTTCTTATATATACAGTGACTCCTTTAATTCTTCTAACTTTCCACATTTACCAATATCGTTAGGTCCCCACAGAGGCAAAGATGTAAGTTTAGAAGTTTAATGGGGACTACATGTATAAATGAGTAGAAAAGTACTTAAAACCTGGAGGAGCACAAGAATAAAAGTGCATGTAATCAAATATTCGTATTAACTTTGTAATGAATAATTGAAGATGTCCTTACCATCATCTAATCTTAAATACTTAAAAATGAATGCTTTTTGCTATTCTTTTGGGTCGTAGGAATGTAGCTGATCTTTTATTATCTTTGGTTTGAATCGATGCTTTCTCCTTTCTCTTCTTTCTCTCCTTTTTTTTTACGAATGAGATCAGTTTTTTAGTGGCTAAAAAATGAATACTGTTATTGCTTTTGTTTTTCCACCCTTTCCAAGAAATCATATAAAAATAATCACTCTTTGCTTTTCTCAAGATTTTGTCTTCTAACTGTTGTTAAACGTAATGATGACTACTACAGATTTTAGATGTGAGATTCATTGTGAATGTCAAGTATAAAATATAATTTTATTTTACAACATAAAATTTATGTTCTTATACTTTTAATATTGAATGATATAAAAACTATTTTTAAAATATCCATTGCTAGATGTCTCTTTTATCCACACAAAAGCTTGGGCTTCTAGATAACTTGAAGGGTTTTGTTAGTTGTGTCTCACTGAGATAATGCATATTAGTTATGTCCCTTACTTTTTTGGAATATCATTTCAATCTCTGACTTCTTCCACAATGATCACTTGCTTCGGATTAGTTGTCATCCATCCTTTACCCAAGCAGATGTTAACTTTGGAGACACAAGGGTAACTAAAATAGAAAACGTAGAGTAAAAATATAACTTCTTATTCACCTTCTTCTTCCTCATTTTTTTAGGCCCACCACCATCTTAGCCCCCTCCCCCGCCTGCAACAACCACCCCACCCCATCCTCTGTGTACCACGTTGAGCTCTCCCATGTGAAATGGTTCGAATACCCAATGCCTAATCCTTGATGTTATCCGAGCTTTGAAACTCGAGATCGGTGGAACAAGTATAGTGGAGTCCTACCGCCAGGAGAGCATAACATTTGTACCGTTGCTTGTCGTCATCCACAACCACGTTGCCATCTTCTTGGAGGACCGCTATCCGTACCCCTTCTTTTGGTTGCAATACATAACAGAGAAGAGGGGCACAAGCATCAACCCAACATTGTTCAGCAACACGCTAATGTCAGTGTATCACAGAGCTAATGTACATCCATCTCCCCATCATAGTAGCAAGAGCCCCATTCGCGTGCCGCCTCCTCCTTTGGCCCCCTTTTCCTTCATCGCGAGCCATCTGCCCCCTCCTCCTTTGCCTCACATTTCTAGCACACCTTCACCGCCCCCACATCCTTTAGAGAACCTAGAGAACTGGCAGATTCGTGGGAGAGATGGATGGATGTTGTGGAGGAGGACTGTTGATCCATAGTCCTAGATAATCGATGGTTTGCAAGGGCATTGAATATGGAGATGGAGTTGTTACTCATCAAGGAGAAGGAAATAGGGGTGAAGTTGTCCTCAGTTGTTGTTATACTGGGTTCCCTTCCAACGAAGGAGAAGGGAATAGGGAGGGTCTAACGAAGGTGAAGTTCCCTGTGAAGGTGGGTTTATGGACAACAATGGAGCTCAAACGAAGAGGATGCCTCCACCCCAAACCTTCCATCTCCCTCCTCCACTGCCCCCACCTCTACTACCTTTTCCTCTTCGAGCCCTCCAGTTCCTTCATTCTTGTTCTCTTCTTCCTCTTTATTTTCTCTGTCCTAAGTACATCTCTATCCATCCATAAAATCACCAAAATTTTTGTATAAATCATCCATTCCGATGATGAATATGATTTTTCTTGATTTTTTTGGAAAAATTTATCGGATCAATCAAACTATCATTTTGCCTTTGCTAAACAATCCATGTTACAACAAACAATCCCCTTGAGGAGGATGGGCTGGAGGAAAATGTGGGGTTTTTTCCTGTTTTGCTTCTCTTTCTACATCATGGTTTGAATGAACCATGGTTTAGTTCAATTCATTGACAGTCAGACTAATGGAAGGACATAAGCGATCATAGTGGAAGAAGTCAGAGCCTGAACTGATATTCAAAAAAGGGAGGGGTGTAACTAATATTGCAACATCTCATGGGCACAACTGATAAAAATCCTAACTTAAAGCTAAAGTTGATACCGAAAAACTAAATTGAACTGTTGTTAATATGTTCAAGCTAATTCAGCTAAAGTTGATACCGACAAACTACATTGAACTGTTCTTAATAAGATCAAGCTAATTCAAAATACCTTAAGCTGGTGAATTTGAGCAAAGGCAATGATCATAACCAATAATTTATCACTATATATAGTTATGTATTCATGCATGCATCTTCTATGGTCGTAGATGCAATCTTCGTGCAAGAAGTGGTTAGGTAGAACACCCTTTTTGGTCATCCATCCACAAATTCCCATATATAGCCTATGTATGGACTGTGAACACTTACATTGTCTTGATCGATAATGTATGCATATCCTATAGTATGTCAATATCACTAAATTAGGAGATAGACATGTTAGGAACTTATAAATGGAGTGAGATGTTGGAGAAAATCAAGCAAATCCATTTCCTTTTATGAACACATGAGAGTTTATGTTAAGTTGTTCGTGCCAATAAGTAAATAATGTGCATCTAAGTTATCGAACATTCATGATATTTTTTTTGTAAACACAAATATATTCTCAAGGTACATTTAACTTATTACTTCCATATTTGCCGAAGTATGAATTTATTAAAATACAGTGGATATTTGATTTTTAATTGATTTTCAGATGAACACACGTAGCTATATTTGTAGACAAGTATGCAAAAGCTCAACATGTTAATTTTTTACGTGATTATATAGTAAATGAAATTGTTTGCTTTGGTTGCTCAGTAGGTCTAATATTGAAGTTCACGATATGCATAACAGAAAAATACTTCCTTCATGTTTAATTTTGGATTTATGGATAGTTCTCCTATAATATTGACGGTATGCATGAGATGTAGGTTCGAAGGATTTTTTGATTTGTTATACTATTGATTATTACTAGAAATTTATTTTTCATCTTTAATTGTTATTATTATGTTATCTAGAGTTAATTTCAAGCTACATATTATTATTTGTACAAGTGGAATTAATGAAGATTTTGTACAAGAAATAAAAAGTTGTTGAAAATATAAATAATTTATAATTTATTCATGTAGAATCCTATTACAAATAGGCCCTTGTACATATGAGCCTAGAGAATTCCACTCATACATGGTTGATTACAAGAAGAAAGGTCCACTTGAAGAGAAGATTCTAGAATGGGGAGAGGTAGAGGAAACATCTCATATATATCTCCACATCCACCCAAAATATCTAGATATTTCTTCAAGTTTTTTACTATTGGATTAAGATCAAAGGATATTATTGAAAACTCAGCCAAAATATCTCCATCAACTTGATGACAATAACAATACACCAAACACAACACACCACAACCACTACTGCCACTAGAGTCCCTTAGCGTCCTCCATCTTGTAATTTACAAGGCCTTACTCTCTTATTACAAGTATCATATCACTCTTCCTGTATAAGTGCAAGTCTTGCAAACAAGTTTTAAGTTATTTACGAGAAGAATTGTTAAGTTCCATTTCTACCTTGTGCACTGCTTCATGATAAAGAGTGTGTCATTGATATACCGATTTCCTAGATTCTTTCCATCAATTATTCACCAATTTTAGAATGCCATCTTGCATAATTTTGTTATTAAGAAACCACCATAGGCATGTAGATGATTAACATAAGTCTGCAGCTTGTCTATCCACATACAATTAGATAAAAAAGCAAGTAAGACATGAAGTTTGATAAATTAATCATGGTGGGAAGGAAATATGTTGTCATTTATTCTACAATTAAAATTGCAAATATGTAAAAGACACTTTCTTTCCAGTGTTAATAATCTAATTTTTATTCCATAGTTGAAAGTGCTTGTTAGAAGGAGAAGCTCCATAGAGCAATATGCAAATATTACCGGCCCATTGAGTCTAATCATGAAAATCTCATTGGGAAAAGACAGATTAGTCATTACAATAAATGTAAGCACTCCGAAGATGTAATAGACACTATTTGAAAGATGGACGATCCACTGGATCTTGGGATAACATTTGAAGGAGTTTTTGCTTCATTGATGACGGTAACATTGATATATGAAACATACTCAGCATGCTTCCACAACAAACTGAAATGCTCAATTTCATTGACGGACTTTGGAGGAGTTCGATGAATATGATTACACCATCATATATAGAGACATTTGGTTTTACCAAATGTTGTCCAGTCTAATCTCAGGTTATGCATATAACTTGTTCCCTTTATTCTCATTACATATTGAAGCCCCTCCAGACTCATCAATGAATCTTTTTTCCCATTGTCAAAGCATCAAAATTGATAAATGAAGTCACAAAAAATGATGGTTGCATTGTGTAGTATCTAATTTGAAATGTCCAATTTTGATTTTGCCTTTCTAGTCCATGAAAATAATGCTTGTATACAAATCCATATAAATAACGTTGTTAGTATAGAGGTAATGACCCACTCAATATCTCCTTTCATAAGAGAATTTTTTTTATTTTTAAAATTAGTGTATTCAAAGAACATCAAAGTCCTTCAAAAATAAAATATAAATGTTAATGCATTATAGCATTTCAAAGTATACATCGAAGTCATCGCACGCTCAAGCAAAAACCTCATGCAAGGTACATTTGTATATAGAATTTATATGATGGTTCTATACTCATACTAAAGAAACTAACTACATGACCTTTGATATGAGTTTTTTATTTAGATCTATAGAAATTTTAAACGTTATCAAAAAAAGAAAATCTTAAGATTCTAGTGAAGCCTCAAAGTAGAAAATTGATACAATATTACTTCAATTTAACGAGATAGTTTAGAGAGTCCAAAAACTCCCAAATAATATCGAATTTATAAAGACACATGCTAATTGAAATTTCTAGAACCTTTGAGAATTTCAATTTCCCTAATATATTTTGGTTATATGTTTTAGTTTGGGTCATGACGCTAATTCCATAGATACTTCAAAAGCTTCAATCTCCCATCTTATCACACATGATATCAAAGGGAGAGAGAGAGGGGGAGAGAGAGTATTAAAGAGAATTAAAATGTGTAGACATATATAAGAAAATTTATCATTATAATAATGAAGAAGGGGCATCCATAATTATAGAAACGCAATACCAACACCTACATGCAAAGTTGACATGGCTACCAATACACAAATATTTATAGCATTAGAATCATACCTAAAGTAAGTTCTTGTTGTCAATTCTTAATCATTTCATGTCCAATCTCATTGTGCTTGATTCTTCGCAATCCAATACTTCCCTACTATTCAGTTGTGTGACATGAGAATAATGCCATGTAGGTATTTTCTTGATGTAATATCTTAAAAAAGGAAAATTGCATATGCTATTTGAATATTTCTTTTATGAAACACACATTATCAAGCAACAAAAGGTAAAAATCTTCGTCTCCTATGCAAGGACTATGTCCAGGTTGTATATGCATATGTCTAATGAGTCTTTATGTCGAGGTCTTTTGATCTTCTCTTCAATTTAATGATGTTTGCCTTTCAGTGCTTTTCTTATGTCATTGATGCATGCCTAATAAATTATGCAATAGAGAGAAGTTATAACTTCTATTGTGGGAGCATCATCATGCAATAATTAAACATCATTCATTTAAGTTTCACATATTAATTTCTTGACATAAATAAGCAGTAACTAGAAAAGAATTATAAATCTTGAGCATCTTACATAGAGAATTCTCTCAAGTACTAGGTTAAGAATTTAAATGCTGAGGAATTTTCTTGAAATTAAAAAACAATGGTACTACTTTTCATTTCAAAATTATAAGAAAGTTGTGGAAAGAAAGGAATGATTTGTTTATTCTTATTCTAAAGCCATATGTCTCCTTTATATAGATGAGAAACCCTATATGGTAAATAAATAATGAGCAAATTATATAGAAAGGAAATAACAAGTACGCAAATACTATGCAATTCAACACTCCCCCTTAAGCTGGAGCTTAGATATCTATCATACAGCTTGGAAGAATACTTCTAGAATACCCTAATGGCTAAAGCCTTGGTAAATATGTCTATAGTCTAATTCCTTGAGCTAACATGGGATGTAGAGATGAAACCCTTATGTATCATGTATATAACCTAGTGGTAATCTACCTCGATGTGTTTGGTAATCTTATGTAATGTTGGATAGATAACAATGAATATTACAACATGATTATCATATGATAGCTACATGGGAAACGATGCATCAATATCTAGGTAATTCAGAATGGACATGACGCTCATCATCTCAATGCTTCCTTGTGCCATAGATCTATATTCATATTCATAACTTAAGACATAGCGACAGCAGTTTGCTACTTTCTTTTCCATTAGAACAATGAGCTCCCAATAAATACTACAAACCAATAAGTTGATTTTCTATCTTTTAGTCACCCTGCATAATCAACATATGCACAGACCTTGATCTCAAGAGATGTCCCTTTGATGTAGAATAACCTTGTACCTGGTGAAGACTTCAGACACTTTACGATCGTGTAAATTGCATCCATATGAGCCTAACGTGGTTGCTTCATAAACTAGTTGACTTTGCTCACGACAAATGATATGTCAGGTCTATTGATGGTCACATATAGGACCTTCCCAATGAGACTCCTATTTATCCTCTTGCCCACCTCATATGTATCATCATTATAAAGCTTCATGTTGAGATCCATAGGAGTAGTGACAGATCTGCAGTCAACCAACCCGGTCTCTAGAAGGAGATTGGTAATGTACATCCTCTGAGTCATCGCAATAAATGGGACAAATAATTAGTTAATTGTGTAGGGCTCATCAAGATCTTTCGAACAAGTCTAAGAACATAAAAAATCTGAGTTCAAGAGCTCAAATTACATCTGTTTTAAACAACTTTGTCTACTCCAAAACTCTAACCTTTATATAAGACACCTCGCTTTCCCTCCTCTCATAAAAACCTCATCGGATCACCCTCGAATCTTGCCAAAGTGCATCAGATCAACAATCCAAAGCCACCACCACACAGAGGTCATCATCCTCATGTATGCTAACAAATCTTAGTCTGATCATGATGTAGAAATAAATAATCCAACATGCAACTTCCCAATTGTCTATGATGGCAAAAATCCTTGAAAACACACATTATTATAGTGACTTGGCATCTGTAACATGTGTGGATACCAAAAGTGTGCCTAATAGGTCAAAACTCTACTTTTTCTGTATATGTCTTGGTCTAAAGTTCCCTTTACAAACTAATGTAGTTGTATCTTTACTTTTGCTTAATATTTGATGCTAGAATTCATAATATAAGTAATTTCACACCTTGAACCCTCTGAATCTATCTCTCAAACTCTTGGAAATAAATAATCTAATAAGATTTGAGTATTGGTGTAGGACCATGGAATTTTAGCATATCCATGACTTTCATTATATACTCCTATAATGTTATCATTCCTTACCCCCAACGAGCAAACTCCTTTCTCTCATTTCTCTCCATGACTCAAGAATACAGATACAAAAGAGTAACAAAATCCGTCTAGTTTTAGGTTTTCTCTAATCTGTCTTTAATAGTAATCCACCATTGTTTAGTTATGCCAACAAATGTGCTCTAGGAAAGCACCATATACAACTACTCTAGTATTGCATTCACCTTAAAATTCTTTTGACAGTTTCATCAAGCTTCTAATCTCCCTTGTAATTCTCCACTCGACACTTAGAATACATCATATACAATTGTTGCTTCTCAGGTTAGGCATCACATCCATTAGTCTAAATATCTTAAACCTCTCTTGATCAACATTTTATTTCACTTCATTATCAAACATCTCTTTGTCGACCATTGATGCCTTCTTTTATCTCCAGCTTTCCAATTCAATATCATACCACTCAATCTCTTTAGATTTCACGACCATCATCACTAATGAAGTGCTTATTTCAACCACTAATTTTGTGGTGCCTATGATAGGAACTGCACTCAAGATCTATATCGTAAAGCCATTGATGACTCTCAGATTCATCACTATAAAACTGATTAATTAAGCTCTAATCCATAAAAATCAATGGCATTTCTTTATTTATTTTGCATAATTAGCATTCATTCATGTTTTCATAAGAATTACATTTTATCACTTAATTTTCGCACAAAATAAGAAGCAAAAAATCCCAGCCAAAATTGACATGTAAATAGCCTAACTTCCCGATTTTTAACTCATTCATGCTAACTACAATTGACCCAAATCCACTCCACTGTGTACATATCACCAACAAGAATAAATGAAAAATACAAAAAAACACTAACCTAAATAAGTGGACCAAAAATCCAAATCATAATTCTAGGATTTCCGAACTAAAACCCTCATATCTTCCTCATCTAGTGTACATTCCTCACTTTTGAACTAATGTACATTCAGTTACCTTTAAAACAAGACCAAGTTCAAGTGAATCGGAGCTCATATGTGAAAGTTGGGTTTTGGACCTCTTTTATACATTTTGGATTTTAGCGGTTTTGGACCTATTATTTTATGTACATAATTGACTCATTTTATTTTAATTATTTTTCATTAATCTTCTTTGATGAAAGTTTTATTAAAATATGCAAAAGCAAATCTAAATTGAGTTGGAAATCAAAGAAACTAACTGAGTCCGAGTCTTCACTAACGGTCTGTACAAAAGTTGTCTTTTTCATCTTTTATTTTATTTCATATTTTTCTTAATTAATAAAAATACAAAAAATAGATTAATATGTAAATATTTATCTTTAATTTAATCATATTTTTTTCCGGATTTTTATCTGGTTTAAAAATGACAAAAAATATAAAAACCCAAAAATCAAGGTATTCTATGTACATAGAATACCCCAAAAATATAACTTTACGCAAATGACCGAATTTGGTTTTGCTTCCTTCATAAAAGTTGTAGATCTCATTGAGACAAGCAATTTTTGTGAAGAAACTTTTTCAAACTGAGGCCATTTACTATTTTTTAAGTATTTATCAAAGTCTTTATTTTCCGATTTTTGTGGAGCTGACACGTGGTAGCTCTTAGAGCCACCACGTGTCACCCATTTTTTGGGTTCTATATTCCATTTTTATAAAAAATAATAAAATAATAAAAAAAATAAAAGCCGCATGTGCGGGGCACAGGCCACCTACGCACGTGCCCAGCACATGCTCCTCCCCTCGCCCTCTAGCCGCCACGTGGCGCTACTAGGGCCGTCCGATCTCGGCCGATCAGACGACACCTGTAGCCCTTCTCCTTCCTCCCTCCATTCCCCTTTAGGAACTCCACCGCCTCGCGGTCCCCCGTTTTGCGCTGCCCGTCGTGATTATCGGACGGTACCCATCTTCGATATCCATCAAATCAACTGCAAATCTCGCGAATCACCGCCGCATCGCGATCTTCGATCTTCGCCAAATCGTCAGGTCCCCGTCTCCGACCCTTTCCATCTCCGACCTCATCCCTTTGACCTTGTTTAAACTCTGCTATGCCACCTTCGAAAACTTCATCCATCGTTAGCACGAAACATCCACCGGGGTGACAGCCCAGCATTATTATTCGGCGAGATCCGAGCTTCACAAGCTCGTTGCAGTCTACGATCCTCTCGGCCTCTTCTGCTCCGCTTCGGGTTTCATCCTGTCGAGCCAAGCTCTACTCCGACACCAACAATGTCTTCTACCTTCGACAACCACCATCCACTTCAACTCCATAAACATCGAGCTCTTCATCGACAGCCCCCTCGACTCCACAATCAGCAACCCCAGTCCATCAACCACTCAAGGCCCACGCTCCGCCGCAAGCTTCTTCGATACATCCACAGCGACCGGCCATCAGAACTTCAATGCACTCCAGCCAACGACTTCAACATCGGTCGTCTTCTTTGCTTCACCTTAGACCATCTCCTTCCCCGCTCGCCAGGAGATTCACTATCAACGGTCCTGCCATTCCACCGCTCCACCAGTAGCTCCGCCACTCCTCGCCATGAGCCACCGCCGGGCGGTAGGCCCGTGCCCCCCCCCCCCCCGCACATGTGCGAGGCACGTGCGCTCAGGGGGGAACGTCATCCATCTCCAGGATCACATGCAATGCACGTGACCACTCGGTAAATTGCGAAGAAGCCCCCGGTAGTTCACTTATTTACAGAGGAGCCCAACCAACCAAGGGTCACGTGCTTGGCACGTGACCACTTGGAAATTTTGCATAACCACCCTCCATATTTTTGGTAATTACAATATAGCCCCTCTTTGCATTTTATTTTATTTTTATTTATTCTAATATTGTTTAAACAACCCTGTGTTCCCCCTCCATTTTGAACTGCTACATTACATTATTTTATTCATCAAAATTTGGCACTGTGTTCTTGATAAATCCATGATTCATTAACTTTTCTGTCGCATTTTGTCTTAAAATCCTTAACAAATGCAGTAAATATTCATTAATTTCCATCTTTTATCCAAATTCCATTCATGAATAAATATTAACTTTTAAATATGTTAATAAATAAAAGAATAAAAAAAGAAAAGAAAAAGAAGGCAGATTGTGAATATGTAAATATGTACAATATGACTTAGAAATATAAATATAACTACAAGGTATATTTATATAACCTAAATCCTGAGACCAAGACAGCATGGATTGGTCGACAAACCAATAAGTAGGGGGAGATAAGGAAAGAAAACCCTAAAAATAAATTAAACCCCACTTTATATATTTATCACTAATTACTAAATAAATACAAAAATTCAACAAATTTTAATTAATTCATATTTATATATTTTTCACCAAACTCTTTTCCTAATTATTTCTAAAAATGTGCACAAAAGTATAAAAATAAGTTAAAAATACTACTATGTATATATGCCAAGAAACCCAGTCTTTAAATTGCCAAAATCTCAACTTTCGAACATCATAACTTCTTCATACGAACTCCAATTTCATCTAATCACATTTAAAGTTCATAAAATAATATTCTCTAAAAAATAAAGGTGGTTTCATCGAATTCGGAGTCCGTTTGCAAAAAGTCAGTTCCGGGACCAAATGGCAACGTGGTTTCTGGGCTATTTATTTTATGTAGAACAAATTATTTATAATTTTCTTAATTTTATAATTTCTAATGATTTTCATGATCTTGTAATTTAACACTAATATTTTAATAAAATCAAAAACCCTAAATTATAGGTAAAAATGAACTGAATAACTAATACCTATATTTACTAATATATGTAAATTAATTTATTAAAATCACAAAAAATTCATACAACTCTTATTTATTTTTCTAATAATTAAGAAAATATAAAATTAATTTTTAATAATTTATTTATTAAATTTAAAATCCAAAACCTATTTATATATACATATTTATTAAGATAATATTTATATTTCAAATAATATTTATTATTTATAAAAAATAATTATTCTATAATTAAGATTATTTAATTATTTATATTTATTGTATTATACCTATTTAAAATAACCTTATTTATTATTTATTATTGAATTTACAAACATTTTACCCATCTGGCCAACCAGTTCCTGACACTTGTCAGTACCTGGATCATCTTCTTCAAAGAAGCCGTTTAACCTTTCTGTTCTGACTGGCCTCCTTCTACCATTTATCCCACATGCATCTTAACTCCTTCTGACGATCTAATCCATTGGATCTCATCTCCTAACAACCCTCTCCATCGCCCATCCTTGGATTTTACTTGGAGCCCATGAATTCGATTTATAAAAACCCTCGAAGTTGGACATTTCCAACTAACTTTCCAACCACTTGAAGCCCCAGCTCCAGTGGCCGACCCCCATTCTTCGTAGCCTCGCTTCGCCTGAAGTGGAGGTGACAGCTCCGCCCAAGCAAGCCCGCGTGGAGGAGGGAACATCGGAGGAGGTTCCAAGGCTCTTGGCAGCCTTGAATTGCAGCTCAACGTCGCGTCCAGCTCTGGTGAAGGTCGACCGTCGAGCGTCCATTCGAGGTAATACACCTCTAAACTCCCAGACCTATTCCTCCATCTTTCTCAAATTCTTTCTTGATCTTCGTGCCACGATTAGCGTGGCTAATCCCGCCATTAGTTAGTTTAATCATCAACCTTAAACGCTTAATCAAATCCAACCTCAAAGCATTTCGAATATATTCAAATCGCGTCATCTTTTTTCTCACATTTGAATGCGGATTTCAATAAGTCTGGGACACCATTTTTGATCTTGCAAACCATTCATCCATCGGTCGATTTCTAGTAAATCAAGCACAAATACATGTTATTTGCAGGATCATCTCTGAATTGGAGCAAAAGCAAAGCATCTGGAAGCTCTAAATCCTCACGCAATCCATCGTCAAAGAAGGTGCTCCAACCTCCTTCAACTTCCAGCTAACAGAGGCTCTCAACTTCATAGCGTTTCCATCGCCGCCTCGAGCCTTCTCCGACTGCCATCCACCGCGGGCGAGCTCGAGGGGTGGAGGAGACACCCTTCTGGCCCCGCCGGATGTCCTGGATCACCGCCGTTCTCCTGAGGAAAATCGGGGAAGAAGCCTTCGTCGGCAGTTATCCAACAAACTCAAGAACACCTCAAGACTCCAGGTCGCACAGGCTTGCGATACGTGTCTCGATCGGACGGCCAGGATCAACGCTCAGCTTCTAATCGCGACCGTTCAAAACGAAACAGTGGAACATTTGCAACATAAGCCCAGAGGACATTAAGAATTTATCCCCGCTCCAGAATGTTTCCAGATTTGCATTTAGGTTCCTCCGCAGGGACCTAAATGTAAAATATTTTACTTTTCTTTCAAAACAGTCCCTGTTAAGGACCATTTTACAGAACTTTTTAATATCTTTTCTTGCTCTTATACCCCTGGGCTGTAGGGAATTTTTGGACCTATTTTGACCTCATTTTTCGTAGATTTTCTTGGGATAGTTACACAACTACCTCCGCGAGTTTTTCATTAATTTTTCATGTATTTTCTCGTGTTTTTATCGTGTTTTAATTCGTCGCAAATCATCTTCGTTTTGCTTTGTTTCCGTGTGCTAGTTCGAGCCTGTTGCTCGTCTCGTTCACCTATTATATAGTACCATCTATTTTCACCTATATTCCACCTTTTATATCATAAATAATCTTTGTGAAAAATATCACTTTGTTAAATAAATAAAAATTGGAAAATATTAAAATCAAATAAAAATTTAAAATAAAAAATCCCTAAAAATTGTAACTTTCCTCTAATCACTTTAAGAAGAGATAAAAACTAAGATCACAAATATTTTCTCTTAAAAAAATCAAAGCACTCTCTTCTGCCTCCTTGAGTTCGACCCAGGCACACTCACCTGGTAAAATAATTAGTGTAGGTTTTTTTCTCTAAAAACCGAATTTTGTTTGATCGATTGAGATCTCTTTGCAGCTTTTCTACACCAACAACTTTTTAACATCAAAAGCCACGATCGGATTTTAGCCGCATCAAAATGGCGCCGTTGCCGGGGAGGTGTTAGAGTATTTTGATTTTTTTCATCTCTTTGTGATTTTTATTTTCTCTCTTCTTATTTTTTTTGTAGTTTTTCCTTCGGTTTTTCTTTTGATTTTTCTTACGGTTTTTCTCGACTCATCTTTCAATTATCTTTAAACTGCTAACTAATTTTTGCAGAGCCTGCAGGATCAACTGGTTTCTTTGGAAACCGAGTCAGCTGAAAGAGCAGAGGTGACTCCTTCTTCACGGGTCGGCTGCAGAGGGCAGGAATTAGTTAGTATAATTTTGTAAAAGAGAGAGAAAGGGAGAGAAAAGTTGTATCGAACTCTAGTAGAAGGGGTCCACTAAGGACATCCCGATGTGTAACTCCCCCCCCCCATTTTTTCGATGTCTAATTCGCTGAGTACCGTGTATTTGGTGGATCAGGGCACCTACCGCGGTTTTTCTCGCTTCGATGGTTTTTCTGCAGCTTTTCTGATAGATACTTGTTTAAGTTTTTATTCTATCTGATTGTGCTTAAGTAGCTAGTTTTAGGACTTGCAACTTAGGTGCATGATTTTAGGACTAAGAAAATAAAAAATTTAGACGTTGTTTGAAAAAATTCAAAAAAATATAAAACCACAAAATAAAACTGGGATTGCTAAATATATCAGATCTAAAATAAACGTAAGATTCATTGGACTTGGGAGAGTAATCCCCGCAATTTTTCAGAGTGCGTGAGCGAGAGCCGACACTTAATAAAAACCCGAATTCTTTCAAAATACTACTTAGTTCATATACCTAATCACTGCTTTTCAGTGGGTACGCTCGGGTAGTCGGAAACGGTCCGAGTTTACTTAGCAGAGTGGGGGATTTAGAGGACACCGCGTGAGGATCCGTCCTAAAGCAACACAGATAGCCGGAAACGGTCCGTACTTGCCGCCATACTGGCTGAGAGCAAGTGATTCTCTGTAAGAACTCGGGACAGTATCCGGGGGAAAAATCGAGCACCTACCAGCTCGCACAGCGTACGATAACCATAATATTTGTTTGCTAATTACAACAATAAAATCGACAAGATAAAAAGACCGAACTCTTACGGTCATCATCGCGTTGAGTTGGTGAACACGGGGTTTGCTTTGTGTTTGTTCACGGGACGTGAGTTTCCACGACTTTACGCATTTCTCTCTCTCTCTTGAATCACGACTCGTGATCCTCCTTTCTCTTGACATCGAAGATGATGTCTCGACGGCTTTTCTGCTCAGACTCCGTGAGCTTTCGACCTTCTACCATCGACCGTACATCTTCACAAGCTTGGGATGACTCTCTTCCCAAGCTGGTCCCATCTGATCTCGAGGAGAGTCAGACCCAGACCCCCTCGCCTCCCGGGCAGAATATTGAGACAGACCCTCGTCTCAATACATCATCTCCAGCCGAATTTTCACTGAGTTCTTACGAGAGCTTCTCTTTTCTAGACGAATCGAAGAATATGGCTTGCAGCAAAGGACCAACAACAGACGAGAGGCCAGCAGCAGAGGACCATCATGACGGAAGACCGGATCCAGCCGCAGATGTTACTACAGGTATTCTCGAGACTCTCCAGCAGATAAACATACAGATCCGTGAATAATTCAGAACTCAGAATGAGTTGCGGGCTAAGATAGCCACGCTGAGAGCAGGGGCCGGGAACCATTTACGGCCTGCAGTTCCCACTACTTTACAGGAAGAGTATGACCCGGGCGTGAGAACGCTCCATCATTGGATTCGGCTACCGCCGAATCAAGGGCCATACGAATTGAGGCCGTCCTTCATCTCACTGCTTCCCAAGTTTTACGGGAATGTTACAGAGGAGTCGTTTACCTTTCTGCAGCAATTCGAGATGATTTGCGGTACGACTAGTTATCCAGGAGTTACGTAGGAGGCTATTCGCCTCAAAGCCTTTCCCATCGCCTAAGCCGATAAGGCGCTTTACTGGCTGAGTCATCTGGGAAGGGAAATATCTACATGGGATGATCTAAAGTCCACTTTCCTGTGTAAATATTTTCCTCTGGGGAGGGCAAACATGATGAGGAGTCAGATCTCCAACTTCACGCAGCATCCACATGAATCTTTCCATGATGCATGGGATAGATTCAAAGATCTTACGGAGAGATGCCCGCATCATGAGATACCGATGAAGGTGCTAGTGCAGAATTACTTTGGAGGACTCCAGCCGGACATCCAGGGGCTCGTGAGTGCAGCATGTGGTAGCAGTTATTTGAATAAGGACGCCGAGTCAGTCTGGGCCATCTTCGAAGGGATGGCCGAGAATTCGAGAGTCGTCCACTCTACTCGGGCATTTCAGAAAGCCCCACAACCACCACATCATCGAGAGCATCACAAGGTGGCTAATATCGCAGAGTTTGAATCCAACACCAACATGGGCTTCATTAGTGAGAAATTAACGTTGGTGGACGTGATTCAGAAGCAAGTCCAGGACTTACAGCCGCTGCGAGAGTTGGAGAAACTCTCATCTCTACCGCAGCAATTGAGTGATCTTTCGAGAAGGTTACCGATCGTCAGCTTCAGTATCAACAGAGCCAATCTTCTTCGACAGTACAGCCAGCACAGAGGATCTTACCCGCTCCGCCACCCGTCAGGTTCACTACGTACAGACCGAGTAGGAGACTCCGCAGATTTATTGGCATGAGGATCAATCTCATGTCAATCCCGATCAGATCACCAGCACCACAGAGATGGAGGTAGAGCCACAAGCCACTCTCGAGATAAACGGGATTCGGTATACTCTGATTCAGCAACCGAGTATACCAAATCATCAGCAGCAGCCGTACAGACAACCGCAGCATGGACGTCCACACTTCCAGCACCGCCAGAATTTCACGCAGCAGCAGTCTCACTAGAATGTATATCAGAGACCACAATTACACCAGTATCCTGCTCATTATTCACAGAATTATTCTTATCAGCAGCCGCAAAAGTCTTCCTTCGCACCGCATATATCCTCTCAGCCTTCCACCTCTCAGCAATACACGCCAAGGCAGGAGAGAGGACCCAACCAGGGCCACCACACCGAACCAGAGATGTCTTCACAGGCCTAGGCACTGAATCATATCATGGATATGCTGAGTACGCACCAGATTGCACATAAAACTGAGATAGAGCAGGTTAACCGTCGTCTGGACGAGCTAACCGCACCAAAGACCACTCTTCCAGCCCAGCCTCAGATGAACCCAAACAACAAGAGGAGGCATCCAGACCAAGTAGACGATACTACATGTACGATCTCTTTTCCTGAATTTTTATCTAACTTCATTCGTCTCAGGAGCGGTAGATCGCCTCGAGCACCTGTTGGAGTAGAAGAGCGGGCACTTGATGAGGAGCACGAGCAAATCCATGAACCGCAAGAATCTGATGCCGAGAAGGAGAACCAACGTATTAATGAGGACGATCCAAGAGCCAGGAGCGATGCCAATACAATAGACATGGACATTGGCAAATCAGACAATGACATCACGTCAGATCAGACAGAGAATCCCGAGAAAAATATTTCTTCCCCTGTCTTAGAGAATTTTGTACATAACTCTGAAACTCTCAATGTACAAGCTGATTCCGATATGAATAAAAATTCTGATTTCCTGACTCCTGACTTTGTTTCTTTTCCCGATGCTCTGTTTGGAAAAGGAAAGAAAAATAACAAAAAGAATGTTGTGACTCCAGAGATTGAACGTTTACTTAAAGATCACATCTTTTTGAAGATCCCTCTTCATGATGCCTTAGATCATTTTCCTACGCTTAAGAATCAATTGAAAAACCGATGCACCACGCGTAGGAAAAAGAGATCCCACACAGAGAAACACGTTCTGACTAAGGCTACATCTTGTGCTATTCAAAACAAATTACCGAAGAAGAAAAAGGACCCAGGTGTACATTATGTTAGATGCGAGATCGCAAAAGCCGAATTCGACCGCACTCTCTTAGATAACAGTTCCTCGATTAATTTGATACCCTCTTCTTTACTCGATAAGCTTGAGTTAGGTCCTCTTTACAAATCCTGCACGATCCTTCAGTTTGCTGATAGATCCGTAAAGAGACCTAAGGGTATATTAAGGAACGTTATCGTAACCGTGCAGGGTCTGCAATTCCCAGTGGACTTTACGGTCCTGGACATGGATTGCCCTACACAATTACACCTTACCCCGATTATTCTCAGGAGGCCTTTCTTAGAAACCGCAAAGGCTCTCTTCGATTATGATACAGGGAAGGTATCTTTTCGCGCCGAGGGCGAGAAGGTACATATAGAGATGACGAGAGATTCGAACATATCTAGTGATGCATCTTCAGATTTCTTGAGTTCTTTGGGCACCTGCGATTACATGGATGAGGTCTGTCTTGACGACCTCGAAAGGTATCAAGTAGAGACCTAGGAATGCTTAACAGAGGACGAGTCTGAGACTACGGTTGGCGGTTCTTCCGACGATACTTTATATTTTAGTTTGGATGATGAGAAACAAGGGGATCAAACTTCTGACGAACTTATTGCAGATTTTTCAGATTCCGAGACTCTACACGATTCCTCCATCTCAGATGATCCAGCGACAGACTTTAATTTAGCTGAGCTATTTTCCTCTGATCATTCTGAGGAGTCGGATGATGTTCTGAACATCTTCTGTAGTCCGACTCTAGATCACATCGACATGGTGGATAATCAGAAAGCCGATAAATCCACAACCGATATAGATCCCATCGCTCATACAGAGGATGTTGCAGCAGAGCCAGAATCTACCTTACCAGAGTTAAAGACTTTGCCACCAAACATGAAATATGCTTTCCTTGTGGGTCCACATCAACAATTTCTGATCATTATTAGTTCATCATTGACCGACAATCAAGAATCTCGTTTGATGGAGATTCTAGAAAGAAACCACAAGGCTATTAGGTGGATGTATCCGATCTCCGCAGGATTAATCCGACTTTGTGTTCACATCATATCTATCTCGATCATGACAACAAACCATCCAGAGAGTTTCAACATAGGCCGAATCCGGTTTTACGAGAAGTTGTCAAGAAAGAGATTACGAAATGGTGTGACGCAGGGTTCATTTATCCCATCTCCAACTCTGAATAGGTCAGCCCATTACATGTTGTCCCAAAGAAGTCAGGAATTTAGATGCTTAAGAACAAGAATAGAAAGGAGATTCCAAAGAGAGTAACTACATCGTGGCGGGTGTGTGTTGACTACAGGAAATTGAACACCACGACGAAGAAGGACCACTTCCCGTTGCCTTTTAAAGACCAGGTCATAGAACGGTTGGCAGGGAAGGAGTACTTCTGTTTTCTTGACGGTTACTCCGGATACAATCAGGTATCAATTGCTCCTGAAGACCAGGAGAAAACCACTTTCACATGTTCGTTCAGCACGTATGCCTTTAGACGGATGCCCTTTGGATTGTGCAACGCTCCCGCTACTTTCCAAAGGTGCATGCTTGCTATTTTTGCGGACATGGTCGAGGATTTTCTAGAGGTTTTTATGGATGATTTTTCGGTCTACGGTGAGTCCTTTGACGATTGTTTAGCACACCTAGACCAGGTTCTTAAAAAGTGTTGTGAGGTAGATCTCATTCTGTCTTGGGAAAAGAGCCATTTTATGGTTACCCACGAGATCGTGTTGGGGCACGTCATCTCCCAGCGAGGTATGGAGGTTGACCCTGCCAAGGTGGATGTCATCAAAAGACTCGAAACACCATCCAACATCAAACAGTTACAGTCATTTCTGGGACATGTCGACTTTTACCGACGATTTATCCAAGACTTCTCTAAGATTGCCCGACCATTAACTGAGTTATTAGGCAAAGACATCGAGTTCTTGTTAGATGATAAATGTCTTAATGCCTTTCTCATACTTAAAGAAAAAAATTATCAGTGCTCCTGTCCTACAGTCGCCTCATTGGTCTCTACCCTTCGAGATCATGACGGATGCTTCAGATTTTACGGTTGGGGTTGTATTAGGAAAGAGGAGGAATGGACTTCCCGTTGCTATCCACTATGCCAGCAGAACCTTAGACGATGCTCAGCGAAATTACACCGTAACAGAAAAGGAGATGTTGGCAGTAGTGTTTGCTTTAGATAAATTCCGATCTTATCTTCTTGGCTAAAAAATTATAGTATACACAGATCATTCAGCTATCCGATTTCTGATGGAAAAGAAGGATGCTAAGGCACGCCTTCTTCGATGGATTCTATTACTCCAGGAATTCGATTTGGACATCAAAGATAAACCTGGGGTAAAGAATGTGGTAGCTGATCACCTCTCCCGATTACAGACAGATCAGACTTCAGATGAGTACACGGCAGAGATCACACAGAGATTTCCTGACGAGAGCATCTTTGCGGTTACCGAACTTCCATGGTATGCAGACATAGTAAATTTTTTGGTTACACAGAAATCCCTCAAGGTTGGCCAAAGAACCGAGATGATAAACTAGTTTCTGAGGCACAATATTACCATTGGGAGGATCTGATTCTTTTTCGCGAAGGACCGGATTGTGTTTACCGGCGTTGTATTCCTCCGGAGGAATATGATAGTGTCCTCACATTGTGTCATTCTTTAGAAGAAGGAGGACATCACTCAGAGAAGAGGACATCGCAGAAGGTACTCCAGAGCGGATTATGGTGGCCGACTCTTACTAAAGATGCTTGTACATTTCTGAAGAGTTGCCCAGATTGTCAGAAAGCAGTAGGGACAGTCAGTGCTAGAGATGCAATGCCGATGTGACCCGTTATCATTTGCGAGATTTTTGACGCATGGGGCATAGACTTCATGGGACCGTTCCCTTCCAGCAGCGGCTTTGAGTACATCCTTCTCGCTGTAGATTATGTTAGTAGATGGGTGGAGGCTATATCCGTACGAACTGCAGATAGTAAAACCGTTTGCAAGTTCCTAAGGGAACACATTATTTCGCGGTTCGAGATCCCACGTATTCTTATTTCAGATGGGGGTAGCCATTTCATCAATAAGGAGGTCAAAAAACTAGTGAAGCAATACGGTATTGATCACAGAGTAGCTTCTCCTTATCACCCACAAATGAACGGCATGGCTGAAGTTTCAAATAGGGAGGTGAAATCAATTCTCCAAAAACTAGTACGACATGATAGGAAGAATTGGTCACAACTTCTAGATCAGGTTCTTTGGGCATATCGTACTGCTTACAAAACTCCCTTAGGTACTTCACCTTTTCGATTGGTTTACAGAAAGTTGTGCCATTTGTCCGTAGAGATCATGCACAAATCTGAATGGGCAATTCGAGAAATCTTACTGGATACACATAGAGCAGGAGCCAAGAGAAAGATAGATCTGAATGAGCTGGTAGAAATTCGAAATCAAGCATACGAGAACACTCTCATTTATAAGGACAAAGTGAAGACATGGCATGACAGACATATTCGGCACAAGAGCTTTGTCCCTGGGCAGAAAGTCTGGTTATTCAATGCAAGGTTGAGAACTTTTCCCGGCAAATTAAAAAGCAAGTGGGAAGGATCGTATATAGTCAGAACGGTGCACGACAATGGCAGTATAGCAATATCAGATGTGTCACCTGGTGCAGAACCATTCGTGGTTAACGGGAAGATGCTGAAACATTTCATCGATATTACTGATCATCTGGCCCATACTGAAGTGATCTATTTTGTACAGGAATCATGATTATTCTTTTACTTCACCTCATCCTGTACAAACACTTTTGAGCCACTCGATTTCTGGATAGCCGCAACATTTGTATATTCTTCGTAGACCACAATCATCCCCATTTTTGCTCGTCTTCTATGCTTAGAATACCATATCTTAAATATAGGGGGGATCGATTGTTCCCTATTCACGTTTTATATTTTGTTCTGATTCATTTTGTATATCCTTTCTTCTTCACAAATCACTGGTCTCCGATTTTTGGCTACACTCTTTTCTATACTTAGGATGCCTTATCCTAAGTATAGGGGGGAACCGAGTGATTTCCATGATATCATATTCTTTATTCCTTTTTGAACTTTCGTTATTTATTCTTTTCACTTAGTCATCCCATTTTTGCTCTCCCGTTATACTTACGATTACAAGGGTTGACTGACTTGTTCTCGTATATTCTTTTTCACCCACTTTTACTTAGCACGAGTTATGTCCTCCTTTTTCTCTTTTGACGCTATGGGGACATAACTCAAGTTAAGTATAAGGGGGTGCGTATATATTATATATATACTTTTGTCCATAACTCGTACTTTCAAGTATTTTCTATATCTATAAAATCCATAAAAAGATGGTGAGGGTTAATATTAAAATCTATTTATAAATTTATTTATTACTTATAAAATACTTATAAATAAGTAAAATATGTTTAAAACTTGTATTTAAAAGCCATAACTACAATATGTATTTAAAATTTGTATGATACTTATCTAAAATCATATTTATTAAAACATGTGTAAAAATTACTTAATCCTTGTAAAAATTCTCTGTAGATAAAAACCGTAAAATTTATTAGATACTTAACCCAAATAAAATATATCTTGTAAAACCCATGTATAAAAAAACTTGTTTATAAAAACCAGAAAATCCATAAAAATACAAAGTCCTAAAAAATCATAAAAATTACAAAAGCCGTAAAAATCCATAAAAATGAGTAAAATTCAGAAAAAAATACTTCACAAAAACATGGTTGCATTTGCATTCGCATTTTTCAGAATAAGTTTGATTTCTGGAATTAACTAATCTAAAGGACGGAGCCTGATCACGGCTTTTTACTTCCATTGTAAGGAGCCTAGTTAGGATCTGGAATTTAGACTCTTCAGGTCTGTGACTTAAAATCTTTGGGTTCCATAAGAGACCATATTCGAGAAATCAAGTCATATGTGCTTAAGTAGACCATTTGGTGTCATCCGTACAATTCTACACCAGTGAACCAATCTTGAACACATGCACTCCGCACTTAGCTCGACTTGCATGGAGTTGCGAAGGGCAGTACATCTTAGTAGTGCGTTTCCATCCTTATCTTTGCGTCATTGAAGTCTAAAGACATGAGAGATTGGGGTTGCAATAGTTGTTCGGATGAGGGAAGGATCTGCTCACACAATTTTTTCTAAGACCTCAAAAAAGGGACGGAACAAAAGATGCTATATCCATCGAGGCACAAAAAGATGGATGCAGTGCAAGCAAATTACAAAGTCAAATCAAAGAAGAAGCCACCAAATACAAATACGACCACAATGGTCCGAGCTTCCACCAAAAATACCTGCACACCTTAGTGGAGACTTAGCTACACCGGTTGAGCTTCACAAGGAGATGCGTCTACACTGGTCGCACTCCACTTCTTTTCTCATTCTTCTATCTTCTTTCTATATTCGATTGTGGACATAGAAAGAACTGACCTCAAAAGGGAATACCTCCCTCCCTGAGGAAATAGTAAATGGATGAGGAAGCAATAGAAATGTATAACCGGGATGGACGATTTCTTCGGTTCTCTAAGCAGGAAGAGCTAAATCAATTCACACACTGTACAAGTTGACTTCAATGATGATAGAGTTTGAGATATGAATAAGTGAGTCTGAACTAGCCGATGAAGTGATCTTGAATAAGGATTCTTGGAACTTGAGGACTGTTGAGGATAAAATCCTAATCCTAGTTAATGTTCCAACAAAATGCTTGTTTTAGGCCCGATCGAGCTCTGTCCTTTGTCTGTTCTCATGAATTGGTTTAGGAAAACAAATTCATTCTAACTTTCTTATTTTTTCCTTATTTTTCAAATAAGTGTTTGCTAAGGGACTAGCAAAATTTAAGTATAGGGGGTTGATGAATCCATAATTCATTAACTTTTCTGTCGCATTTCGTCTTAAAACCCTTAACAAATGCATGTAAATATTCATTAATTTCCATCTTTTATCCAAATTCCATTAATAATAAATATTAACTTTTAAATATGTTAATAAATAAAAGAATAAAAATTAAGAAAAGAAAAAGAAGGCCGATTGTGAATATGTAAATATGTACAATATGACTTAGAAATATAAATATAACTGCAAGATATATTTATATAACCTAAACCCTGAGACCAAGACAACATGGATTGGTCGACGAACCAATAAGTAGGGGGAGATAAGGAAAGAAAACCCTAAAAATAAATTAAACCCCACTTTATATATTTATCACTAATTACTAAATAAATACAAAACTTCAACGAATTTTAATTAATTCATATATATATTTTTCACTAAACTCTTTTCCTAATTATTTCTAAAAATATGCATAAAAGTATAAAAATAAGCTAAAAATACTATTATGTATATATGCCAAGAAACCCACTCTTTAAATTGCCAAAATCTCAACTTACGAACATCATAACTTCTTCATACGAACTCCAATTTCACTCTACTCACCTTTAAAGTTCATAAAATAATATTCTCTAAATAATAAAGGTTTATTGAATTCGGAGTCCATTTGCAAAAAGTCGGTTTTGGGACCAAATGACAACGGGGTTTCTGGGCTATTTATTTTATGTAGAACAAATTATTCATAATTTTCTTAATTTTATAATTTCTAATGATTTTCATGATCTTGTAATTTAACATTAATTTATTTCACAATTTTTGGAGTTTATTTATTATTTTAATGAAATCAAAAACCCTAAATTATAGGTAAAAATGAACTGAATAACTAATACCTATATTTATTAATATATGTAAATTAATTTATTAAAATTCCAAAAAATTCACACAACTCTTATTTATTGTTCTAATAATTAATAAAATATAAAATTAATTTTTATTTATTATTTATTAAATTAAAAATCCAAAACCTATTTATATATACATATTTATAAATATAATAATTATATTTCAAATAATATTTATTATTTATAAAAATGATTATTTCATAATTAAGATTATTTAATTATTTACATTTATTGTATTTACCCCTATTTAAAATAACCTTATTTATTATTTATTATTGAATTTACAAACATTTTACCCATATGGCCAACCAGGTGCTGACACTTGTCAACACCTGGATCGTCTTCTTAAAAGAAGCCGTTCAACCTTTCTGTTCTGACTGGCCTCCTTCTACCATTTATCCCGCACGCATCTTAACTTCTTCCGACGACCTAAGCCATTGGATCTCATCTCCTAACAACCCTCTCCATCGCCCATCCTTGGATTTTACTTGGAGCCCACGAATTCGATCTATAAAAACCCTTGAAGTTGGACATTTCCAACTAACTTTCCAACCACCTGAAGCCCCAACTCCAGTGGCCGATCCCCATTCTTCCTAGCCTCGTTTCTCCTGAATTGGAGGTGACAGCTCCGCCCAAGAAATCCCGCGTGGAGGAGGGAACATCGGAGGAGGTTCCAAGGCTCTTGGCAGCCTTGAATCGCAGCTCAACGCCGCGTCCAGCTCCGAAGAAGGTCGACCGTCGAGCGTCCATTCGAGGTAATACACCTCTAAACTCCCAGACCTATTCCTCCATCTTTCTCAAATTCTTTCTCGAGCTTCGTGCCACAATTAGCGTGGCTAATCCTGCCATTATTAGTTTAATCATCAACCTTAAATGCTTAATCAAATCCAACCTCAAAGCATTTCGAATCTATTCAAATCGTGTAATCTTTTTTCTTACCTTTTGAATGCGGATTTCAGTAAGTCTGGGACACCATTTTTGATCTTGCAAACCATTCATCCATCGGTCGATTTCTCGTAAATCGAGCACAAATACATTTTATTTGCAGGATCATCTCTGAATTGGAGCAAAAGCAAAGCATCTGGAAGCACTAAATCCTCACACAATCCATCGTCAAAGAAGGTGCTCCAACCTCCTTCAACCTCCAGCAAACCGAGGCTTTCAACTTCGTAGCGTTTCCACCGCCGCCTCGAGCCTTCTCTGATTGCCATCCACCGCGGGCGAGCTCGAGAGGTGGAGGAGCCACCCCTCTGGCCCCGCTGAAGGTCCCAGATCGCCGCCGTTCGCCTGAGGAAAATCGGGGAAGAAGCCTTCGTCGGCAGTTATCCAACAAAACCAAGAACACCTCAAGACTCCAAGTCGAACAGGCTTGCGACACGTGTCTCGATCGGATGGCCAGGATCAACGCTCAACTTCTAATCGCGGTCGTTCAAAACGAAATGGTGGAACATTTGCAACATAAGCCCAGAGGACCATTTTGCAGAATGTTTTAATATCTTTTCTTGCGCTTATACCCCCGGACTGTAGGGGATTTTTGGACCTAATTGGACCTCATTTTTCGTATATTTTCTTGGGGTAGTTACACAACTACCTCCGTGAGTTTTTCATTAATTTTTCGTGTATTTTTCTCGTTTTTTATCGTGTTTTAATTCGTCCCAAATCGTCTTCTTTTTGCTTTGTTTTCGTGTGCTTGTTCGAGCCCATTACTCGTCCCGTTCACCTATTGTATAGTACCATCTATTTTTACCTATATTCCACCTATTATATCATAAATAATTTTTGTGAAAAATATCACTTTGAGAAATTAAATAAAAATTGGAAAATATTAAAATTAAGTAAAAATTTAAAATAAAAAAATCCCTAAAAATTGTAGCTTTTCTCTAATCACTTTAAGAAGAGATAAAAAAATAAGATCACAAATATTTTCTCTTAAAAAAATCAAAGCACTCTATTCTGCCTCCTTGAGTTCGACCCAGGCACACTCACCTGGTAAAATAATTAGTGTAGGTTTTTATTCTCCAACTAATTCTCTACATTATGACATATGTTTGATATTTTTTTGATTTGTGGTTAATTAACAATTAATTGTTTTGTAGAAATTGTCTATTTTGCACGTTTTGTGCTCTAAATTTCATAAGTAATTAACTATAGCTCTGAAAATTGCCGAAAATTCAAGGATCGTAGAATTAGTTGTTTTTGACATTATTCCCAAAAAGAATTGCATTTGCATGCATCGTTTGCCCTCTAAAAATCATTTTGCGTATTTCGATATTTAATTTTTATAGCTATTAAATATCATTTTTTTGAGGTTTAGGATTTTTCTGAGATCGATCACCTAGTGAGAAATCTTGGATAATTTTAACTCTTGAAAATAAATAGGTTTAATATTTATTATAATTAAATATTGAAATTTCATCATTTACATTCAAAAATTTACAAAATATTTATCTTGTAACCAAAAATTCCAAAATAATTATAGTGCATTCATTTCATCGTAATTGTCATCTTGGCCAAGTTTCATATTTGTCGGACTTTATTTGATTGATATTTAAATTTTAGTCCCTAAAATCAGCCAAAGTTGCATTTTACATACCTAATTGCATTAAAAAATTACAAAAAACCTTTTCGAAAGCCATATACGAACTTTGATAGACAAAATTCGAGGTTCTTCCTTTGCCTCCTTGTGTTCGACCTTGGGACTTGCCCAAGTAAAATAAACAAGACCACGTAATTCAAAATTGATTAAATAATTATGGTTATTTCTTGACTGATTCTGATTGCCCGCCTACAATGAGACGACACATTATTTTTGAGCAAGCGATAATCCATCGCGACATTTTAACACAGGCAATCTCGGATCCGTCAGATGACACCGTTGTCGGGGAGGCAAACGGCTTAGATTTTGTCTAAAACTTTTCCGGTTTTCCGCATTCGGGTAGTCTGACCCCCGAATCGTCACTTTATAAATTTCATTTTTTTCCTGCATTTATTTTTATTCTATTTTTAGCATTTATTTTCTTATCATTTTTTAGTCACTTTCTTACAAACACTCTCTCTTATTTTTCTTACGAGGTACCCAACGTACGTGGAGCGGTATTTCAAGAACCGACACATCTTCACTAACTGCCGAAAAGCCGCATCAAAGTTAAGATCGAGTCGAGTCGTGAGAGAGCGTAGAGTCTAGGAATTTATTTATGTAATATTTAATGTCTGTAATTAATTGCTCATTTAAAGTGGTGTCCCTTTGGACTCTCGCGTATGTAACAAGACCTCTAACTTTTTTCTCTGGTGTGTCGTGGCCTGTTTCACTCTCCGGTGAGGGTGGGGCCCGACTTGATTGGAGCTTAGGATAGACCTGAACATACAGCTCTTAGAGCATTTAATTTTTTTATTGTGCTTGTAGGACCTAGGTCCACACTTCACTTTAATTGATAAGCACAGTAGATCGTTCAATTTAGTAAAAAAACTTAACTCATTTCTTCCCAACTAATAGAATTTATTTCTAGGTGCAGTTTTTATCGGCTTGCATTCATTTAGAATAATCATTCAATTCTTGTATTGCATCCCACATAGAGATTGCAAGGAATCACTGTAAGTCTTCTAACTGAGCATACATCATTGTTTCGCGTGCATCAGCTTTTCTCGAATTTCTCCCTCCCGTTTTGTCACATATTTTAAAGAAAATTGGGATTGAACGGTAGATGTGTATTTATGCCCACTTAATTTTTCAGTGATCGCCTAATTAAAATTGGGACTGCTAACTATAGTCGATTTTAAATAACCCATAAAATCAAGAATTTTTGCAAGAGAAGAACTCCGACCTCGGATTCTTTTGTTTTTCTGAGTGAGTGAGAGACGACACTTAAGGTTAGAACCAAGATCTGGAATTTTCATATTGACTACTGATTCTACCAAAAACGATTAGCTACTTCTCAGTGAGGATCTATGTGTAGCCAGTAAACGGTTCGGATTTCCTTAGCAGAGTGGGTGGTTTAATGGACACTGTGTAAAGCTCCATCCTTAAGTAACACGGGTAGTTGTTTTACGGTCCGTACTTACACCTATACTGGTTGAAAGTAGATGCAACTAGTCGTAAGAATTTGGGACAATCATTAAGAAAATTGCCGGCACCTAACAACTCGCTAAATTCTTTCCAAGATTGATTTATCACCAACTTAAAATTGAAAAGATATATTACCGAACTCTTGCGGCTTCATTGTATGAGTTGGTGAACCTAGGGTTTGATTTGTGTTTGAATTGTGTAAGTGAACCGATTTCAAAGATCAAAAGCCGCACATTTCTGTCCTCAAACTCCTTGATAAAAATTCCTTTTGAATATCCCATGCACTTGCACCGAGATCAACCATGTCGATTCATCATCAACTTCCTTTGACAAAAACAGGACAATGGTCCAAGTACCCATCTAATCTATATTATGAAAATGAATTTGTTTAGGTCTGGCCCAAATCGACTCAATCCTCTTCTTTTAATAATCTCCCGACATTTGAGAGAGATTCTGACTCTCAGATGAATTCGGTCTCCTCATTGAATTACAAGCCATTCTACTCGAATCATCCTACCACACATGACCACTTACTATCTTGGACTGAACCGTCTTATTCTCGATTTCTCTCTAATGAACCATTTCAAGATCAAATCACTTTTGCATTCATGATGGGTCGAGAAACCAAATCCATTCACAGCAGATGGAGAGGCTTTCACTTAATGATCATCAGCGTTGGATTAACCATAATAATCAAATCCCTATTGACCAACCCGAGTACCATTCCTTTGATCAACATATACATACAGAGGACCAAATGAATGATATCGACACATATGCACTCCATTATTTAAGTATACGATCAATCATGACCTTGGAAGTAGACTCTACTCAAACCAGCATTGCATGCCTGAGTCACGTCATGCTGAGTATGAGACCTACAAACTCCCACAAAATCCTTCCTCTGAGCAGCCTTCTTCCATAATTTTTGAGGAGAAATTTTCAGAAAATGACAATCATATATTGGATATTTCAAGAGAATCTCCTATCAGTACATACAGGAAAATGGACGATGACATTAGTGAATATCAAATGCAAAAACATATCCCGACTGCTTCCATGATTGATCATGAATAGCTTTTTGAGGATGACATTTTGAGGATAAATAAGATAGTATGAATTAATGGAGGAGAAATTTATAAAGCTCACCGACCGAATAGTTTCATTCTATGGTAGCTCGGACATAAAAATGGATGAGGAGAAGATTGGATCTCATGTTGAGAATTCTGAGGATATTCAGAAACCTAGAGAAAATGTTCACCCTAGGGACGACTCTGACAACGACACTTCTGCATATTACTCCCCTAGGAATGACTATGCCTCTGACTTTTACTCGGAACAACAAAGCCCCTACTCATCTACGGAAAACACCACATCACCACACCACAAAGAAAATACCAAAAAATTGAAATATTCAAAAACACCCAAAAAATAAAAATTCAGAAAAATTCATAAAAATTGAGACTGAAGAAGATCTGAAGAGTTTGGATCCTACTTTATAGGAAGCACTGGGGAAAAGATTGATTTTTGAACTTCCCTTTATGCAGGCCATTGAATACTTCCTCGACCTAAAAGGATTTGTAATAGATAAATTAATGATGAAAAAGTCAGACATGATAAGAACAAAGACTGAAAGACATATCTTGTCAATGTCCTCCTCCTAAGTGTTGAGGAGAAAAACCAAGAGCCACATAGTGAAGCGGTTTCCCAGATTTGACTGTGGAATCAAAGAAATAATTTTTACCCATGCTCTAATTGATGACGACTCACCAATTAATATCCTCACGACCTTTGTACTTCACGAACTCAAACTCAGACCTATCAGGAAGATACGAGAGATCGTTCAATTGGTTGATCAATCAATAAAGTGGCCGACAGGAACCATTTCGGTCATCATTACATTCCAAGGTGCTCCGCTCAAAGTAGAATTCACGATAATTGATATTGAGCATCAAGGAGAATCCACCCAGTCTCCAACTATTCCCGGAAAGTCATTCTTAGTATTGGCTAAGGCAATTATTGACTGTGAGACTCGGGAAATCAATTTTACAGCATTGGAAGCACTTCGATATCAACAAGTATTTGAGGAAGCACGATTTTCTGAGGCAACCAATGAAGACCTCGACAACCGTAACTATCAAGTGGTAAAAGAGCCCTACCCCGTTACTACATCTGAGATAATGGTTGTTAATGAGACTATTGGTTTAGAGACTCTCCCTCCTGCTCCGTTCCCAGCTGCTCTCATTATGGAAAATCAAATATATGACTCATATGATCATGAGAATTATGCATGGTCGCACCCTGGGTCAACCTATTCTGACTACCTTGATCAAATCAACTTGACACAGGAATGCTCCAACATCAAGTCAATTGAGAACGAACATACAGAGACTCTCCCCACTATTTCAATTCCTGCGGATCTCATAATAGAAGAATGTTTCTTATATGATCCCGAGACATATGTATGGTCGCACGCAGGGTCAACCTACTCTGAATACCTTGACCAAATCATTCCAACTAAGGAGTGCACCAACATTAAGAAGACTAAAAACAAACACGCAGGGCGAACACCGACCAAGGGGAAGAATTCTAATAGTTATTCATTTGGAGACTCAAGTGGACCAACACCTTCACGAAACAAAATGACTACTCCTTCATCAAAAAAGAAAGTCACCTTTGACTTTTTGGAAGAGGAATCATCTGATGATCCCTCATCAGATCCGAAAAAGGTAATCTACATGAGTGAAATCTGTTCAGTTGTTCTAAAATCATATCTTCGCAAGGATCCAAACTTTTATTCCTGTTGGACGACTCCCGTTCCTCACTATTATTCATCCAAAGCCAATGCTCCTGCTCTCATCAAATATACTGGAATTATTTCTTATGAGCTGATTGAGACTGGTGCTTCAGAGTATTCATCCGAGGATAAATTGCTTGTTCCAAAGAAGGAACGAATTCCGAGAAAACAACCGAAGAAACAAAAAGACAAGAATATCTGGAGTGTGTCCACTTTCAAATACTATTCCTCTGAGGATTAACTCTGATGATGGTTACCTTTCATCTGACTCATACGCCTTATCTAATATCCAACATGATTTCTCCGAGGATAACACTGATAATAATTGGGAAACATATGCTTCATCTCCTTCTCATCATTACGATCTCCCACCACAGGCTCACAAAAAGATCAGCCGAAAACCGTCTTAATCATCGGCTACCCACCCTCCCTCCTAACCACATCAGTCTCCTTGTACATCTTCTTCCTCTACTTATGCCAAGGCCAAAGTATGGGGGGACCGATGCCATCTATACATACCATTCTCCCCATCTCATGATCATTCCATTTCCACCCTTCTTCTGTACTTAGGCTGACCAGAGCCTAAGTATAGGGGGAACCGATGCTCATCTGTATATACTCCTGATTCACATATCACGATCACTTCATTTTCTCTCTTTTTCTATACTTAGATTGTTCACAGCCTAAGTATAGGGGGGCAGACCGATGTATCTATCTTTTTCTTTTTTACTCTCTTACGCTTAGCCCGAGCTATGTCTTCTTTATGCTTCTTGTGCTCTGAGGAAACACTCGCTAAGTATAGGGGGTCTGTATATACTGTGTATATATTTTACCCATATCTCGTACTTTTGCGTAAGTGTATATGTATTTATGGGGTGGGTAACTAACTTTAAAAAAACAAAAAAAAAGAAAAAACCAACAAAAAGAAAAAGGAAAAAAGAGTTTTGCTACTAACACTGAATGTGTCAAAACAAAAGTTTTGAAAAAATGGCTTCTTATTCATCTTTGCATAAAATTTTTGAAAAAGAAGAAGAATAACTATTCAAAAAAAACTTGTGTCTGCATTTCACACACCTGCACCTCATCCAACATTTCATTCATCTGCATCTATGAAAAGTCTTTGGGTTCTAAACCGAGTTATGAGCAGAAACTGAGAGTGGTCTGGACTTGACCTTAATCCACCTAAATTTCAGAGGAACTTCACCGAGAAATAGGATTTTAGAAGCTTCAGGTCTTTGACTTAACTCTTCTAGTTCCACATGACAATGTGCAACGTTTGACTCTTAGTGTCTAACCTGGCCTCTTCATTCTGGGTACAACTCTGGAATAAGGAACTAATTTGTACTCTCGCACTATGCACTTAGATCAACTCAGACGAGGTGTTGGAAGACAGTGTGAGTTTCTTTTCTGATAGCATGGAAATCTAAAGAGTAGAGTACGTGTTGAAATAAAGCTTCGAAAAAGGGATGGACGGTTAGGCACAATTTTTTTCTAAGACCCCAAAACATGTACGGAAAAAAAGATTCTATATTCGTAGGAGCACAACAAGATCCAAGCAGAACTACCAAAAATCCAAATACAAAGAAGCCAATACCAAATAAATATTCGACCAAAAAGGTCCAAGCTTCAAGAAAACTTGTAGATCTTGGTGAAGACTCGGCTACACTGGCCAACTTCACAAGGAGGGTGACTACATTAGCTACCCTCCAGTTCTTTTCTTCTTCTTCTAACTTCTCCCCCATTTCGATTATGAACACAGCACGACATACCTTAGAAGGAAATACATGACTCCCCGAGGACGAGTTATTGGAGAGGAGGTTTGCAAGGTAGTCCGGCATTTTGGATGGGAAGAGATAAAACCTTTCACACACATGAGTCGATTGTTCAATGTTCATAGGGTATGCTTTGGGATGAGGATTGATCTAAGATGACTTCTGAGCCGAAACTGTGACAATGATGTGTAGAACTTGAAGGTTGTTGATTTTAAAATTCTAAGTCTCACAGAAGTTCCGCCAGAAATAATCCAAAGGTCGAGTCTAGTTTCATTTTCACCTTCAGCTCATAGTCTTGGTTGGAACCCAATCTCATTTCACCTCATGGCATTTCTTTTGATGCTCAGGGACGTGTTGGATATGCGAGTCCACGGCGAGCCATTATGCAATAAATGGTATTGCAAATATCATTCCCTGATCTGAAATGAAGAATGAATAATTTGCATAATAGGTCTCTTAGTACAATTAGGGTTATGTACCCTAATTTGGATTTAAATTGATTGAGATATGTTAATTTTAGTGAGTAGGGGTCACTACTAAAATTGCAGTCCTAATCTAGAACTAAGTGATTGTCAATTAGTGAAATTAATTGTTAATTTCGTAGAATAATCATGAAAAATATTTGTGAATTATTAGAAGATGATTATTTACTTAATTGACTTGGCCTCAACAAATTAATTGATTATATTTGATCTAAATCTTAATTGGAAACACAATCATCAAACTTGATGCTTGAATAGGATTGGGAATTTGTGTAGCAAATTTCCTTATAATCAAAAATGTTTTGATTATTACTATATGATATAATTTCGGTTGAAAAACCGCTTATCATCTCAAGTACAAATTGATTTATCTGGCATTATGCTCTCCCAAGGTGGATATGGTGTCTAGTCGGAGAGCATTGGGGTTGCGGGTTGCAACGTATGTGGTCCGTCCCACTCTCATCGGTACTGGCCATGACAGTGGGTAGGGACTGTATAATGTCGGAGAAAATCAAGGTGTATTTTTCTAATTATTAAAATTCGAATTAATACGCATTTTGAGATATCACTATATATATATTCAAGTAAAAATGATCAAGTTTGTTGATGGAATTGGATTGATAATTAATTTAATATGATTAAATTTATTATGTCCAATTGAAACACCTTATTATGAATATAGTTATTATTTTCCTTGGAAGAATTAATTATATGAATGTGATTCATGATAATTAATTAAAATTTGAATATGATATGGAGGATCAAATAAGTGACATCCATGGTCTCCCGTCAAGGTGAAGGGTTCCGTCGCCAGATATTGTATGTAGGAGACCCTGTCCGAAGTGACAACTCCCGCATACGATCCATTTGGATCAGGCTCTTCGCTTCTCGAAAGAGTAAGGACATATGCGTAGTGACCCCAATATCGGGTCCTCATATTATTGGGGCGATATTGGATTGTGTATAGCGAGTTGTATTCCTGTTGACGGTTGGTTCAATTAATGACGGGTCAACATTGCCTTAGGGGTGGTGGGCCCGGGTGTTAAAGACCGAATTGGGAGATGCAAGTTGGACTTGCAAGGCGGAATGTGTTTCCGCTTCTTTTTATCCGAGTTATAGGTTCTCATATTATTGGGATGCAACAAAGATAAGGAAGGAGATCCCAGATCTTGCTGAGATATGTTGGTAAGTATATCTCTTACATTGAAAGTAAATAAGGGAATGAACTTTCAGTGTTGACAAGGCAAGACAACTTTGATATAAAAATTCTTAAATCAAAGTAAAATATGTATATATAAATTTATGCAAATATCTTATTTCAGATAATCCTTCATTAAACCCACTCAATGTTATACTCAATGATAACCAGTAAAATATCATGGATTGGACTCATGATCCAGATATTGTACTTGCAGTTGGACACATAATGTATGTGGTTGTAATGTGCAAGTTTCCTCATAATATTGAGGAATGACAATTAAATAGATAATAGGACTACAACCCTAGGGTTTGTATGTCTCTATAGTCTTGATCTCATCGGATGTACTTTGGAAGTGACATGTCGATGATGATCGCAATTGTCAATTAATCCTTATAAAATCTAAGAAGATGTTCTGGCATACATATGTGCTCTTGACATTTAATCATGAATGACGTGGTTCTCTGCATCGTGCAGAATGGTGGCTCTATTAGAGATGATGTATTCAAAATGTTTAAATACCTACCTGAACCAATGTTTTAAGAGTCTAGATGGATGTAGACATGATGAGTGTCATCATTCCACTGTCTATACTCTAATAGTTCATGAAGCTTCATAATATTCATATTGTATGAATTTAATGAAGCTTGTATAAATGTTGAAATGCTCTTACATTGAATTCTTTTTGAATTTAACATAAGAGATCCTTAGTCTTAAGCAATGGTTGCTTATAGATAAAGGGAGCGCAGTGGAAGCATGGGTTGGACCCGAGTAAGAAGTATGGTCAAAGAGTTGACTGTACATCTATGACTTCCATATGACATCCAAAGAGTGGGATGAATGCCAATACTGCAATAAGTTGATGTGTTGATAGTATGACCATCAAGTCTGTCTAGAATCCTTAGAGAAGGACTCATATAGAGCATCAAAATAATCTACATATAAATCATTGAAATTGACTTCCTTAAAGTCTTGTAATTGTATCTCAATCTTCTACAATACTTGCAATGGGTTGCATATATTTTGGAAGAATAGAAAATTTGATCTTAAGGCTTATAGTCATCCACATGGATATTGATGCAATTGTTGCAACAATCTCTATTGGATTGAAAGGCTTCATAATTTTAGTGGGAGAGCCCTTAGTCTTAGAGAATGTCTCTATGATATTAGAATACACTCATTGTTTATTTCTAAAAGTTGGAAATAAACATAAATTCTGTAATAAATCTATCATAAAGAGTTATGATGGAGATATTTCAGATAGTAATCTAAAATCTAGTGGACTCCACTAAATTAGAAAATTAATGAATGGTTCATTAACATTTCTAATACTGAAATTAAACCATAAGATCAATAGGAGGATGAATATCATTTGACAATGATCTAGCATCAAGCCTTGGACATTTGTCTATTGATTTGATCAATAGACTAGTAAGAGATGAAACTTTAGAATGTCTAAAATTTCAAAACTTACATACTTATAAATATTGTATTCAAAGTAAAATATCCAATACACCCTTCTTTGGGAATGGTGTAAGATGTCAAGGTATTCAGGATCTCATACATATTGATGTATGCGGATCATCTATATCATAGTAAACATTATGGATATGTGATATCTATTGATGATTATATATGATATGAGATTTCTTCTCTACACCTAAAGAAACCTTTGAAATGTTCAAAGATTTCATTGTTTTTGGTTTAGAACCAAAGTTTGAAAGAAGATAAAATGAATTTGATCTAATCTAGGTAGCCTGTACCTATTAGATGAATTCAAAGGATACCTTATGGAGATATGAATATCATTTCTATCTCAATCCTCCTAGCACACCTTAACTCAATAGAGTTATAGGGAGATACAATTGGATCATGTGTGACATGATCTTATCAATGAATTTTAGCATAATTATCCCTTAGTTTCCAGGTATATATGTGTAGTAGAGACTACAATGTATATCCTTAATAAGGTTCCATGCAAGCTGGAATCTAGCAATTGAGAGTGCTGCTTCATTAGGAAAATAAAGGATGGTATAGGATACCTACTTTATGACCTTGAGATTCTTAAAATATCCCATCTCTGAGAATGTGATTCTTAGAGGTAGAGACTCTTAAGAATCAAGATGAAAATGAAGGGTAGGAACTCATTTAATCTTGAAAAGATTATGAGGCTCCTAAAATGGGAAACTAAAAGCACAATTAAAGATCAAACACTAATACCTCTACAAATGAGTTTGAGGAGGGATTCCATGTGTTAGAGAAATATGACAATGATCGAACTTCATGTGGTGAAGTTTCTGAAGATCATAGCATGGATAGATGGATGTTAGCAATAAAAGTCTAATGTAGACTTCATATACAAGTGTTGTGTATGGGCCCTCGAGGATCCACCTATATGGGTAAGACCTGTAAAGGTGTAAATGGATCTTCAAGAGAAAGGGAACCTAATGAGAAGGTAGAGACCTTCAAAGCACGGTTCGTAACCATGAGCTACACACCGGAAGAGAAGACATTGCTTGCAATAAGACTTGCTCTTCGGTGACCATGCTTAAAATCATCGGAATATTGCTAACCTTGGATGCACAACTTGACTATTGCATCTTCAAGATGTAAGTCAATATTGCATTCCTCTATGAATATCTCTTTGAGGATATTCACATGAAGTAGCCCCAGGGCTTCATGGTTAAGGAAAGCAAAGTTTGCGAGCTAGGGAATCCATCTATGGACTCAAATAAGCTTCTTGAAGTTGGACCATAAGATTTGATGAAATTATAAATGTTATGATTTCAGATAGAATCTTAATGAGCCATGCGAAGTTTAGTGGGAGTGCCTTTGTGTTCATCGTGCTAAATGTAGATGATATCCTAATCATTTAAAATGATATAAGGATAACAATAAGTGTTTTATTATCTGGTTGTTCCATAACTTGAGATATGATCTCAAGGATACCTCTTGGATCTTAGTTCTGAAGGTGATCAGAAGCAAAGAGAAGGGGGTATTGGGACTGTCACAATAGTAGTACACCTTGAACATATTCCATTTTTTGGAAAATTTCAAGAAAGGCTTCCATCCCTTAAGATATGGTTCTGACCTGTCTAAAGGGATAGCACCTCAAAGAGTTGAGGAAGTGAATACTAGAACTACTTGCACTTGTGCATTAGTTACGAGAAGCTGACTGCATACTAGATGTGTACGGAAACCAGATATCTGCCATACAGTGGGAGTAGTAAAGTGTTACTAATTCTACTATGGAGATAAAACACTTGATTGCAAAAATAACATTATCTTCAAAGATGACAAGATTTTTTAGATAGTGATCTCAAAGTCTTATCTACAATAAATTAAGACTATATAGATAGAGATCTAAAAGGTCTTAACTTTGGATACCTTTGGAGATAGAGATCTCCATGAATAAGGGTATTCTGATAAGGATTATGGAAGTACTGGTTATAACAATTATTAAACTATAGTGTCAAGGACACTATAATAGCTTTAACAAGTTTGAGTATTGGTTGCATGAAATGCAACATTCGCATTAGATGCGAGCACTATTACTAGGGATATGCAAATACCGTAAAAGGACTTGGCTTAGTCTCGCAGGAACAGAGTGACTGATCAGCTTACCTAGCTATTTTCTAAATAGCCTATGATTGTCACATGAGTGCGGGTTTAAATGATTAGCCCATTAATGGCTCTTTGTGCTAGTGGGAGATTGTTGGACATGCGAGCCCACGGCGAGCCATTATGCAATAAATGGTATTGCAAATATCATTCCCTGATCTGAAATGAAGAATGAATACTTTGCATAATAGGTTCCTTAGTACAATTAGGGTTATGTACCATGGCCATCTTGATGATCATACAGCTGTTGATTCAACTGTTGAATCATAGAGGCTGGTGCTTGGATGAATATCTAAAGAGTTAGATTGAGGACTCATCAAGCACTGTCAAATGATTGTTAAGAGATGATCTCCAGCCTGAGTAGGAGATGGTAATCCTTATCTCTGAAGGTTGATATCTGACCAACCTCTTGATGCAGGTCCTCTGCATAGGAATAGAGATTTGGAGGTGTCAGATTAGTTAGGTTAAAGAGTTGACTTAACGAGATCGAGATAACCAAAGTCCTATATCGTATGCTGTCATGATATAGGCACGCATCCTCTGACCGGAGACAGATGTGTTGCTATATGTCTGAGTATGTACATTTGGCAAACCAATAGGTTGATGACCTAACCAAGGTCTATACACCGGCGCGCTGGTGTGCATGTAAGGGCATATGAGTAATATGATCTCTCAAAGGGATCATACAGGTTCAGTTACTGAACCGGAAGACATGAGCTCACTTATGAGATATTGGGAAGAATCAAATTCCGTGCACGGTCGTCTCGCTTTGGAAGCTTGACTAAATTTGTAGGTTTGATATATACTTTTGGAAAGTATATGATCAAGACCTAGGTATGATATATGCTTTTGGAAAGTATATGATTGATACTGACTCCCAATGATCGAATGAGAAACTTACTGATAAAAACCATGAAGTAGACAGTATAAAGTTGATCAAATACTTCAGGTTTAATCTAAGTCTTCCAGTATGCAGGATGTACATTGGGAATACCTGAGGGTGATGTGATCATAAATGATTGTATAACCATGACGCTTCCATTCCTAGGGAGTGATGAAACGGGTCTGGATTTTAGTGACTCTCTCAGTAGAGTAATAATCTGATCTTAATCTAAATGTTGGACATTGACCTGAATGTGATTCAGATGCAATAAGAAGATTAGATTTACGGTCTTGATTTAATCAAGCATCTATGGGAGGCCCACGATATGGATTTGAGATAAGATCTCAATATCCAAGTCACTATACGTGGAACAATACAATCGTCCTGTCCTTATCTCCAAGTATCTGCGGAGAAAGCGCATTATCCTTGAATGGGTTCAGGATAATTTCATTGTTGATATTATGTATCCGAGCATTGAGAAAATGGATAACTAAATATGATTTAATTATCATGATTAAGATGAATTCAATTCATATTATAAAGAGAGATGTCTTAGAGAATTAAATGTGATTTGATTATCAAAGATAAAAATAATGTGAATGTGATTCATATTATTTGGGCACATGAGAATAGAGATCCAAGATGATTAAATGTGATTTAATTATCATGGATATGAATAATGTGGATAGCAATATTCATATTAGTCATATATATTATAAATGTGATTTATAATATATAAGAGAGAGCTATTTGTAATTTACATTTGTTAATTAAATGTTAATGTGAATTGGATTCACATTGGACATTAAATTGAAAATGTAATTTACATTTTATTTTGGGTTGTGATTATGATTCACAAATTTCCAATGGCAAGATTGCAATATTCACAAAATAATTATGAATTATTATTGTAGAATATTTTATAACAAGAAATTATGGGAGAAATTCATGGAGATATGTAATCTTGTGAGATTACATGGATTTGTCTCCACCAGGGGGAGATGGTGGACGGCCACCAATTTCACAAGGAAATTGGTAGCCGTCCCCACCACTCCTAATGTGGAGATGTCCATGCAAATCTCTCCATAATTGCTTGATCTAATTTAGGATTGAAATATATTTGAGATGTCAAATATATTTGATTTAAATTAGATTATTAGTTGTTGGTTTTTTACCAACAACAATCTTGACCATTGGATTGACATAAATCAATCTTGTCCATTGATTTTATGTGTCCCATGGATTGAGATCCATGGATCCTAAAACCCTATAAAAGGACATGCACCCCATTGCTCTTCTTTACACATAAGAGAACATAAGGCTCTCTCTCTCTCTACACGTCTAGTCTCTCTCTCCCTCTCATGTGGCCGTCCACCATGGATGCCCTAGAGAGGCTCTCCATCGCCGCGGCATCGTCCTTATGTTGCTCGATTGTTTGCTCGTGGATCTCCGTCTCCTTCGGTGCGCCTCGCTCATGAAGAAGACGTCGGATCTCGTGTGTCAAGATCAGGAGATCCTACCGCTTGGATCATCAACATGGATTGCGAGAAGCACACGGTTCATCCCCGCGCTCGCAAGCGTCTCCTCCGTGGGATCGGACTTGAGACAGGAGGTCTCTTTTTTAGAGACTCGATCGCAACCACGCTTCGAGAGGTAACCCTAATACTTGTTTGTGGTTAGACAAAACGATCCGAGAAGTGTTCTTGGATCATGTGGTTTCGTCGCATGAATTTTTTTAATTTCCGCTACATAGAACAACTAGTGCGACTAGTCGTTCTTCGTCGTATCCGATATGACGATCATGCTTCCGTGATGCGCTTGAGGATATTACCATATCCTTCAGGACGAGCATGGTTTAAGTATAGGGGGATAATGAATATCAGATTCATCACTCTAAAACTTATTAATTAAGCTCTAATCCCTAAAAATCTTTGGCATTTCTTCATTTATTTTGCATAATTAGCATTCATGCATGTTTTGATAAGAATTGCATTTTATCACTTAATTTTCGCACAAAATAAGAAGCCAAAAATCCCAGCAAAAATTGACCTGTAAATAGCCTAACTTCCTGTATTTTTATCTCATTCATGCTGACTCCAATTGACCCAAAACCACCTCCACTGTGTACATATCACTAAGAAGAATAAGTACAAAATAAAAAAATCACTAACCTAAATAAGTGGACCAAAAACCCAAACCATAATTCTAGGATTTCCGAACTAAAACCCTCATATCTTCCTCATCCAGTGTCCGTTTTGATCCTACTCACTTTTGAACTAATGTACATTCAATTACCTTCAAAACAAGTTCAAGTGAATCGGAGCTCATATGTGAAAGTTGGGTTTTGGGCCTCTTTTGTACATTTTGTATTTTAGCGGTTTTTGACCTATTATTTTATGTACATAATTGACTAATTTTATTTTAATTCTTTTTCATTAGTATTACTTGATGAATGTTTTATTAAAATGCGCAAAATTCCAAATCTAAACTAAGCTGGAAATCAAAGAAACTAACTGAGTCCGAGTCTTCACTAACTGTGTGTACAAAAGTTGTTTTTTTCATCTTTTATTTTATTTCTTCTTTTTCTTTACTAATAAAAATCCAAAAAATATATTAATGTGTAAATATTTATCTTTGATTTTATCATATTTTTCCAGATTTTTATCTGATTTAAAAATGATAAAAAAATTATAAAATCAAAAAATCAAGGTATTCTATGTATATAGAATACCCCCAAAATATCACTTTGTGCAAATGATCGATTTTGATTTTGGTCCCTTTATAAAATTTGTAGATCTCATCAAGACGAGCAATTTTCGTGAAAAATCTTTTTCGATCTAAGGTCATTTTCTATTTTGTAAGTATTTATCAAAGTATTTATTTTTTGATTTTTGTGGAGCTGACACGTGGCAGTTCCTGGAGCCGCCACATATCACCCATTTTTTGGGGTTTTATATTCCATTTTTTTAAAAAAATAAATAATAAAAAATATCAAAAGCCGCACGTGCTCCTCCCCTCGCCCTCTAGCCACCACGTGGCGCTACTAGGGTCGTTCGATCTCTGCCGATTGGACGGCACCTATAACCCTTCTCCTTCCTCCCACCTTTCCCCTTTGGGACCTCCACCACCTCGCAATCCCTCGCTTTTCGTCGCCTGTCGTGATTATTGGACGAAACCCATCTCCGATATCCATCAAATCAACCGCAAATCTCGCGAACCGCCGCCACATCGTGATCTCCGATCTTCGCCAAATTTTCAAATCTCCATCTCCGACCCTTTCCATCTCCGGCCTCCTCCCTTCCACCCTATTTAAACTCCGTTGTGCCACCTCCGAAAACTTCATCCGCCGTTAGCACGAAATCTCCACTGGGGTGACAACCCGACATTATTATCCGGCGAGATCCGAGCTTCACAAGCTCGATGCAATCTACGGCGATCCTCTCGACCGCTTCTGCTCCATTCCGGGTTTCTTCCCGTCGAGCCAAGCTCTCCTCCGACACCAACAACGTCTTCTACCTCCGACAACCACCGTCCACTTCAAGTCCATCAACATTGAGCTCTTCATAGACAACCCCCTTGACTCCACAGTCAGCAACTCCAGTCCATCAGCCACTCAAGGCCCGCGCTCTGCAGCAAGCTTCTCCGATACACCCACAGCGACCGACCATCAAAACTTCAACGCACTCCTGCCAACAACTTCAACACCGGTCATCTTCTCCGCTTCACCTTCGATCATCTCCTTCCCCGCTCGATAGGAGATTCACCGTCAATGGTCTTGCCATTCCGCCACTCTGCCAGTAGCTCCGCCACTCCTTGCCACGAGCCACGGCCGGGCGCTAAGACTAAGCCCCCCCCCCCCCCCCCGTGCACGTGCAAGGCATGCCGCTCGGAGGGGAACGCCATCCATCATCAGGGTCACGTGCAATGCACATGACCGCTCGATAAATTGCGAAGAAGCCCCCGACGGTTCACTTATTTGCAGAGGAGCCCAACCAACCATGGGTCACGTGCCTGGCACGCAACCACTTGGGAATTTTGCAAAACCACCCTCTATATTTTTGGTAATTACAATATAGCCCCTCTTTGAATTTGTTTATTTTTATTTATTGTAATATTGCATAAACGGCCATGTGTTCCCCCTCCATTTTGAACTGCTACATTACATTATTTTATTCATCAAAAATTGGCACTGTGTTCTACAACTAATTCTCTACATTATGACATATGTTTGATATTTTTATGATCCGTAGTTAATTAACAATTAATTGTTTTGTAGAAAATTACATATTTTGCCCTGATTTTGTGCTTTGAATTTCATAAGTAATTAACTATAGATCTGAAATTACCGAAAATTTGTAGAATTAGTTGTTTTTGACATTGTTACCAAAAAGAACTGCATTTGCATGCATCGTTTGCCCTCTAAAAATAATTTGCATATTTCGATATTTAATTTTTAGTAGCTATTAAATCTCATTTTTTCAAGGTTTAGGATTTTTCTGAGATCGATCACCTAGTGATAAATCTTGGATAATTTTATCTCTTGAAAATAAATAGGTTTAATATTTATTATAATTAAATTTTGAAATTCACATCATTTGCATTCAAAAATTTATAAAATATCTATCTTGCATCTAAAAATTCCAAAAACAATATAGTGCATTCATTTCATCGTGATTGTCATCTTGGCCAAGTTTCATATTTTTTGGACATCGTTTGATTGATATTTACATTTTAGTCCCTAAAATTGACCAAAGTTGCATTTTACATCCCTAATTGCATTAAAAAATTACAAAAAAAAAGTCTCGAAAACCGTGCGCAAACTTTGATAGACAAAATTCGAGGTTGTTCCTTTGCCTCCTTGTGTTCGACCTTGGGACTTTCCCAAGTAAAATAAACATAAAACCACACGATTCAAAATTGATTAAATAATTGTGGTTATTTCTTGACTGATTTCGATTGCCCTCCTACAACGAAATGACGCATTATTTTTTAGCAAACGATAATCCATCGCGACATTTTAACACAGGCAATCTCGGACCCGTAAGATGGGCCATGTCTAGGAAGACAATCATTGTGAAATCAAGAGATGAAGATACTCCCAAAGGAAGTCAAGAGAAAGATCAGGGAGATGTTTCATGTCGGTCATACTAACCAATATAGAGAATGTTTTACATGGCACACTGGGTTTTTACCTAGAAAGATGGTCTTCCTTGGATACCATAACTGTAATCTATACTACTACTATTAGTGGGTTTTATCCCCCTCCATTGCCACGTGTCCCTTCTTTTTTCCCACCCCGCATCCTCTCCCACTCCCGCCCATTTCTCTCTCGGTCAAATGGTCCCCACGCCCCCTCTCTCCCATTCTCTCTCCCTCCACTTACTCTCTCTCTCCCTTTCTCTCTCCCTCCACTTACTCTCTCTCTCCTTTTCTCTCTCCTTCTCCTTCAACTAGATATCTCGATCCCTCCCTCTCTTCTCTCCCTCTTTCTCTCTCCCTCTCTCTCATTCTCCTCTCTTCCCTCTTTCTCTCTCTCTCTCTCTTCCTCTCTAATATATCATTCTTTTTCCTTTTCTTTAATATAGGTTATTAAATTAAAAAGTACCTATTAATATTTTCTCATATATCAATGCATAAAAAGGACTAAGGAAAAAGTTTTTTTTGTTCTAATTTAATTTATTTTCTAGAAAATAAATGTTTAATTTATATTGGTATTTTGTGCATATTTTTGTCAAGAGTCGACTTTTTAAATATAGTTTACCCCATACATTTATATATATATGTAGTATGAAATAGTACCAAAATACTTGGTTGTAGATAAATTTTTTAATATAATATTTGTTTGAGTTTACGTTAATAACATCTACCAAACAATACTATTATGAACCTTTTTTTATTTCATTCATATTTTGAATATATAATGACAACTATCATTTGTTACATGTAATACAAAATACTATCTGTCACTGGATTTTTAAACACACAATATATTTTAAAATCATAAACTAAAATTTATGTCAATATACAGAAACTTAGATTTAAATTTAAAAAAAATAACTTGCAAATATAAATATATTTGTAAAGTGCTTAATATTTCTCTAGCTTTATATTACATATCTTATTAGCCAATTAATGTAATTGATAAATTTTATTCCTAAATTTTTATATGCATTAAGTTAAATGTAAATGCCTCAAATGATCATACTTATGATCTTACAACATGCTTACAATCTCTTTCGATAGCTTATTTAAGTTATTATATGATTGCAAGTACTTTTTACCTATGACCATATTATTCAGTCACCAGTTACAACTGTTTCTAAATTTAACATTTCGGCTTCATTTTATTTCCTTAATGAATTCATGATATTACCTTTGTCATAATTGTCCCCGCCGCGAAGCGCGGGTATGTACCCTAGTACTATAATTAAAGCTGGGTTTTTTGCCCATTTGAGGCCACATGGCTTTATATGGACTTTTTCCCCTCCCCCATTTTAGCCTCAATTATTTCTCCATTTTAGAACGCTGGTTTTTTTCACTCTCCCTATTTATTTTCCTGTGTCAACATTATCACTAAGTTTATATTGTTCCCAACGACCCCCTCTATCCTTATATGTCGTCGCTCAGATTGTACAGACAAAGAAGCAGAGCAAGATCTTTGGGTACACCGCACCTGGAGCCAGGAGGGCGAAGGTTCCACCTCTTTTCTTTCATGTTTGTTTTGGGACCAAGTCCATGTACCTTGAGTTGTATTGTGCCATATGCATGATCTCGAGCACTAGAATCATAATAACCAAGAGATCATTTGCATAACATTTGAGTTACTATTCACTTGATGCCTTAGTTAATCATCATTTGAAGGCTCTTCATCGACAAGCACTAGAGATCGAGAGCCATCATCATCACTTGGAGATGAATTGTCTTCAATCTGGAGTGCGATCATTTGGTGATCAAGGCAAGGCATCTTTTCTGGAGCACCATCGTCGAAAATTCACAGGCTAAATATTCGAATCATCTATTCTTTATCAAGCAGCACCTGGAGCGAGTCATTGTTCGATCGCTTACACCTGAAGCACAACGAAGCATTAATCAACATTTAATCATTGTATCGCTAATGACTAAAAATACCATAGCAACTTTGAGCCGTAGAATCGATCACTGGAGCCGACCAAACCTCAACTGACGCACCTGAGAAACTGCTGGCTGTAATCACGAGGTTTGGGGAAGAACATGGAAAACAACTAGAATGATCAGACTTCGTCTGATCATCCTAAGCGGTGTGATCAAGGCCACTCGCCGCCCAAGAATATTAACGTGACCATCACGTGATCGTTACCCATATACACAGAATATCCTCGTGTTTGTGTGATTCACGAACAAGTCCTTCTAGAGTTATTCACATGTTGTATCACATGAGTTGCTTGGCGCGTTTACATGTGTAATTTTCTAGGAATAATCGAAAATATTTGATTGCATATATATCATCGACTCTAAATCTTGGGATATGAAAGTTTAATTTTTGTATGAAGGGTATATGGATGTAAATACACTATTTTGGAAATTAATGAGATTTGTACGTTTTTGTTGATAAAAGATGTGCACTGTTCACAAATGACATTTCTTTTTGATAAAATAGTTCTCATATTTGTAATAAATAAAGATAATGATATTAGAATATATTATCTAAATAATGAATGATACAAAATTGTTCAAAATGATTAGTATCAAGCCCAAAATAACATATGCATCAAATAAATTTTCATTTTACATAGTATATAATTGTTTAATAAATGAAAGATGTAATTCATTGAATTATATATCTAAGGATAAAATCAATCATTGTTTAAGGACTTAGTTTCTAAAATATTTTTTTAAAAAATCTAAAAAATTAAGAATAATTATAATGAATGTTAAGATGGTTGAAATTTACACGTTTATATCTTCCTTTTTCAATACTTTATACATTTTTCATATTTAGTTATAAAATAAATAAGTTTAAAATCTAGGGTTTTTATCACTTGTGCCCCTCCGTGATATCGCAATATCAATTATGCCCCTATCTTTTTGGTAATATCAGCTGTGCCCCTCACTTCTTGTTGTTTTATCAGTTGTGCCCCTTAGGTTAGTCGACGTCCATCCACATAGTGCAAACGGACGTTAACTTTGAGGACATAAGCGGAATTATTTTTTAAAAAACGGTTCAATGGTCATTTTGACACCTTCTTCCTCATCCTCTTCTTCTTCCTCCTCTTCCCCCATCCTCTTCCTCCTCCTCCAACCTCCTACTCCTCCCTCTGCGCCCCAGCCTGCCCCAGCTCCTCCCCGAGCTCGCGATCGTCCTCGGCCGCCCCCTCCCCTCCCCCGCGTTGCCCCATGCTCCCCTAGACTGCCCTCCCCTCCCCGCACCGCTCCATCCCCTCCCCTGCACTGCCCTGCTCCTCCTCCCCTCCCCGTGTCGCCCCGCGTCCCCTGGGCTGCCCCCTCCCCCGCCCTGCGTCCCCTAGGCCGCCCCCTCCCCGTGCTCCCCGCACCGCCCCCTGCCCTGCCCCGTGCTCCATGTGCCGCTCCGTGCTTCCCCCTGCCCTGCCCTGTGCTCCCCGCGCCGCCCCCTGCCCCGCCCCGTGCTCCCCGCGCCGCTCCCTGCCCCGCCCCGTCCCCTGTTCCCTATCGCTCCCGCCCCCTGGGCCTCCCCCTCCCTCCGTCGTGGTCCGCTCCAAGCTCCTTCCTCGAGCCCCTCCTTCGCCCTTGATTTTGTTCTGACCATAATACCCTTCTTAACCACACCATGGTTTGAATAAACCATGGTTATTTTAATTTTTTGACGGTCAATCTGACGAAAGTGCACAAGTGATGACGGAGAAAGAAGTGAGGGGAACAACTGATATTACCAAAAAGATAGGGACATAACTGATATTACGATATCTTGAAGGGGCACAAGTGATAAAAACCCTAAAATCTAAATGTTATGTATCCAAAATTTTACATTTAACGAATGTAAATAATGGATAATATTAGTATCCTAATTATTTTATAATTAATAGATAACATCAAAATTAATAATTTACACTTGAAAAAAAAATATTTTGGATTTAAGCATAACTTTATGTTAAAACATAAAAATCTTTAATATAGATTATATATTTTGAAAAATATGAAATTAAAAAATTACTTCTAAAAACTAAATTGAAATTAATGTTACTTTATTTTTATTTTTGTTGATAATTTTGAACATGAGATGTGAATAATAAAAAATAAAAAAATAAATCCGCAGCGGAGCGTGGACATATATATATATATATATATAGGAAATATTTCCAATGAGGTGCACCTTTCCTGGATGCATGGAAAGCCACATCAATTTAAGCATTTATTCTATTTATTTTACACATTCTAACTCCATAAATTTAATACTAAATATTAACATAATATGTATATCATGGAAGATTTATGAAAATATTAATATATTTGACATTAAATGTTTGTTACAATATGGATGGTATATTTTACATAATTGTATTATCATCATTATTTTACAATATGTAGTTCAAATTTACAATATTGTTACGTAATTTAAAAATTTGGTAGTGGCTTTCTGAATTTCAGGAAAGACCCACCTCATTAGAAGGGCTCCCTATATATATATATATATATATAATTATATAGATACATACATACATAATAGTATCAGTAATAGCCCACCCAAGTTAATTTGGATCACTCCAAAAGTTCATGTGTCGTAGTTAGTTTCCGTAATCATTTACCTAGCCAAGACTAGTCATTCAATGCTGAGCATAATAATTTCCATATGTCCAATCAATTGTTTGACATATGTATGTATAAAATACGAAAGAGTACTGTAGAGTACATTACTAAGGAGAGGAAATATCAAATTATTACATGACATCAAACACATGTTACATTTGACATAATGAAAACTATAATAAATATTAAATGATACTTGTAATCTAATATAGCATCTCTTTTCACCATCTATAAGACTACAATTTCTTTTATCTCCACAATTACTTTCTTTAAGCTGGGTAAGAAAATTATATTTAGCTAAAGCTAGTTCAGTAAAGCAAATTATATGTCATATTAAGACAAATTGTCTCATGAATTAATCATAAGTTAAGTTGGCATATATTTAATCCATTTTAGTTGTAACTATCAAAGCATAAGTGAGCATGCTATAAAGCAAAGTTGTGAACCAACTCACAATATAACATGTCATTATCTACTTAATAAGGTAATCGATTATGTTAAGAGTATCTATAGGAAGCATTTAATCACACAGTAACACATCATCAAGAATTTAATCATAAGGCAAACAAATGTAAACTATTATGTATGCAGTGAAAAGAAAACTAATTTTACTTAATCTTTATTTTTATTCTCAAGTTATTAATCATAATTTAGATGTTCAATACTAAGAACAAGAGTATTACTATGTTGCTAGAGCTACAACAAGTCTAATTACACTGTTCTCCCTCTTACTATACATGATTGAGTAACTGCTATGAACTTAACTCCATTGCCACACTGTACCAGTATGGTTCCATGGTGCTGTTTGTAACTTATAAGCTACTCATAGTGATTGAGTGAGCAACCCCTATCATACTGAGATGGTAGATATCTTACATATATATCTTCCACATCATTTACTTCTTCTATTGTTGTCACCTTTTGTTCTCATTCACTTGAGAGTGAATCAATAACTTTTCCTTCTAGTTCTATTTTGATGAAGTTCTTCCCTAGAGCCTAGAGACTGTTTACAATGGTTGTGACACGTGTATACATTTCCTTGCTCCTTTCTTCATCTCAAAATTCTTGTATTCCCTAGTTAACATCGTAACATTGGAGCTCTTGACTTTGCATGTACCTTTAAATGTGACTTGGAGTCTCACTCAGATCTTGGGAGAAGTCTTGGATTGAGAAGCATGATTCATCAGCAGAAAGAGCACAATACATTACATTCATGGCTTTTGCATTCCTCTCTCACATTCCGTAATATGTAGACTTCATGTAAATTACCATGTGGTTTTCCCAATTTGGGTAGTTGGTACCATCGAAGTAGGGAGGCTTTGTAATGGAATAGGCAGACACGCTCGAGTTTGTGGTTACATTTTCTAATGTCATTTAGGACCTGCAAGTGGGTTGTTATGCCAACAAAACTTGAAGTCGCTCTTACACCAAATGAGAGTGTAGTACATGATGGGGGTGAATTGTACAATAATAATAATATCCTAATAATGAAATCAATTAAAATACTCACAAAATATTGAGATAAGTGTTGAGAATAGAAAACCATAATGTCTAAAATGATTTTTACATGGAAACTCAAGCTGGAAAATCACGACCCAAAATCCTATTCGAGGATTTCTTCTTCACTCACTCGGCAAAGCTTGCTTCCACTATACAAGTGCTACTTTAAATTGAGCATAGCACACCATCTCATACAACATGTACAGTTCCTTGTACAACTACCATGAGAAGATTTTATCTCTTATAGAGAAAGGGATCCACAACTTGGATACATGTTTACAAAATACGGAACACAAAATTGCTTAGAAATAAAACTTGAATTCACAAGCTTACAGAATTTTCAGCACATAATCTACTCGAGAATGATGATGATTGTTATTGAACACAAAGAGCTAGAGTAGCTACATGTTATTAATTCCAATGTTATTATATTCAAAAACATGAGATGGTCGATCTGAAAAAGGGTTGATTGATCAGATCAATAAAGTAATCGACCAGTTTGTGATCATTGAATAACACTTTCAAAAGTAATTGATCATGGTCAAAAGTTGGTCAATAAGGGTTGATCAATCATGATAAAAGGTTGACCGGTTAGATCAAAATCAATAATCAAGGATTGATCATTTACGATCATACATTAAATGATCAAGGGTGATCAATCAAGATGTCAAGATGATTGATCACATGTATAAAATTATTTTATGAAATTGATGATTTTGACTTACTTTTTCTTGTTGGTCATATGTCCAACTCAACAAAACTTTCAGAAGTACCCCTTAATCTTCTTTATAGCTAATTCTCCAAATGTTCTTATAAATGCATTAGAGATTTTGGAATTGAGTCTTGAGATTTTTAGCTTCTTCTTCTAAGCCTTGAGTTTTTTAGAGCTAGATGCTTTGTGTCTTTCATAATCATGCTTTATGCTTTGATTGAGCTTCACGACTTTTTCTACACATTTCATCACTTGTTATACTTGAAAAATCAGTCAAACTACAAAACAAATATGCAAAAATCATTAGCAAAATCTAGGTCACTTGCAATTCCCTCATTATATATGTGTCAAAGAGGATGATGACCCAACTTTGGTTTCGGATGCCATTATTGGTTGATACCCCTTGGATTCACGCTACCCTTAGCCTAGTAATGGCTTCTAGATTCGTGCTTGTGTACCTTGAGTTGTGACGCCCCCGTATCAATGCGCAAGGGTTAACAAATGCATATCGACTAATCCAAAATTGAGGTTGGGATCTCTATCTATATGTAGCAGATCCGACTGACCTCACCTTGATCCAATTAGCCAACTACAAGCACATGAATACCATATTCTAAACTTAGACTTCAATCGAGATTTCAAACCTAGATGTGAGCCCAATCCCAACAAAATTTCATTTGCACAAGCTACACAAAGTGTTTAACAGCTAGAAAAAATAAATCCATTTGATCCAACAATCTAAACTTTAAAAATCAATTTCAAAACATCAAGGTGTCGACATCAAAACCCGACAATCCTTCTCTACTTCGCTGAAATCAAGTTCTTTCCAAATTCAAAGAGCATCATTCTCAAACACATGTATAGCATAATAAATAACATCTCAATACACCCAACATAAAAGATCAAGCAATAAAGAGAGATCGAATCTTGAAGGAGATACTCCAAATGATCTGATATGCATGAGGATCATCAATCCAAGTCATCTGTGGACAAAATTACCTCATTTTATTGTGATTCACACGACGCATTTGGATCAAATACAATGACGATAATGAAGGGTATCCCCAGGTACGTCGGCGTCTTTATCCTCCTTGAGAACGAGAGAGATATGGAGGATATGAGAGATAGGGATGGATGAGGGGCTCCCGTACTCGAGGCGTTAAATGGCTTATCCTCCCGTCGGGAGGTCTATTTATAGGGCGCTATCCCCTCGAGCCGTCCGCCCCATGATCCCCGCGCCCCCACGACGTTTTCCGTCGGATTCGGTCATCCCGCAACCGTCGGCCGCGAAACGGCCGGGGTGTGGTTATTGACCACTTAAGGTCATCTTTTGGAACCGTTCAAACATCTCCCACTTGACCGAAGTGGTCAAAACATATATGCTCCCACTATTCGTGTAGCATATACATAGAGATTTATCATGTGAGGATCATTATCTATGAAACCTCTTCCTTGACTCATACATTTCTGAGTCCCATTAAACCAACATGTTTAATGTATGTTCCTGCTGCTATTCCCTTCGTTAGGGAATCAACCAACATGTCACTGGTAGGTATGTAGGTTACCGTGATTTCTTGCTTCGCCATTATATCTTGTATATAGTGATATTGGATCTCAATGTGTTTTCCTTTAGAATTATTAGCCCCGCTATTGATTAAGCTTATCGCAGCTTGATTGTCACAATACATTTCAATTGGCCCTTTGACCAATTCGAGGTTTAAGTTCTCTAGAAAACGCCTGATCCACACAGCATGAGTGGTGGCCATGCTACACGCAATGTACTCAGCTTCCTGTGTATGTCGAGATACACATCCTTGTTTCTTGCTACCCCAAGAAACGGCTGCACCACCAAACATGAACAGGTAACCTGATGTGGATTTTCTATCATCCACATCCCCTCCGAAATCGGCATCGGAGTATCCTACCACCTCAAGCAATTCTGCTTGATACACAAGTTTCAGATGTACTGTTCCTTTCAGATATCGAAGAATCCTCTTTACAGCTTCCCAATGTGCTGGACCAGGATTGCTTTGATATCTACTGACTAAGCTTACTGGATAAGCTAAATTAGATCGAGTACACATCATTGCATACATTAAACTTCCCACCGCATGTGCATATGGTACATCTAAAGGTTTCTGTCCCTTTCCGGGACATTGACTCTTACTGAGTCTCTTTCCCATCACAAGTGGTGTTGGAGCTGGAGTGCTATTGTGCATTCCAAATCTCCTTAATACAGTATGCAAATATCTTTCCTGACTAAGGCTCAATGTCCTTGAGTCCCTGTCTCTTGTAATTTGAATTCCAAGAACATAGAATGCTTCGCCCATGTCCTTCATCTCAAATTCATTGCTCAATTTCTGCTTGATTTCATTGAGCATTTGTATGTCATTACCTGCAAGCAGAATGTCATCTACATACAATGACATGATTGCAAACCTGCTCCCACTCTTTATGACATATACACAGTTATCCAATTTATTTGAAACAAATCCTAATTGAATAACTTTCTCATGAAATTTGAGATACCATTGCCGTGAAGACTGTTTCAAGCCATATAATGACTTTCTTAACTTGTAAACCCTTTTCTCCTGACCTTCAACCTGAGAACCATCAGGTTGTCGCATATAAATCTCCGCCTTTAATTCTCCATTAAGGAAGGCTGTCTTCACATCCATTTGGAATAATTCCAAATCCATATATGCGACTATGGCTAAGATCATCCGAATCGATGCAAACTTAGCCACTGGAGAGTAGGTTTCCTGGAAATCTATTCCAGCTTGCTGAGTATAACCCTTGGCAACTAATCTGCCTTTGTATTTATCAACAGTACCGTCAACTCGGTACTTTTTCTTGAATACCCACTTACATCCTATGGATTTCCTACCTTTTGTTAAATCACATAATTCCCAAACACCGTTTCGCTCGATTGAGTCCAACTCATCTCTCATGGCGGTCGACCAAGATTCCGACTCAGATGAAGCCATAGCTTCATTAAAGGATATGGGATCTGTACAATCCGCGACATCCTCATCCACAGTGTAGCACGACGCCTCGCATCCATAGAAATGATAATTTTCCATCCATGCGGTCCGTGTTCTGGGTCTCTTGTTGTCGATTATACTCGTGGGTTGTGTGGGTCCATCCACTTCCTCTAAAGGATCATCATGTTCCATAGGTTCATTCTCTACATTTGGATGATCGATATCATCCTCAAGTTCTTGTCTAATGCTCAAGTCGTCTTCATTGTCTTGTAAGACAATAAGAGGATCTGATTCCTCTACTTCATGCTCCTTTTCTTGATGAATTTCAAGAAAAGTTGCATCACGACTTTCGATCATACCTTTAGTTTCATGGAAGAACCTATACCCTTTAAAATTTTCATTATATCCAATAAACTTGCACTTTAATGTCCTGAAGTCTAGCTTGTCATTAAGCTGACTCGGTACCAGAACATGTTCAACACATCCCCATTTCCGGAGATGGCCCAATTCGGGCTTTTTGCCATTCCATATTTCATATGGCGTTGATTCTACGGACTTGGTGGGAATCCTGTTCTGTATATAGTTCGCAGTCAATACTGCTTCTCCCCAGAATTTCTTGGAGAGTCCTGAGTGTGAAAGCATACACCTTACTGCATTCATCAAAGTTCGGTTCTTTCTTTCTGCTACACCATTTTGCTGTGGTGTATAGGGCATTGTAGTCTGCCTACAAATGCCTGCTTGAATACAGTAATCCTCAAAATCCTTTGAGGTATATTCCCCACATCTATCTGTCCTAAGAGTCTTGATTGGTTTTCCCAATCATGTTTCCACTTCCGTCTTATATCTCTTAAATGTTTCAAGTGCTTCCGACTTTCTTCCTAAGAGATAGACATAGGAGAACTTCGAGTAGTCATCAATGAATGTTATAAAGTATTCCTTATTTCTATGTGTGCTGACGCTCAGTGGTCCACATATGTCTGAATGGATCAAACCTAGTAATTCTGTTGACCGAATTCCGGTTGAGAAGGGTTTTCTCGCCATTTTACCGGTCAGACAGTGTTCGCAGGGCAATGTCCTTGCACCCGTGATTTTAGGCAACAAATTTGCCTTAATCATTTGATCCATCTTAGAATTTCCTAGATGACCCAGTCTCATGTGCCACAAGTCATAGTCAGACAAACAACACAAGGAATAATCAGAACCGACATTCATTGATTCACTAGAATTTATTACAGGAAGACAGAATAGGTCATGCTCGGGCACAAACTTTCCCATCGCATAGACCTTCTTATTCTTGCCTATTGACACATGCTTATTGTAAAACCTAACTTCAAAGTCTTTCTCGAACATCACTGGGACATATATCAGATTCCGACGTATCCCTGGGGCATATAGTACATCATTCAGTACCATAATACTATCTCCCAGGTCAAGTCTGTATGTCCCAACATCTTCCACATCCAGGTAGGTGTTGTTTCCCATGAAGATCCTCTGTTTGCCTTTGCTCAGCTCCTTGAAGTCCACCAGGCCTTCTTTCGTCTTGGAGATGTGTCTGGTTTCTCCAAAGTCGATCCACCATCCATCACTGTCCGTGATGACGGAGTTGCATTCCACGACAGCCGCGAATTCCATTTTCTTTTTGCCTTTATTTTCAGGTATTTTAGAATTTCCCGGCTTCTTCTTATTGGGGCAATTGACCTTGAAATGGCCATATTTGCCACAACCGTAGCAAGAGCCGCGTGGGTATTTCCCACTCTTTCCCTTGAAATTCGCTTTGGAGGGGCCTAGCCTTTTCTTCGCGTGCACGACATTCGCTTCTTCTTCCTCCTCGACCTCAAAGATCTCAGCTTTCAATCTTTGTTTGGGAGAGGTCCTGCTCAATTGTCAACTGTGCAGGTAGGTCCGTCACGGACTTAATGTTGCCATTCATCCTCAGAGATGTGGCAACCATGTCGAATGACGGAGGGAGACTTCCTAATATGGCTGCGATCTGCATCCTCTCCGGAATCGCGCAATCAGCAGCCGCAAGATCCTTGACCATCACGATCATCTTATTCACGTTCTCGAGGACGCTTTCAGATTCCTTCATTCTACACGAGTTGTACTTGTGTAGAAGAAGTTGGACGCTCACTTCGGATTTGGAGTGATATTTCTCCTTAACCGCGGTCCAGAGCTCGTAAGCTGATTCGCAGGTCTCAAAGACCCGAATCAGGTTCAGATCCATGTGGGTCAGCATAAAGCTCCTAGCCCTATTATCTATTTTCTCCCACTATTCGCGGGACCTAATTTCATCCACAGTCGGATTTTCAGATAAAGTTGGGCTGGGTTTGTCTATGATGGTGTGTATGCTATCGTGCAACAGGCCATAGTAGATCTTTCTACTCCATAATTCGTAATTGGTACCGTTCAGGTACTCAATTTTCCCTACCTCGGTGGCAATCATCTTGCTTGTCATTTTTGTTGATCTAATGAAATAAATATAGGTTTGTGTGAGGATGAGTACATATTTAAAAACTTAACAAAAAAATTAGGGATTTTTACCCGGCAGACTCTGAAATCTTTTCCAATTACCGCTACGACCTTGGAAACATCGTAATTCCTCCCCCGACCTCTTAAACTTGCTCCGTCTTACCCAACAAACCCTGCCGTCAATTCTAACTATATTTGAGTCAGTTACTTGGGTTAGTCTTGAGTTAATCTAACCAATTTAGCATCGAACGGTTAGGATTGGTCAAAAAAAGTCCAGCAAAGTTCCATCGACTTTGAAGGGTTTAGGAGAGCTTGCAAGGCTGGGCGGCGGGGAAAGGGAGGGACTCCATCGCCGGGGACAGGGTTGGCTCCATCGACAGGGACGGGGGGTGGGAATCCATCGACCGCGGGAAGCAGGGGGGACTCCAGGGGGGCTCATCGACGTGCGAAGCGGGGGGACTCCAGGGGGGGCTCCGTCGGGTGGGGGGGATGGGACGAGGGCTCGGGGAGGGCTCCATCGACCCGGGGGGGGGGGGGCGCAGAGAGGGCTCTATCGGGGGGAAGCAGAGAGGGCTCCATCGGAGGGTCCATCGACGCAGGAAGCAGGGGGGGACTCCAGGGGGGGTTCATCGACGCGGGAAGGGGGGGCCCCGCGCCTGACCCCAGCGTCACCGCGCCTCCGTCCAACGCGCGGCCTCCGCCTGAGCGCGCAGTCTTCCTCAACACCGACCTCTGTTGCCCCGCCCAGGGCCGCGCCTCTGCGACCCAAGCATGGCCTTGGTCGCGACCTCCGCCAACTTCCTCCATTGCGGCGCCGCGTCGCGTGCACCTCCCAGCACGACCCGCGCCTCGCTGCACCTCCCCCGATGCCTCCAGCCCATCGACTTTGAAGGGTTTAGGAGAGCTTGCAAGGCTGGGCGGCGGGGAAAGGGAGGGACTCCATCGCCGGGGACAGGGTTGGCTCCATCGATAGGGACGGGGGGTGGGAATCCATCGACCACGGGAAGCAGGGGGGACTCCAGGGGGGCTCATCGACGTGCGAAGCGGGGGGACTCCAGGGGGGGCTCCGTCGGGTGGGGGGGATGGGACGAGGGCTCGGGGAGGGCAGAGAGGGCTCCATCGGGGGATCCATTAACGCGGGAAGCATGGGGGGCTCTAGTGGGAGAGGGCTCCATCGACCCGGGGGGAGAAGCAGAGAGAGCTCCATCCGGGGGGGGCATCGACGCGGGAAGCAGGGAGGCCTCCAGGGGGGCTCCGTCGGGGGGGGGGGGGGGGGGGGGCGGGGCTCCATCAGCGGCGGGAGGGGGACTCCATCGATGGGGACGGGGGGTGGGGGGATCAACATCGGCATCGGCGGGGGCTCCATCAGCCAGGGGGGACTCCGGGGGGCTCCATCGGCATGGGGGGCAGGGGCGTGAGGGGTGGGAGGGCTCCATCAGCGAAGTGGCGAGCTGGGAGCAGCATCGGCATCAGGTAGCAGCATTGTGGGGCTTGAACAGGGACCTCGGCGGGGGTGGAAGGGGTTGCAGGGGATCAACTTCTCTGAGATGATAGAATGGCACTCAATGTAAATTTGATAAACAAAATGGGTATAATATAAAAGAACACAACGGAATCCGGTTACTTTTAACGGATAAATAAACAGGGGTTAACCACAGGGTCTGTACGGTAAAGGTTAGCAAGTTTAAGAGGTCGGGGGAGGAATTACGATGTTTCGAAGGTCGTAGCGGTAATTGGAAAAGATTTCAGGGTCTGCCGGGTAAAAATCCCAAAAAAAACTATTAAGTATGGTTAAGTTGAAGGTGAAACCTATTGTACTAAAGTTGAGCAATAAAAAAATGGTGCAAGTGTGTTTTAATAATTAAGTTAACAACAAAAAAAACTACAAGGAATTACAAACAATAAACCAAAGATCAAAAAAATGCAATTAATTTTAATCAATTAAACAGATGATTTAAAAAAAACTAAAACTTGATTTTTGATGAATTACCTACAAGTAACCGATTAAAGCAAAAAACGTTTTTTTAAAGGAATAAACCTGTGATTAAAAAAACTCTATTTTTTTTAAAAAAAACTATGATTTCTTAACTTCTTAATCAACAAGCAAATAAAAAAATGATCAACGAGATTAACAAGTGTTGCTTTAAGTTTTGAAGAAGGTCAATAAAGGATAAAAAAACTTAACCTATTTCAATGCTAAAACAATCTTGAATTTTAATAATATCAAAAAAACAAAAAACTTAGGGTGCAATCCAAAAAAAACACAAACAGGGTTGGTGAACAGTTCTACAAAAAAAATCCAGATTTTACATAAACTAAAAAAACTTCTCAATATTAGCTCAATACATGATTCGTTTAAATTTTTTAAAAAAAACAGTGGATATAATTCCGTTACTTTTGGATTCCAGTTAAAATAAAGGGTCCTTGTTTGCTAAAAACAAAAAAACTGGCTACTTGATACACGGCTTATTAAAGAAACTTGCAATATCATCTTAATAAATGTGAACAAAAACAAGAAAAAAAACGAGGGTAAACTTAAAAAAAAGATGCTCTCCCACCCAAAAAAAAGTAACGTGCAGTGTTCCCTTTTTTTAAAAAAACGAGCCTCAACTTTCGTATTACACACAAGGGTTCACACGACAAAATTGTAGCACGTGATTTAAAAATAATAATAAAAGGAAGACCTGAAGTCCCGCTAGGTTTTTGTGAGAACGAGAGGGCGGCGGCAGCGATAGAACTCCAGATCTGCCCGTCGGTCGTTGAAGCAGGGATGATGGTTACGGCAAAGCAGCGAGGATCAAGATCTGTGGCTCTGATACCATTGAAGGGTATCCCAGGTACGTCGGCGTCTTCTTCCTCCTTGAGAACGAGAGAGATATGGAGGATATGAGAGATAGGGATGGATGAGGGGCTCCCGTACTCGAGGCGTTGCCTTGAAAAAATGGCTTCTCCTCCCGTCGGGAGGTCTATTTATAGGGCGCTAGCCCCTCGAGCCGTCCGCCCCATGATCCCCGTGCCCCCACAACGTTTTCCGCCGAATTCGGTCATCCCGCAACCGTCGGCCGCGAAACGGCCGGGGTGTGGTTATTGACCACTTAAGGTCATCTTTTGGAACCGTTCAAACAGATAAATCTAAAAAAGAACCGACCAGATCAGCACATTCAGTTAGGAAATCACATCAAACAATCCAAGAATCCACAATTTATATCAAAGTCATGTAGATCTAAATATTTCCATTAAATATAACCAAGTAAATATTTATTTGCGTCACAAGAGAAATAACAAGGGTTTTATTATCTTTACCTTGGGAACGAGTCCTACCATCGAATGCCCATGGTCGGGCACCTCTTCCACAAGTTTTAAGCTTCCATCCATGGTGAGAAGACCCTTTTGGGTTGCAGTGAAGAGGGTGTGGTAAATTTGCAAATCGGGAAAGGTTACCTCTTCTCTTCTGCCCATCAAATAGAAATAACGGTGGCGATTAAGGTTTTAAAAACCGTACCATACATTAAACTAGTCAGTCTTCGGTTTAGTTCAACTGGGTTAAACCGCCGGTTCAAACCGGTCAGGCAGTTGATGATGTCAGCATGATGTCATCATTCCTGTTGACTCGAAAAAAAACCGGATCAGAGTTAATTTACTGATCTGACCGATCGAACCAGTTTTTTGAACCGATAAAATCGGATACATATATGTAAATATGTATTTATATATCAATGAAATAATCGTTTAAAATAGCAATCTTTCAATAGAATAACATGATTGTCTATTTCGAGTAAAACTCTGCAAAAGATAGTCACATTTTCTAACATTATATATGAATATAATATTGTAATAATTTGTTTATATTTGCTTTTAGAAAATTACTCTAAGAAAGCAGTGACACAAGTTATATTCCAAAAAAGAGAGGGACATAACAGAAATTACAAAAGTTAAGAAGGGTGTAAGTGATAAAAACTCTATTTCATTATTTAAACCATTATTTTTTTTGTAAATATACTAAATCATCTAAATTGGGTCAATTCGATTTAACCACCCGGGTCAACTCGTTCGGACCTGATTTTTTATTTTTTTTAAATAACTACATAAAATCGGCTGAACCGACCGAGTCGAGTCGGTTTCTCTGTCCAACCAGTCCGACAGGTACAGTCCGTGGTGGCGATGAGATACCACGAACAAATTGCACAATTCCTCATAATATTTCAAATTAATTTCATTGATCATGCCATTGCCTCTACCAAATTAGTTGACACCAAACATCCAAGTGGAGTGCAACTTAAGTTTATTAATTTCTACCAATCACATCAAATGTCAATTCAATTCAAAAATGGGACATTTTATGCAATCAATTTCAGTAGATTCTTCTCCACGTCTTGTAGTTACTTATTTTCTAATCGGTGGAATTGTGATTGCTTGATCCGGTGTCTATCTAGTTGGACTTGACTTCTATTAACTATGTTCGCTAATATTTAGGAATGTTAAAGAGTTGTTGATCAGATAAGATACAACGAGCAATATTTTTTTAAAGCATGGCATTGAGGAGCATTTAATTAGTGCTCTCTGTATCCATTTTGCAACCCCATTCAATTGTAATGTGTGTTTTACAAAAATGCATGATGATGCACTCATCTTTGCAAAAGTCATAGATCAAACAAAAATCAAGTCCATTATCAGTTGCAACACTTTTGATTTCCTTCCTAGTTTTCTTTTAAATACATGCTTTCCATTACTTGAAATGTTCGAATATTTAATTGTATAGACATGCACACTCTTGCAAGATTCATCTATGAAGGTCAACATATACCACCATGTTTTGACAGCACGTGGAAGACCCCCATTGTTAGAGTGAATGTATCCAAGGTACCTTTAGTCGTGCGAACAGCAATAGTAAAACTTGCATGCTTCTTCTTGGCAAGAACACAATCTCACATAATTTCAAAATGTGTGGATCCATAGTCATGCTCTTCTCACTCACATGGCCAAGTCTAAGGTGTCACAACATAATATGATCCTCTTTGGATGGGGATGGTGTATCAACAAATAATTGTTCCCGAAAGTATATCTCCATGCAAAGGACATTTATTGATATCTTTCTGTAACACCCATACCCCCAAACATAGTCACACATCTAAAACTCACAGAATGTGAGAGTGAGTTATAAGTGATGGAAATTACTACTTGACAATCTGAGCTTAAGCATTTTGGGTGGTTGTTAACGGATCCATTTAGATCCGAACCCAACAAGTTGTCAGGGACAATTTTCCTCGATAACGGATCGAGGACCTAAACCCGAGACGTTACACTTTCTTGACAAAATTGAGTGAGAATCTTTTGTGATGGTGAGATGATCATTTTATATCCCTTTTCTCAAGGGTGTCAAGAGAAAGAAGATTCTTTCTCAAAATTGGAATATAATAAACATCTTTCCATGTAACCATGCATACAATATACATAGATTTCATGATAATTGTTTTTTTACTACAAACCCTTACCCATAACATTGATCTTACCTTCAACTATAAATGGATAACTAATGTTGGTTTGAAGTTGCATGGCAAGTGCAATCGAATTTAAGAAGATAGTATTCTTGTGAGTTATATATAAGAGGTGACCATTAGAATAGTGTCCATGTCACTTCATCATATAACTAGCCATTACAGAGTCGTTCATATTTCTAAATTATGCCTTTTTCACCTTTTTCTTTATTATAAAGTTTTCAGCATTTATCTTTAGTATGTCCGTTTTTCTTGCAGTAGGCATAACCATTGTTGCAATATTCGATCGATTGGATTGAATATTCTTATTCGGTGGAGTGACTGAATAGAATATTTCTATTCAATTAATATTCGATCCAACTGGACATTTCCGAATATGCAACCTGAATATTAGGGTACTCGACTAACTATTGCAACAGACTGTTGATTTTTTTAAAGGTTGTTATTTATCCAAGTATCATCATAAATGTTAAAGATCCATATGTAACTTGTTAATAAGTACTTTTATCTTAGACTCTTATTGATTGTTATTTGTATATGTATAAATATATAAGGTTATATATATTAGAATTAATTTTAGATTAAAAAATTTTAAAAATATATAACCGAATAATTTCGAATACTCCCCCAAATACTAAATATTCTTTATTTGGTGACCCTCCGACTGAATACAGAATACCAACTTCTGCAACATCAGGCATAATACTTGCTTTGGATCTTTGATTTTTTTTTCATCATTCTTTACTTCCTGTTTTTTTGTCCTTCCTTTGACATTGAGTGCTTATACCTTCACATCAGTGATTGATGCACATGTTAATTTATGATCCATAAAATCATTTGGCATAAAGGATGACTTAACCTCATCGAATGTTATTTCATCCATATCATGGGTTAGGGTTTCTACGAAATATTTTTAAAAAACATCAAATGATACAATAATAGTAAAGCTTGATCATCATCTTTGATTTATTCATCAATATTTAATAATTACGCAAATAATTGATCTAGACATATCGAGATGAGTTTTTATATGATTATCTTCTGTTATACGTGGCATGAATATTAGGGATGAAACCGGATCGAATACGGATCGGATATGTCTATTTCCATATCCATATCCGCATCATCTAATTCGAATACGAATACGGATACGGATATGATTCGGATATGATTCAAGGAAACCATATCCTAAAAAAACGGATACGGATTCGAATCGGATATGAATCGGATACGGATCCGGATCGGATAAATGATCGAATCCGAATATGGATCGAATCGAATACGGATCGAATCTGGATATGGATCAAATCGAATAAAGAGCTTGATACAAATGCAATCGAATAACTATCAAGTTTAAATGTTTGAAAAAAATGAATGGAATGAAAAATGAATGCAATGATATAATATGGATGACTTAAATAAATCAATCAAAGCACTCATTGAAATATAAATAAATATGATGCGATGGACGACATAAAAAGATGTTTTTGCTATAGTAAAGGACTTACCTCTTCTAAAGCATGTTGAATAGTTGAAGTTCAAAAGTATTGTTTCCATATGCAATCGACAAGATAATCTGCACATATGCAAATAGTTATAGTTGTCTCATATAATTGAATCTATATAAAATACGAGCTAACCATTTATATAGATGCTGTCTGAAATATGGGTGCATCATATTGAATTGATCTAGTCCAATAGCATAATTTCCATACATGAAAATCAACAAGATAACCTGCACATTCGAAAACACTTTTGATTGTGCAAAACATATAATTGAATCTATTGAAAATTTGTTAATGTCTCGAGCTAACCATATATATATAAACTCCATGAAGTCGGTGTGCATCACATCATACCAATCTATAAGTAAAACCAACAAGATTTATAGAATAAATCTGAAAATAAACATTTAAACTAAATCGACTTTGAAGTCCAAACTAAGATAGAATATATCCATGTCATGTCATACAATAAAAAAATGTTTGACTCTAAAACTTGTACAAATTGTTGGCGGATATCTGCGGTTTTTCTTTTAGGACAACGTTTATAATGATTCCATAAGCGTGATGTCCCTTGAGATGAATCGCACGGATGAGATTCATTACAAAATCCACAAAATGCCCTCAAAACATTGACCTCTTTTCCATCAACTTTCACGGTGGTAAGTTGTTTTTGAAATATCCTTTAGTCCAAATTTCTGAAGTTTCTTTTTTCCCCTTTTTACCATCTTTCATACCAATGCTATCAACCTCATTACTCCCAGAAATTTCATTTGTAGAATTGGCAACATGAATCACGTGATCCGAAATGGGAAGCCCAGTGTCATCATGAATATTTTCACGTTCAAGTAAGTTCTTAGACAAGTTTCCTAAAAAATAAAATGAATTACGAACCACACATTGCAAAATTACATGTAAAACTACAACCACACATTGTAAAACAAATCAAATTTTAATTAGAAGCAAACTAGTAATCGAAGGACTTAATAAACTATGTAAAAATGCTACTGTGCACACTAGAGAAGCTACTGTGCAAATAAACCAATAAAGCGTGTAGTCTCCTAATTTGTATTTCATTATATTCCAAAAGTTTCTCTTCAGTAAAAATACACACAGGTGCAAAAAAGTTGCACAAAGCTACTGTGCACCACTGAAATTCACCAACATATAATCACCAAAAATATCATTCCACGATTGAGTTCATAAATGCAAGAACTACATTGTCTCAGGAATCATTAGCATATTCAGCATGGATTATATGGTTAATAGAGAAAACAAATACAAAAAATACAGAAAAAAATACAGAATTCTTATACCTTTCGATCCCTCCATCTAAACCGTACGTGGAGTTAGCAAGCCTCGGAACAAGGCGGAGATGTCGAGGTGCGGCCAGAAGGTGCGGCCCTGCGGGGTTCCTGCGAGGAGTGGCGGTGCGCGGTCAGGAGGTTCAGGAGGTACGACGGTGAGCCGGTTCAGCCTCAGGCGGGTCGGCGGTGGCCCCAGATGGTCCAGGCGGGCGGCGGTGAGGCCGGTTCAGGCGGGTCGGCGGTACAGGCGCGAGCCCCAGCCGTCGAGAAGGTCGAGGAGTTCCGATGGGGCCGTGCGGCGGCCTGGCGGCGCTGCGGCGACGCCGGAGAGGAGGTCCAGGCGGTCTGGGGGCGGGGAGGGATCTGGTGCGGCGCAGTGGCTGGGAGGAAACGAGGAGTAGGGTTTTGGGTTCTCTCTCGAGAGGGAACATGGGGGTTATGGGAATATGTTATAATTTTAACTAGTCGGATATCCGGATCCGGATCCGGATTTTGGAGCCAAAACCATATCCGTATCCGTATCCGGATATTTTCCAAAACCCATATCCATATCCGATCCGTATCCGGCTCATATTCGGATATGGATATCCATATCCGGCAATTCTTCGAATACGGTAAGCGGATAATCGGATATATCCATATCCGTTTCATCCCTAATGAATATCCATTACTTGAAAAGAATATGGTTTGCCATAGTTCTTATCATGTCGAGACTCTTCAACTTCAACCATATGGCAACGATTGTGTTCTTCTGCATCACTTCGTGAAGAACATCATTCGAAAGATAAAAATTGTATGCTTGACTTCACCTTCACATCTATCTAATGTTTCTCGACATATCTCGTCAGTGCATGCATCTTCTCCTTCTCAAGTAGTGCCTTGTTGATGTCTTGCTAGATTAGAATCGACTTCGTTCTGGCATTCCATATATTGAAGTTGATGGAGATATCAAGCTTCTTGATCTCAGATTAGGTTGACATTTTTTCAATGCAAATCCAAAAAATAATCAATATGATGTAGAGACCTAATTCAAATGCAAAAACCATCAGTTGCTTGCCACTAAATTGTGTGAATGTCCTAAACATGTATCAGATGCACGGAGAGCGTTTCTCTAAGAATCCAAGAAAATCTTCAATCCTACTACAAATTCGGAAGGAAACAAATAGCACAATCAAACAATAAACAATCCACAATGAGGCATAAGAATTACGTGAAAAACCCCTACCCATGTTGTAGGGAAAACCATAGACAAAGAGATCAAATCCACTATGAATAGAAAAAGGAATGCGAGAACATTGAACAAGTTATGGCGGTTGTGCGACCTCTCTCAAAAATAAAGTGTACCAAAAGATGATGTCTTCCTCAAGCTCCAGTGTACACACACACACGTTATAAGTGAATCTTAAGAATTATAAAGGATCTTGATAATTGTAGAAGATCTTATGAATTATAAAAGATCTCGATAATCTTTAGAAGATCTCTTGAATGATAAAAGATCTTGAAGATTCATCAAATTAGTGCATAAATTCCTTTTGAAGATCCGTTTAATTAGTGCGTAAATTCTTCTCCGGATCATGAGCTTCAAGAAATATCTAGTAAAAGGTAACAACTCCAAATTGATTCTAGGTGAAGAAAGATACCAATATCGATATTAATCTAAGCAGAATCCTCAAACAAATTGATGGTTGATCATACATCTTTTACTTGGTTGATATGCAAGCTAGGAACCCATTTTTTATCTATAATCCATCACATAATCTTTTAGTTATAATATCATAAGTTTTCTCCAAATCAACAAAGATCATAGTAGTCATTCTATCCATAACAAAGACTTTCTATCTTATTAATAAAATTTCAATCAACACCTCAAAATTATATGAAGTCAATTGTAGGCCAACCGTAGATGAAACAAAAAGGGACCCCAATTGTGCATTAATTCTCAATTAGAGGCCTTATTTTTGAAATGTAAGAAAGAGGATCTGATTTTTTTGCCTCAAATGTAAGCCTTTGTAAGGTTATGTAGTTGAACCCTAAAGTTGAAATTTTAGATCCCTTTCTGTTACATTTGAAAGATCAAAATAAGATCTGTAATTGAGAATAGATGCATAGTTAGAACTTTTTGTAATTACCTTTTTTATAATTCCCGCACAAATATACATAGCCATTAGTCGATCTTTAATTCTCTATTATGACCTCATTGAATTTTAAGGGGGTACACCTCCATCTTTTCCCATCTTTTTTCTGGGAATTGAATTTTAGATTTCAACCTAATTATTTTACTTGATATTCTAAGTTGAATTTAATATAATTCTCTCACAAATAGCATATCAACGAGTCTAATACAACTATATTTAAAGGGGAACGTCCATTTACTGATTCAAGTAATGCTGAACCAGTAGTTAGGCGGTGTGTGATTTCTATGTAGGACGTAAGTTTTGTAGGTTGCACAGTTTAGTTATATTGAATTATCCTCTTTTCGATAAAATGGATAAGAATAGGTGTTGAGATGGTTAGAAGAGTTGGAATAGTAAATTTATGTAACGTGATACTGTTATATGCTATATTGATTATATCTATATCATGATATATCTTTGATTTTGATTTTTTTTTTATGTTCTAAGATGATTAGAAATATTATAGTAAAAGAAATGTGTGGCTCACACCATTAATTCAAACCCAATATTGCAAGTGTCGGGGGCAATCCATAATAAAACATAGGACGCAACATTGATAATCAGTTTACCCTCGAGTAATTCGGTAACCAAACATGTCCATACGAGAAGGGAGATATTATTTCAAGGGATGTGTTGACTTCCCCTTATGCCACCTCATCATGACTTGATTTTATGCATGTGATCCCAACCACAATGATCCTCACAAGTCTAGCTACTAATCAGCTCAAATTGTGATGAATGAACATATATTCGCATTCGGATCAATAAGAAAGTTTGAATGTTCAAGTTCGATTCGAGATTGGTTCAATAACATATTTTCGAGTCCAATCCCGCACTAGTCGAGAATGATTTGACTCAAGGAAAACATGTTAAAATAAAAAGTTTGAAATTAGATTGAAAAATAAAAGGTTTGTCCTCCCTGTCAATTAACAATGCAAACAAATATGGATGTATACACATCTGATTGCAACTGTATTCATTATATATATAACATCTACATCCACATTCATTTTAAAATGAATACAAATATGGTATCACTTTTGTATTCGCAAATATCTATATCGATATTATGCTTATTCATTTCCTTAAATAAATATTGTTGTATATTTACTTTTAACTAATGTAACATAATTATATATCTTCTTTCACCATAGTATAAAATTAATATAAAGTTAATACATTTTCTATATGCATATCAAGGGTAGGCCATCCAATACATATAAATTTAAGATAATTATAGAGTATTCCTACTATTATCCATATCCTTTTTTATATCAATTTCTATTTTTCAAGTTATGGTAGCATAATTCTTAGATCAATCAATACATATATCCATATTTGTATTTGAAAATTGATAATGAATTTGTAACACCTAAATACGTATCCAACCATTTGCATCCATCCTAACAATGACTAAATCAAAATTGGAAATACGATTTGCATATTTTTCTTTATATCTTAGAAATATGCAATTTCAACATTAACATCAATCGCATAACTTTCAACATGCGTAAAAAATATTACAATTATGTGTCATGAGTGTATGCGACATCGAACGACCATAAATTGCATTCATATTCATTTTGTTAAGCTACTAAATAAAATCTAAAAGCTCACTTTCAATTTACTTGGAAATAAAGCAATATTAATCGATCTAGTATTGAAATCGAATGTGATAATGTTTAGGTTGATTAGCAGCTGTACCACCACCCACAGCCACCATAAGACTTTTCTCGATTGCACCGTAACCACAACAAGAGTGATGGCTCAATTTCTCCAGGCAGGCTCAACAACATACAGAGAGAGACAAACCAAAAGGTACAAAAAACAATGATGGTGAAAAGCTGTATTGCGGAAACAGAAGAGGCATAATAAAGTCGAATGGAATTTGCCGCTTCTTGATAATAAACATGTAATCGTCCTCCAAATTCTAGAGTCAGATAACTGAGAGAAAACAATGCATCAATCTGAGTTTTAAATAGAAGGGCTAAAAATAACCCTTAACCCCCATTTGAAAGTTCTTTATGCTAAAAATCGGCACAACGAAAGTTATTGGACGTCAATCCTGTACTTCCTGGGTTTTCTTTGATTTCGATAACTGATACCATCCAAAAGCAGAAAGTACAGCAACCGTGCCGGCTACCACAGCATAATTGCGGTTCTTGTCAGTTGATACAGCGGTAGTAGAGGAATCCGCAGGGGATTTAGGTTTCAATTCTGCTTCAGGAGCTACTTTAGCAGCAGAGACCTGTTCGGCCTCCGGCTTAACACCCTGAATCAAGAATCCAACTATTCAGAATGCATTTTTACAATATTCAGAATAAGTGCTGAGAATTTGGAACAATTACGAGCATCCCTATACATGCCAGTGCATTTACCGGTGCAATGATAACTACGGTTGCGCACGCTGGGTTCTAAGCCTTATATAGCGTCAATAGCATTCTTCTTAGTCAGCTTTACGACCATTTTTTATACAAATGTCAGCATTCCAGGTTATTTACATAACTTTGCCAAAAGAAGGTAATGCACATGCAACCAAATCAAAAAGAAATCGCTTTGACACTTAAGAAATACAATGATATATAGAAATATAGGCACTTAAGCACACAATCTTGCTGGGCAAACAAATGCACATTTCTTGCAGTGCAGCTTGCATCTTACATTTAAAAGAATTGAAATTTGACTTCTCAAGAACAATCGCAAATCCCCTGATCTTGGAAAGGGGCAGTAATCTTATTAACGACAAGCACGGTTTAGTGGGCCAGCGATTCACAGATCAACATTTTTTCCTTTTATATTATTAATGAAGAGCAAGTTTGCAAATATCAATTTACTCAAATCATCAAATGCAAAGCAAGCCGAAATCAAACATAACGGTACCTTGTGTGCTAGCTTTTCCAACTTCTCCTTCTCCACTTTCTGTTGCAAGGAAGCATAGCTAGTGAGAAATTAGGAGTACATTATCATACATTACCGATTGTAAGGGAAGTTATTGAAAAACAATCACATTAGTTTTGCAAACAATACAGCTCATGTCTGTTTTCACAAGACACGTGGTATAGTCAAATACCGATTGACCTAATGGAATTAAAATGTCAGACTTTGATTATGACGGAATTACAACCCTGTCAAGTGTTGGTTCTTTTAGAACCATAACGATGCAAAAAACATGTTCAAGAACTAATCGTTTAAACAGATTGTAATCTAATCTATATAGATCTGAACCAATTTTTTTTATACGCATATAATCAACAACAGGTGTCCTTATTTGAAGGAAGATGAGCAGAAAATCCCAGTTAACCAGGGATATATAATACCAACATAGGGATTTGAGGCACGATGTTATGTGATAACCCAGGATACAAGTCATGGCAGCACACTCTTCTTGTCTAGGTCAAGGTGCCCATATATGTCGGCATGTTAATGTCTGTGCATGACGCTTATGATGTTGCATGCACATTTTCTCATTACTGTGTGCATGCAAAAGGCAACTAGGCAGACCCTTCACGTGCAAAGTCTAAATATGCACGTAACGGATAAAGATACGCACAGAGAACTTTAAGTGTATTTTAAATAAATTTAGTCAATAGACGAAAAATAAAAACTATTTATGGATAGGAATTTAATTTCCTCTACGAATTCCAATGTTACAAGAATTTATGGTATCGAACAACACCAACCCTTGTCTAAGTCAAGTGTTCATAGTACATGGATTCTTTACCTGACCGAGTATTAAACCCACGTAGACAAGATCATACTAAATAAATTTCTTCCAACAATTCAGATTTCAGAAACCTCCTAAACACAAATCTAAACATCTCATATATACAATAATTTCCCTTTTCTACAAATGCAGGTATCTTTAAATTTAATCCTCTATTAATTTGCATCAAGTTTTTTTCTAAATATTCTTTGTGTATTCAAGGATACAAAATATACGGACCGCGCAGGAACATGCATTTGTCTGACCTTAAAGCTAGAAGTGTTTACGAAGCTGAACGAGTCAGGCCATGCACAATGTCGATCTAGGGCTCACTCAAAATCCTACCAGTGTAAGATATGTCGATCAAGGGAATTAAGTTGTGACATGTTTACACCAATACGGGGACTAAGAGGTATGTTCCTGTCACATACAGATTGTAATCCCCACCCTTGAAATGAGATTTGTGTTTCCACCTGTGTGGATCATGCCCTCCCGCCCCCACCCCTAAAAACATGCTATGTCCAAGTCTTATCATGCTGATATCATAGTTCAAGGAGCTGTGGCATGCCGTTGTATCATGCTGCATGATGATACCCCGTCGGTGTGCCAGTGCCAATATGGATAGAGTGCCGATCTTCCAACATATCGATGTACCGACAATACCTGAAAAAATGTAAATTTATTTACATATCTTGTTAATGTTAAGGCACGGGGGCATGCTTTTTTATGTGCTCCAAAGATTATCATATATACATATAATACTCCACATTGACAATGTTTAGAAGTCAAAAGAATGGATAATAACTCTATAATTAACCCAACACTGGCAAACTAACAATGAAGCAAGACCTTAAACGTCGGATTTCAGTTTCATTTCAATAAGGTCTGGAAAGAGAAATTCGGTGGAATTTCGATGGAATTTCGGTGGAATGATCGGAAATTGAGGAAATTACTTGAAAACTCATTTTTTAAGAAATAAAGATTTCTAATATTCTTTAACTCAATAAATAATATAGAAAGATAGCCTTTTTGCTAATAGTAATATATTAATATGATATGTTATATTAAATTTCCATCTAATCGTCCCAACAGTCGAAAAAGTAGTATGTTGCTCATAACCGACACCATATTTGGAATTGTAATTAGAAGCCATAGGTTTCTCCTCTTGAACATGAAGAGAATGGTGACATGTGAGCATCTCTTCTGTTAGAGTAATCGGTACTCTGATGTGTTATTCCATAGAGCCCTCGGGTCTCTTATATAGGGAGAAAACCCTTGGGTAAATTACAGAGTCTTACAATATATAAATAGAAATTACGAAACAATAAAACGTAACATAAATAAGTTTCTACACTCCCCCTCAAGATGGAGCATAGATATCTATCATGCTCAGCTTGGAAGAACATCTCTGGAAAGGTCCTCTGAGCAGTGGCTTGGTGAATATGTCAGCAGTCTGATCCTCTGAACTGACATGAGAGGTGGAAATGAAGCCCTTCTGAATCATGTCTCTAGTAAAATGACAATCCACCTCGATGTGCTTTGTTCTCTCATGAAAAGCTGGATTATTGGCAATAAACAATGCTGCCTGATTGTCACATTGGAGATTCATAGGCAAGAGGACATCTACAGTCAAATCCTCTAAGACTGCTCTAACCCACATCATTTCTGCAGTTGCTTGTGCCATGGCTCTGTACTCGGATTCCGCACTAGACCTCGCCACAACAGTCTGTTTCTTGCTTTTCCAAGAAACTAAAGAGCTTCCTATGAAGATAGCAAATCCAGAAGTGGATTTACGATCCCTTGGACATCCTGCATAATCTGCATCTGCACAAGCTGAAATAGACAGATCCGTAATCTTTTCTAAATAGCAATCCTGTGCCTGGGGAAGACTTCAGATATCTCAATATCATATACAGGGCATCCATATGAACTTGCCTTGGCTGCTCCACAAATTGACTCACCCGGTTTACTGCAAAGGCAATATCCGGTCGAGTTATAGTAATATATAAGAGCTTACCCACCATCTCTCCTCGGTATCATCGTCGTACAGCTTCATGCTTGGGTCCATAGGTGTACTTGAAGGTCTGCATCCAGTCATTCCTGTTTCAGCTAGCAAGTCTGTGACATATTTTCTTTGAGTCATCACCATTCCTTGTGCATTTCTTGCAAACTCTATCCCTAGAAAATATCGTATTGTGCCCAGATCCTTCGTAATGAACTGGTTTCCCAACAGGGACTTGGTTATCTCAATCCCCTGAGCATCATCTCCTGTGACCAAGATGTCATCAACATATATCATAACAACAACTGTACCTCTAGGGGTCTTCTGGATGAACAATAAATGGTCCGCATTTGATCTCCTAAACCCCTGTTGTTCAATTAGCTGAGAAAGCTTCTGGAACCATGCTCGAGGACTTTGTTTGAGGCCATAGATAGCCTTATGAAGTCTGCACACCATCTGAGTCTCCCCCTCAGCAGCAAATCCTGGTGGCTGCTGCATGTAGACTTCCTCCTGCAGATCTCCATAAAAGAAAGCATTCTTGACGTCAAGCTGAAAAATGGTCCAGTTACGTACCACAGCAACAGATAGGAGGATGCGAAGAGTGGAGTGTCTAGCCACTGGTGAAAAAGTATCCAAATAATCTACCCCATATGTCTGGGTAAATCCCCGTGCTACAAGTCTTGCCTTGTATCTATCAAGATGTCCATCCGCATGATATTTCACCGTAAAGATCCACTTGCAACTCACCGCAGAGGCACCTGGAGGAATGGGGACAAGAGACCAAGTCCCACGAGACTGCAGAGCACGCATCTCTTCTTCCATGGCTAGACGCCAGCAATCAATCTTCATGGCATCTTGATATGTCCGTGGGATCTCAACAGACGAGACAGCAGCTACAAACTTCTGGAAGTCCCCATTGAGACGATGAAATGAGACTTGAGAGGCGAGAGGATATGAAGCACATTGTCTTCGCTGCTTCCTGTGAGCAATGGGCCGATCCAGATCATCCATCATTGTGTCGACCGGTTGATCCTCGTCCTGTAGTAAAGGCTCCTGCACTGGTGCATTGTCTAACCCATCATTAGTGATAACATCAGAACATACCTGAGGCGTGTTGGATGGTTGACATGTAGCTTGAGCTGGTCCTGTACGCCTTGTAAAGGTTCAATTGGAGGTGGTGGTGGTGGTGGAGTAGAGGATTGACCCATGCTTGAAGGTGGAGGCACATAGACACTAGAATCTGTGGATGTGGAGGAGACCAATCTGTCACATGTAGGAGAGAAGTACATGACAGGTTCGAAAAATGTAACATCAGCACTCACATAGTACTTGTCATGAACAGGGTCATAGCAACGATATCCTTTCTGTGTCCTGGAGTAGCCCATAAAAACACACTTGATAGCCCTAGGAGATAGCTTATCAAGTCCTGGAGACAAGCGGTGGACAAATGCAACAGTGCCAAAGACCCGAGGTGTAAGAGTAAACAAATCTTTGTCAGGAAAGAGAACAGATATAGGAGACTTTTCCCCAAGAACTGTTGTAGGCATGCGGTTGACCAGATAGCATGCTGTAAGTATAGCATCCCCCCAAAAAGATAATGGGGCACAACTCTGAATAAGTAATGTGCGCGCAATATCAAGGAAATGGCGATGTTTCCGTTCTGCAGCCCCATTTTGTTGAGATGTGTATGCACATGTGGTTTGGTGGATAATGCCTTTAGAAGACAGAAAACTAGTAAGGGAACGAGTGCAGAACTCCAATGCATTGTCAGTACGCACATACTTAACAGTAGATGAAAAAACATTTTGAACTTCATTGATAAGAGTTTGAATAACACTTCCTGCTTCGGATTTATTTTTAAGAAGAAAGGTCTAGGACATTCTAGAAAAGTCATCGACCACTACTAAATAGAACCTGTGCCCCTGATGATCTGTGACACGACTGGGACCCCATATATCTATGTGAAATAACTCAAATGGGGAGCGACTGCTCCGACTCTGACGACTGGGGAAGCTGGACCGATGATGCTTCCCTAACTGACAAGCTTCACAACGAAAGGATGAACTCGGAGAAATCTGAGGCAGGAGGTGACACATTTTCTGTAGTGGCAGGTGACCGAACCGAAGATGCCAGGTATATGGAGACACGGAGCCCTGGGAATGTAGTGAGACGCCAGCATACGAGTTCCGTACAAGACGATAGAGGCCATTGTGCTCAGAACCACAGCCAATCACCCTGCCCGTTAGTATGTCCTGAAAAATAACAGACGATGGGTCAAAAATAGCACGACAGTGCAAATCTCGTGTAATCTGACTAATGGATAAGAGATTCATAGAGAATTCTGGTGCATGTAAAACCATTCTGTAAGTGCATAGAGGGCAACAAAGCCATCTCCCCCTGACCGATGATAGGGGAATGAGTGCCATCAGCAATGAGTACAGAGCGACCAGGCTGGACAGCTCTATAGGACTGCAGAATATCTTTCTCACGACAGAGATGATGGGTGGCTCCAGAATCAACAATCCATCCTGTGAGATCATGGGTATGATATGAGACGGAAGGACTACCTGAGGCACTGGCTGAGGCAGATGTACTAGCTGATGCCGAAGCCGCAACATCAGACGCATCAGCACCCTCTGATGATGACTGTGGCATGATATCACGAAGCCGTGCCACTAGCTCCTCGAACCTGTGATCGGGAGTAGATGCTGGTGGACCCTGAATATGATCAACGACACGTGCAGAAGGAGGGTAGCCATGCTTGGAATAGCATGTATCCTCCGAATGACCAGTACCACGACAGAATGAGCATGTATAGCGTATGCGACCTCCACGACCACGTCCACCACTCCTCTGCCACGAAATGAGGAGGAACTACCTCGTCCTCTAGAGACAGCCATTGCCGAGGGAGGTGTAGTCGTTGTGTTCGATGGAACTGGGACACGACTGAGCCGTCTATAAACTTCTTCCATCGGTGGAATGGTGGCATCAACAAGGATCTGAGAACGTGCTGCCTCATATTCAGGATCGAGGGCAGCAAGTAAGACGCCAACCATAGTAGCGTTGCGGAACGTCTTCTGTTGTTCCGGCGTGGCTGTGAGTGGAATTGTGCTATAAAGTTTCTCGAACATTCCACGAAGAGACGTGTACAGAGGAATGAAGAGGCCTCCCATTTTGTTTCGTGGTAAAGATATCATGCTGCAAATGCAGCATCTTGGTCTCGTTCCGTACCTGAGAGTACGTCGTGGCCAGAATATCCCACATCGCCTTGGCGGTGGGTTGATGGAGGACATCATTTGCTATCTCCGTTGTGAGCGTACCTGACAGCCAGACTTTGGCGTACGCGTCATCAGCCTCCCATGAGGCATATATTCTCGTCTTCTCCGGCGGTTCATCTTCGGTAAGAATATGCTTCTTACCACACGACTTCATGAGACTGAGGAACTGCATAGCCAACAGTTCGTAGTTCGTCCCGTCCATTTTGACGATAGGTGCCGAACCTTTGAAGGCACCGATGGCGGGCATATCGACCTTTTGATCTGACATACTGCCGGAGAAGAAGAACTAGGAATGATAGACCAAGAGACTGGTGTCTACCACGACATGTGAGGATTCAAGTGCACATGTAGACGTTATGCCCTTGAATCCATCATCTATCCGAAACCGACCGAAGTTGAGCCCCGCGGGGACGAGTCGAGGCTATGGAAGCCTTGGCGGAAGAGAGAGGCGGCAACAGGGTTACCCGGCGACGAGGCTAGGCACCGCTGGCGGCAGGCGGCTGGGAGGTGCCCACTGGCGGCTGGGAGGGTGCCCGGTGGAGGGCTGGCAGCACCAGGGGGCGACTGGGAGGGGCCCTGCGGAGGGCTGGCGGCGCCGGGGGCGGCTGGGAGGGGCCCGGCGGAGGGCTGGCGGCGCTGTGGGGGCGGCTGGGGGTCCTGGCGGAGGGCTGTGAGCCCTGCGGCGGAGGGACTGGCGGCGGTGGAGAGCCGGGGGCCTGGCTGGAGGAGCAGTGCCGGCGACGGCTTGGAAGAGGGGGGGGGGGGCGGGTGGAGGAAAACCCTAGGGTTAGGGTTTTGGGCTCTGATACCATGTTAGAGTAATCGGTACTCTGATGTGTTATTCCATAGAGCCCTCGGGTCTCTTATATAGGGAGAAAACCCTTAGGTAAATTACAGAGTCTTACAATATATAAATAGAAATTACGAAACAATAAAACGTAACATAAATAAGTTTCTACATCTTCAATAAGAATGAGGTGACAAATATGATAAACTACTAATTAAAACACATGTATCAAAATAAAGAAAAAATATATAAAATATGAATATCTTCAATTGAAACTTTAATTTAGCTCTTAAATATTGTGTCTAACTGATTTGATTTGGATTTAGATAAAAAAAATAGAAACTAACTAAAGAAACTTCTTTAAACAAAACAATATAAATCACTCTAACAACTCAACACATTAGCGAATAAATAAATGAAAATTCATAGATATATGCAAAATTCGATGATAGCAGGGGGTACATTACCTTATTTTTGTTGTTTCGCCGAAACGACGTGTAATTTCAATGAAATTTCATTGACATTTCGGTGATATTTCATTGAAATCCTGAAAAAAGAAATAAGGTAGCATTTCGATTTTGGTGACCTAAAGAAATGAAAATTTCGGAGATTTTCGTTGCAATTTCGTTGAAATATGAGGTCATGCAATGAAGTATAATCTTAAATGACGTAAAAGGAATTCTTAGTTTGCTTCATGTATTTTTTTTTCCTTTCTTAATTTTTAAAATTTCATTGCTCCTCTGAGAATGCTTGTACATTCACAAATAGTAATATGATAATCCAACATTTTGACAAATTGATAATGTCGGGTAGTCACATTAATTAATGAGAATTATTTTGTTATTTTATCTTCTACTTTCATCATGTATCTTAAGCTGGAAGAGAAATATAATTAGAATAATTAGTATGGCTCATGCTAATACAATGACAATGAGTATGGGTTTTACGGGAATCATTCAACCGGTCCCTTTCATGATGCTTCAAGTTCTTATCATCAAACGTCTTAATGAGATCTCACATAATTATCATATCATGGTGGTAATATTTTTTTGTCAATACTTTTAGTAGGATTGCATGCTTCTTTTTAGTATGATCATGGTGCTAAAGGAATGGAAGAATTTTCTTCTAGTGAGGCAAGAATTGGACAATAATATGATTTTTATCGTTTTTTTTCATATCAATCTATTCATTACTCCACAACTCTCAACATGCTCCCCCATCAACATCCTCATCAAGATTTGACAGTATTGCATCATCAGAAGTTCATGTCACTCATCGATGTGGAAGGAAATACTTTGTTGTTTTTTCGTGGAGCCGAAAGTTTCTCTTATATAGAAGAGAAGCCCTAATGGGTAAATTACATAATAAAGACTGAGAAATAAACAAACTCTAAAAGAGTAACATTACATAAAAACTCTCAACACTCCCCCATAAGCTGGAGCGTAGATGTTTATCAGGATCAGTTTGGAACATCTCTGAAATGGTCCCCTAACGAGAGCCTTAGTGAGTAAGACCGTTGCATGTTCACTTGAGCTAACATCAGAAGTAGAAATAAGACTCTTCTAGATCATGTCTTAAGTGTAGTGACAGTCTACCTCGATATGCTTGATCCTGTCATGGAAGGTTGGGTTGTTGATAATAAAAAGCACAATCTGATTGTCGCCAAAGCCCTAAATGTCGGTTTCGGTCACCATTTCGGCGATCGACCGAAATAGAATTTCGGTTGACTTTCAGTCTAAATTCAATCGAAATTTCGATCATTTCAGACACTTTTTGTACTAGGGCCCTCATATTTTGGTCATTTCGGCCATTTTAGTCGAATTTCGATTTCAACAGGATATCGATATTCGATAGAAATTTGACCGAATTTCACTGAAATTTGAGGCCATGATTATCACATTGGAGGTGCATGAAAAGAGGCACCTCAATAGCTAGGTTAGTCAAAACGAAGCTAACCCACATCATCTCTGTTCTCTCTTATGCCATGGCTCTGTATTCTGATTCTGCACTAGATCAGACGGCCAATGTTTGCTTCTTGCTCTTCCATAACACCAAGGAGCTGCTCCCTATTAAAACAACGATGCCAAAGGTAGACTTCCTATCCTGGGCATCCCGCATAATATGCATATGTGCAAGTTGTAACAGCAATTAATGTACCTTAGCTAAATAAGAGACCAGTGCCAGGTGAGGTCTTCAGATACCTCAAAATCATATAGACTACATCCATGTATGCATGTCTAGGTTGCTCCATCAACTGACTACCTTTGTCACAGCAAAGGATATATCATGGCCTCAAATTTCAACGAAATTCTACCGAATTTCTTCAAAATTTCCATTTGTTTAGATCCTCGAAATCGAAACGTTGCCTTATTTCTTTTTCCAGGATTTCAATGAAATATCACCGAAATGTCAATGAAATTGCATGTTGTTTAGGCGAAACAAAAAAATAAGGAAATCTACACTTCACTTTCATCGAAATTTGCATATATTAATGATTTTTCACTTATTGATTCATTGATGTGTTGAGTTGTTAGAGTACCTTATGCTATGTGAAAAAGTTTTGTTAGTTGATTTCTAAATTTTAGATCTAAATCCAAACCAAATCAATTAACCACAAGATTTAAGAGTTAAATTCAAGTTTTTAACTGAAGCCCTTTGTTTTGTATTCTTTATATATATATATATGGGGGTTGTGGGTGTGGGTGTATGTGTGTGTTTTCATTAGTAGTTATCATATGTGTCATCTCATTCTTATTAGGGATATTTACACCCATAACCCTGAGTAATTTCGCAATAACATTCATAACCATGCATAATCGCGAATTACACTTAGGACCCTGAGTAAGTTTGCCGTCTTACATCCATAACCTTCCGTTATTTTACTTCATTAACTCAACCAGATGGTTGAGTCAATCTAACCAATGAATGATCTAACGGCTATGATTAATCTAAATAAAAAAATCACATCTTTTTCTCTTTTGAGCTAGCATCTGCAACAAAACCAGAGGTATAGAATGGGGGGCTATGACAGTTTCAGGGGAGGTCGACGAGGGGGGTTGCATGCAAAGTCGGAGGGGGAAACTTGCTTGAAGAGGAGGGCTACAGAGTTTGACCTGCAGGGAGCTGGCTTGCAGAGAAGGGGGCCTAACTGAGGTTGACGACGACTGGAGGGGCCTGCAGTGTTCGACACCGTTTTGCAAGGTTGCAGAGTTCAACGGGAGGGGTTGTTTCCAAAGGTCGGGGGAGGAGGTTTGTCAGAGGTGCGGTTCGACATTTCCATAGCGGGTGGAGGCTCCTTGCAGAGGTCAACCCACAAGCCTTGCAAGTTAGGTTCCGGAGGTTGGGGGAGAGGCCCCTTCGATGATGATGGGGGTGGGGGGTTCCAGAGGAGGGGAGGAGGGGAGGGGGGTTGCAAAGGTGCAGGGGGCTTCAACGGCGACGAGGAGTATTGAGTTCCGGAGGTGGAGGGGAGTTGCAGGGGGGTGGGGAGGGGGGCTGCAGAGCTCGATGGTTCAGGGCGGGTGGGGGGCGACGAGGTTACGGAGGGAGGGGAGGGGTTGCACAGATGCGGGTTGGGGCGTAGAGGTGCGGGTGGGGGGGGGGGGGGGGGTTCTGCGTGGTTTCGATCGGTTGCGGGAGACCGGTCAGTTTGCACCGAGGCAGGGGGAGGGGATTCAGGTGGGTCGTTTAATGCGGGGGAGAGAGGTGAGGAGAGGTGGGACGGGCGGAGAAGGGAGGTGGGGGGTTTACCGACGGGGGTGGGCAGCCATCAGATGGGGGGATCGACCGAGGGGTGCTGCAGCTCGGGGATGAGGGTGCAAGTCTGTCGAGGGGAGTCGAGCATCAAGCAGCGGGCGTGCAGAGGAGTGACGAGGTTTGAGCAAGGGAGCGGCCTTCCTCAGATGTCGACGGAGGGTCCGAAGGAGATAACCTTGACGGCGGGCCGCTTGACGCATGGCCTGCAGGGGAGGCGGAGGTGCTGCTCGGCAAGAGGAGAGGGGATTTCGAGTGCAGGGGAGAGGAAGGTGTCATGGCATGTTTTGAAAATAAGAATGGATATTAGGGGTAATTTTGTATTTTTTAACAGAAACCGTCAAACATAACGGCATTCCCAAACGGAACATGACACAGGGTTATGTCATGTAAGAGTTAAGCATTACTCAGGGTTTCTCATGTAATTCGCGATTATGTAGGGTTATGAATGTTATTGCGAAATTACTCAGGGTTATGGGTATAAATATCCCTTCTTATTAACAAGGCAATTATCATGGCTTTTGCTTCCAGTTTAGCATACAGTTCTAACTCTAGTCAACACGTTGCTCTACATATCAATATATCTCATGAGTATGATTTATGACAATAATATTACTTCAAAACTTATATTTACCATTTTATTTGACAAATAAGTGTGCATTTCTATTTTATTTATTGACTTAGGAATACTAAAACCTTAGTTTCTGGGAAAATTCCAATTTAGAGACAATTCCAAGATTTCCAACAATTTCACCAAAATTCTCCAAAATTTCTTTCCAGAGATGGTGAAATGAAACCAAAATCCGAAGTTTAAGGCTTTGTTTTCTTGTGGCTTCTCGTTGCTACAAAGAGTACATAGGGTTGTGTGAGGGCTAGGTTGTTAGCAACCTTCAAAATCTTGTTATTGTAAGTATTTACCTACTATTAGGTTGGACATAGATTATGCTTGTGAATGCTATGTAGTTCTAGGTGTTACTGTTAGTTGTTTTGTTTATGTCTTCTATATCATATATTTTATGACCACAAGCTATACAATGCATCTATTAGACGTACATGTTACAAAGATTTATGTTTATGAGTATATGAGTGTGTCTTATCTTATTCCTAAAAGTATATATTTTTCTATGTTGAATGTATTTTGGTTAAAGACAAGTTCTAAGCTATCATTTCAATCTTTAATTTCTTACATAAGATATCGTCTTGCTATTACTCTTTGTTAGCCTATGTTTTTCTGTGTTATTATTGCGTGTGTCGCCATTCTCTCCATATTCAAAAGATGAAAGTAGTGACTTCTGAATTTAATTCCAAATCTGATTTTAATTTTGAGCAGTTTACTGTTGGAGTAATTTGATGGAAATTTAACGTAACATATCATGTTAATATCTTACTATTAGAAAAAAAAACCATGTATTTCTATCTCATTTATTGAGTTAGAGAATATTAGAACTCTTAATCTTAGAAAAAAAATGAGTTTTCAAGTAATTTCTCCAATATCCGACTATTTCAGCGGAATTCCACCGAATTTCTCTTTTGAGGCTTTTATCGAAACGAAATCGAAATCCAACATTTAAGGCCTTGGGATATATGTGGCTTTGTGATGGACCGATGGTCACATATAGGAACTTCCCAGCGAGCTCCATGTATCTCCTCTTGTCTACAACCTTAGTGTCATCGCCATATAGCTTTATGCTCGGGTCCATAGAAGTGGTGGCTGGTCTGCAGCTGCAATACCCATCTCGGAGAGAAGATTTGTAACATACTTTCTCTGGGTCATTACAAGACCTCACTGGTTCATGGCAAACTCCAGATTAAGGAAGTAGCGTAAACTACCAAGGTCTTTGGTTACAAACTGCTGCCCAAAGAAAGCCTTAGCTACTTGAATGCCCTACACATTATCCCCTATAATGATGATATCATCTACATAAACCAGTATCACAACTGTACCTCTCCAAGATCTCTGAATAAACAATGCATGATCTGTAGTCGATCTCACAAACCCCTTCTGCTCTATCACATCTGAGAGCTTCTGAAACCATGCTCTTGAAGTCTACTTAAGGCTATAGATTATCTTATGAAGTCAGCACACCTTCTGACACTCCCCCTCAGCAACGAACCCAGTTGGCTGCTTCATGTAAACTTCCACTTGTATATCACCATAGATGAACGCATTTATCACATCGAGCTGATATAGAGGCCAATCAATTGTGATTGCAATGGAGAGAAGGATCCAAAGTTTCGAATGTCGAGCTACTAGAGAGAAAGTATCATGATAACACATCCCAGAGGTCTGGGTGAACCCACAAGCCACAAACCTTGCCTCGTAGCAATCAAAACTGCCATCTGCAACACCCACTTGCATCCCATAATGGATACATCTGTAGAAGCTGAAACAATGCTCCATGTGGCATGTGACTGTAAAGTGGACATCTCATTCTCCATAGCTAGGCGTCATTGGCTCACCTTGAGAGCCTCCTGATAAGTAAGTGGGATCTCAATGGCAGAAAACCACACGACAAACTGCCTAAAATCTGGCGAAAGTAAGACTAAAGACACATGACCAGCTATGTGTTATCGCGCACAGGAACATTTGCATTTCCGCAAGGCAATAGACCACCCCAAATCATTCTCATGTGGTGGTTCCGACTCATCTGGTATATCTGTGTGCTCATCCTATGAATGTCCATCTTCATCATGCATGCCACTAGTACCATCAATTGAAACTAATTTTTCAGAATTTACCATAGATGTGTTAGATATTAGGGACAACATTGGAGCATGGAGGACATGCGGAGCTACTCTTTGTCTCTCCTCCAAGCTTATACAACTCCTGAAGGATTTGACAACTTTTATATGGGCTAGTTAAGCATCAGTACAACAATGTCGACATGATAAGCAAGAGGAGACCGACAGGGTACAATGTATTTTCTTAATAAATGTAGAGGACACCAGAACTCCACATCCATCTGAGATTAAACAAAGGCAAAAGCATCAGAAGATAGTGGAAGAGGACGAGAAGCAATAACAGATTGAACAGAGACAGCAACCTACCATCGTGTTGAATAAAATGGGTGAAGCAAATACGAATTTCTTTCTTTTAGAATTATTTAGAATTACCTATTCTTTAGTGGCAAGTCTATAGGTTTCTTACTGGGTTACATCCTCTCTACCAGAATGTTAAAGAGCAATTCCTTACTTTTAATATCTTACCTTCGATTAAGGTCATCTTCGGACGTCTGCAGCAAATTGATAACTCCATTTTCCGAACCCAGTCTCTGTAGCCAATGGAAAACTCCACATTTCTAGCCTCACCTGGACGGGGACGTCATTTCAACTTCCAAGGAGCCCGGGGTAGTGACCCTGGTTGTGGTCGTGGCCGAGGTTGGCCTCCCCGCATTCACTGTCAGAAGACAAATCGTCTGTTTGAGAAGTTTTGGGCAAATTTTGAGATGCCACCTCAAGTTCACATGGCATCTGATTACGATAGCACTGTGATAGAGGCCCCTGCACAGGACTCTAATGGACAAACCGTCCAACTTTCAGCATTTGAGTACTCACGTTTGATGGAGATGTTACATCGATCTGATGTTATATCCAGTGAGATCACTCCTACTACTCGTCTATCCATTCCATTAGGTACCATTATCAATACTACAACTAATACTCCTGCATGGATCATCAGCTCTGGAGCATCCACTCATATCACAGAAGAAGGTAGTCTATTGACCTCCTCATAACCTTCTTCCACTGTGAAATTGGTAAGAGTGGCTAATGGTAATGGGGTACATTCACTAGTTACCTTTATTGGGACTATGGAGTTCTCTTCCATACATCATCTTACGGGGGTTCATTGTGCCCCAGATTTCCCCTTGAACTTACTGTTTGTTCATAAGTTGTGTACTGAACTGCATTGTCGTGTGATTTTTGATGAGCTATCTTATTATTTTCAGGACATCCAGACGATGCATATTTGTAGTGGAGGCATGAGAAGAATGGACTCTACTATCTTGACATTCCTGTAGACTCTACCTTTGCTGGCGTTGTGCTGATTTCTTTTGATCATCTGTTGTGGCATCTTCGTCTTCGTCAGCCATTTGCTAAAGCCCTATTCATGATGTACCTCGAACTTTCATCATTGAAGCCATTTGAATGCAATTCGTGTCATTTTGGAAAACATCATAGGAAGTCTTTTCCTGCTAGAGTTGATCCTCGTCATTCTATTCCTTCAGCTTTGGTTTACTGTGACATCTTGGGACCTTGCTTGGTTTGTGCTATAGGTGGTCACAAGTATTTTGTAGTCTTTGTTGATGATCATTGAAGATGTTCTCGGATCTATCTAGTAAAAGAGAAATCAGATATTAATAAAATTGTTAAATCTTTCTTTCAGTTTGTTAAGATTGAATTCTCCACTTACATTCATATTTTAAGGACCGATAATGCGCTTGAATTTACTCAACATGATTTGGTGCCCTTTTTTTTATTCTCAGGGTATTATCCACCAAACTTCATGTTCCTATACCTCTCAGTAAAATGAGATTGCAGAAAGGAAACTTTGTCGCCTTCTAGATATTGTCAGGTCTCTTCTCTCTCACATGAAGGTTCCTAAGACTTACTGAGAGGATGCCATTCTTACTGTTGTTCACCTTATAAACAGGGTACCTTCATCTGTTCTACAGAGAACCACTCCTTTTTCATTATTTTACCCTGAAGAAACACCTTTTCCCTTATCTTTGCATATTTCCGAGTGCACAACCTTTTTTCACAAATTTTCGTACTGCCGATAAACTGTCTGCTCATACAGTCAAATGTGTTCTTCTTGGTACTCTCGGACCCAAAAGGGGTATAGATGTTATGATATTGTGAGACGTCGTTACTATGTACATGTCGATGTCACCTTTTTTCAAACATACCAGCTTCTTCAGACAGTTAGTTAGTGGCATACCCTTGGAGCTACAACCACTGCCTATTCCCTTTTTGCAGGAAGATGTATCTTCTTTGAATGTCCCTCCCACTGCTCATTTAAATGCTCCACCAGATCTCCTTATAGCTTTGCGACGAAGTAACAGACAATGTACTCTCCATCCTATCTCATCTTTTACTTCCACTGATAGTCTTTCTAGTGGTAATAGACGATTTACAGATGCCATGATGCCAAATACTATTCCTCATGATCATATTGATGCGATGTCGGACTATGGCTGGAAGATGGTTATATACGAGGAGATGGATGCTCTTACATCTAGAGGTGCATGGGATCTCATGTCTTGCCCACATGTGGTGAAGCTGGTTGCATGTAGATGGGTTTTCACGATAAAACATTCTCCTGATGGCACAATTGATAGGTTGAAAGATCGACTGGTGGCAAAGGACTTTACTCAGACTTATAGCGTGGATTATTTTGAGACTTTCTCGCCGATGGCCAGATTGGGCTCTATTCGCACTATCCTATCTGTTGTTGTCAACAACAATTGGCCTATATTCCAACTTGATGTGAAAAAATTCCTTCACGTATGGTGATTTTTGAGGAAGAGGTTTACATGGTGCAACCACATGGGTACTCAGTCAAGCGGGAGTGGGTATGTCGACTTCGAAAGGCCATCTATGGGCTGAAGCAAAGCCCACGGGCTTGGTTTGACAAGCTAACTACTGAGACTAGCTCTCTTGGATTCCAGAGGATGACATCAGATTACTCTATCTTTGTGAGATGCGGGCCATTGGGACTGTAATATCGGTTGTCTATGTTGATGACATGGTGATGACTGGTGATGATAAAACAGAAATTGCAGAGACCAAGGCCTTCTTTGTCACCAAGGACCTTAGTCAGATACGTTACTTCTTGGGTATTGAGGCTATTCGCACAACAAAAGGGCTACATTTGTCACAAAGGAAATGTTACATGGACATTCTTATAGAGGCAGGTCTGTTTGGTTGCAAACCATCAGGTATCCCGACAAAAACATGGAAGCATACGACATCTCTGGATCATGAATTCAAGGATCCTATTCGATACAGAAGTCTTGTCGATAAACTACTCTCTCACTTTTTCCAGGCCAATATGTTAGTAGGGCAAGCCAACATATGGAGAAACCTTACTACAATCAATGGCAGGAGGTCCTTCTGATACTCTGTTATCTGAAGGGATCTCTAGGGTGTGGCTTATTCTACAAAGCCAACGGCCACACCAACATCACCGCTTATGTTGGCGCGGATTATGCTAGCTAACCTGAAGACAAACGCTCCACTGCTGGATATGCAATGCTCATTAGAGGAAACATGGTTACTTGGTAGCAAGAAACAAGCTATGGTATCCAAGTCAAGCACTGAAGCAGAATGCATGGCAATGGCCCAAGCTACATGCAAGATTACATGACTAATATCTTTCGTGGCAGAAATTGGCCTTCTTGCAACTACTCATGTTCCTTACACTGTGACAACAAATCTGCTACCAATCCAGTATTTCATGAAAGAACCAAGCATATTGAAGTAGAACGACATTTTATACGTGATGAAGTACAAGAAGGAAAGATCTGCACATCACACATATCCTCTGACTCTCATCTTGCAGACATCCGCACAAAGGCACTACCCAAGAGACGTGTTTCTTTGCTTATCTCCAAGTTGGGCATGAGCGATATGCTCCAACTTGAGGGGGGGTGTTAGTATTATTTAGAATTGCCTTTTCTTATCTCTTTGAATGTTGTAGCCACTTGGGAGTATTCATGTAATTCGTACTTTTTGTCACTAGGGTTTCATGCTATATAAGAAACTCCGGAATAAATAACTCTCTCATTCTTCTTCATGCTTTCATTCTATGGCTAGTAAGAGGAGTAATCACATTAGTGAGCTGGTGGTTTCCGATCCCAACAAGCACGTGGGCAAGGAGGTAGTGGAATATTTCAAGGGGTTCAGTTTAAGGAACACAAATCTCGAATGGAGATGGATAGGTTGGGGAATGGGGAGTTGGTACTTAGTAGACTTTGGTCTAAGCATGAGGAAGAGTTAGACTAGAGCATCCGGAGCAAGGTAAGACGGGCCATTAAGAGTTTAGATGAGGATATGTTCGATAAATTCTCGATGTTTTTCATCACCGATTTCAAGGACGTCGTGCAATAGGATGTGATAAACTTGACGATGGAATTCCAAGTACGGAACACTTGTTTCAAGAGACTTGACTAGCTCGTAATATTTCAAGGTGTTTACTAGGTGATATAAACATGGTTGATGGTGTTAGAAATATGTAACAGATCTTTCCAAAACCCTTGTAAGGGTATTTTTGTACTTTTATCCTTCCTGTACTCATTAGGGCTTCTAGGTTTGTCCTATATATGGACCCCTAGACCCATTGGAATAAGACAAGGAATTTCATTCTATTACTGACATGGTATCAGAGCCATTCCGCATGCCTCTCTCCCGCCGCCTCCCTCCCGATCCCTAGCGCCTCTCTCTCTCGTCTCTCTCCATCGCGCGACCCCCCCCTCCATCGCCTCCCCATCGCGCGACCTCCCCTTCATCGCCTTCCCATGCCCAGTCGCCTTCAAGCCCTACTCCAGCGAATTCCCACGCCCCTCCGTTCCTACTCCGTTCTTTCCCCTCCTCCAGCGACCCATCGACCCCAGTTGCCTTCCCACGTCGCCCCATCGCCCAATCTCCCCCAGTCGCCCCTCCGTTCCTTCCCATCGCCCAGTCGCCTTCCCACGCCCAATCACCCCCAGTCGCCTTCAAGCCCTACCTCCAACGCCCAGACCTACTCCAGCGACCCCAGTTGCCCTACCCCAATCGACCCCAGTCGGCCCCCCAGTGCCTTCCCATCGCTCCCAGTCGCCCTAACCCCAACGCGACTCCAGCGACTCTAGGACTACTCCAGCTCTTCCAGGACTCCATCGACGACTCCAGCAACGACTTCCACGTCCACGACTCCACGACTCCAGGACTTCCCGGACTCCATCGACGACTTCCCGGACTCCAGAACCCCTGCATTGGACGCAGGACTTCTGCTTTGTCGACGGCTCCAGCGACTCTCGTGCACAGCAACACTCCAACGGGCAGTCACCAGTCTAACAAGATTATGCGGCCCAACGACTCCAGCAATACCATCCGGTGATATTTTACTATAGCCTCATGTCCTCTGAAATTATCACTATTATCTAGCCCTTTGCTACTTGTCTTGTGTGGCCGCCATGACTTCTACTCCCACATCTATGGACTCCAAGTCCCTATACCAATCTCAATCTATGATGGTTCAGGGCACTACTATAAAACTCAAAGGATCCGAGAATTATGTTCTCTAGTCACGGTCTTTTAAAATATTTATTGGCGGCCAGCGGAAGGCCTATGTCCTTACTAAAATTCCCCCAGCAGAGACGGACAAAGGCTTTGATACGTGGTTCGTCGATAACTGTCAGGTTATCACCTGGATGACAAACAACATTGATCCATCTATTGCATCCAATCTCCTATACAAAGAAACTGCAAAAGCAATGTGGGAGAGTCTTGAAAATACCTACTCACAGAAAACTACCAAATCTCGGCTTTCAGATATATATACTAGGATTTGGTCTACAAATCAACGAGATACATCCTTGATAGAGTATTACAGGATGCTCACAGGTTTATTTGAGGAATTCCTCATTTTTCAACTGGCATGTTGTGATAAACAGGTTGGGGAACGAGCAGAATGGCAAGTATATCGATTTCTATCAGGTTTACACCCTCGATATAAATCTGCGAAGGACCAGTTTCTGACTGCCGGTGCATTACCCACTCTTGAAACCATCTTCGGCCGACTTCAGGAAATTGAGTCTCCACACACCCCTCCATCTGCTGAAATATCCGCTCACTTTGTTAGGAGACGATCAATCCATTACGGGGGACGAGGACGTGACTCTGGACGAGGTCGCGAATCATAACGGGCCCAAGGTCGTGATCATACTACTGCCCGTTTCCCCCCGTGTACTCATTGTGGTCGCCTGAATCACCCATCAGAACGTTGCTGGGCCAAATTTGGCATGCCTTCTAATGCCAACAATGCGTATGAGATGACTACCTCTGATACTGACTATGAGATTGCTGCCCCGAGCCAAGAAGAACCTGTGAATGCTAGTCAACATTCTTTTACTGCCTCTGAATATGCCAGTCTACGTCAACTACTACAGAACTCTCAAACTAACGTTATCACTTCTGCTTCAACAGCCAGTCTTGCCACAACTTCGGGTACAGTCGCCAACACAGCTACTACATCAACTCCTACATGGATCATCGACTCTGGAGCCTCGACGCATCTAACAGGGGAAGGCAGTATTCTTACTTCTTCCCGACCATCCTCAGTTGTGAAAACCGTACGTGTTGCCAATGGAGCGCACTCGCCCATTACTAATGTGGGCACTATGGAATTTTCTTCCTCACTCAGACTCACGAACGTGCACTGCGCTCCAACCTTTCCTCTTAGCTTATTATCTGTCCATAAACTATGCATTGAGCTTAACTGTCAAGTGATATTTGATAAATTTTGCTGTTACTTTCAGGACATCCGGACGAAGCAGATCTTTGGTGGGGGATATGAGAAGAATGGGTTGTATTATCTTGGCATCCCTACTGATTCCAATTTTGCAGGTGTTGCGTCCATTTCCACTGATCCATTACTATGGCATCTTCGTCTTGGTCATCCATCTGCCAAAGCCCTCTCTATGATGTTTCCGGAACTTTCGTCGCTAAAACCCTTTGAGTGTGAGGCGTGTCAGTTTGGGAAACATCATCGAGCATCCTTTCCTGCTCGAACTGAGCCTCGTCGTTCTATTCCTTTCGCTCTAGTCCATTGTAATATTTGGGGACCTTGTCCGGTTCGTACACTCAGTGGCCATAAGTATTTTGTTGTTTTTATTGATGATTTCAGCATACCATCCTGGGTTTATCTACTAAAAGAACGTTCGGAAATAAATATTATCATCAAAAATTTCTTTCAGTATTTCAAAACCATTTTTTCCACTACTGTATAAATTTTCCGTTCGGATAATGCGTTGGAATTCACCCAAAATGACCTTGCCACATTTTTTGCTTCTCAAGTGACCATACATCAAACCTCATGTCCCTATACATCCCAACAAAATGGGATAGCAGAAAGAAAATTAAGACACCTCCTAAACATTTCCCGATCACTTCTCTCTCAAATGAAAGTTCACAAAATCTACTGGGGTGATGCTATATTAACTGCAGTTCATCTTACCAACAGAGTCCCCTCGCCTTCTCTAAATGGGTCTACTCCATTCTCTTTACTCTATCCCACAGAGTCTGGTTTTCCCCTACCTCTACGGGTCTTTGGTTGTGTGTCATTCGTTCATAAATTCCAAAATACAGATAAACTCTCTCCACGTGCGATCAAATGTGTATTTCTGGGGTACTGTCGCACTCAAAAAGGGTATAGGTGCTATGATCCTCATGGTCATCGCTATTACATCTCGGCAGATGTTACATTTTTTGAGAAAACAAGCTTCTTCTCCCATACTATCACTGATATACCCCTTAAACTTCCACCCCCACCCATCGTCTACAAACGACGAAACGTTTCGGCACCTTCAGACGTTCCTTTACCCGTCTCAGTACTCCAGGATGATATGCCCTCTTCAAGTATCTCCCACAAGGATGTCCCGGATGATCCTCTCGAGCTTCCAATTGCTCTACGGAAGAGTAAGAGACAGTGTACTTCCTATCCGATGTCTCACTACACCTCTACTGATAGTTTATCTGACTATGACAGACGATATACAGATGCTCTAATGACATTTTCCATCCCACGAGATCACCACAGTGCCTTACAGGATTCTGGGTGGCGACATGCAATGGATGAAGAAATGAATGCACTTATATCCAGACAAACGTGGGATCTTGTTCAGTGTTCGAAAGGGACTCGACCGGTGGCTTGCAAATGGGTCTTCACGACCAAACAAACACCGGATGGCGCAATTGACAGGTTAAAAGCTCGCCTTGTAGCTAAAGGTTTTACACAAACCTATGGTGTAGACTATTTTGAGACATTCTCACCAGTTGCGTGTATGGGGTCTATCAGGACTATTATTTCGTTAGCAGTAAATAAATCTTGGTCTATTTTTCAGTTAGATGTGAAAAATGCTTTTCTCTATGGCGACCTTGATGAGGAAGTATACATGCTGCAACCTCCTGGTTATGAAGTCGAGGGGGAGTACGTATGTCGACTTCGAAAAGCGATATATGGTCTCAAGCAAAGCCCAAGGGCATGGTTTGACAGACTTACCACAGAAATTAGTACGATTGGATTCCAGAGAACAAAATCTGATTACTCAGTATTTGTCAGAAAACGAGCAACTGGTACTGTTATACTTGCCATTTATGTTGATGATATGGTTCTCACAGGTGATGACTGCAATGGGATATCAGAAATCAAGGCCTTCCTTCAAAAGGTATTCGTTACTAAAGACCTTGGTCATCTACGCTACTTCTTGGGCATAGAAGTACTTCGCACTACTGAAGGACTTCACCACTCACAGAGGAAATATTGTCTGGACATTCTTACTGAAGCAGGGGTTCTCGGATGCAAGCCCTCTAGTATCCCTGCAGACCCAAAGAAACATGCCAGCCTGTCTGATTCTACCTTTGATGATGTCACTCGATATAGAAGTCTTGTGGGTAAACTCCTCTACCTTACTGCCACCAGACCAGATATCTCCTATGCAGTTAGCAGAGCTAGTCAGCACATGGAACAACCGACTTACAGCCACTGGCATGTCCTACAAATCTTACGATACTTGAAGGAATCTCCAGGACGTGACCTCTTCTATGGGGCAAATGGGCACACGAAGGTTATTGCATACGCGGATGCTGACTATGTTGGTTCCCCAGAAGATCGACGCTCTACTACAGGCTATGCGATAATGGTTGGAGGAAATACAGTTACATGGAGGAGCAAGAAACAAACCGTTGTATCCAGATCCAGTGCAGAGGCAGAATATAGGGCAATGGCTCAAGCTACATGTGAGATCACATGGCTATTGGCTTTCCTTCAGGAACTTGGCATTAATGTCACTACTCCTATTCCTCTATATTGTGACAATAAATCTGCAACCTACATAGCCACAAATCCAGTATTCCATGAATGAACCAAGCATATAGAGATAGATTGCCACTTCGTACGTGATGCTGTCAAAGTTGGAAGAGTTGCTACTCCACATATTAGCACTGATCTTCAACTAACAGATATCTTCACAAAGGCCTTACCCAAGAAACGACTACTGTGGATTATTTCCAAGTAAGGCATGACTGATAAATATGCTCCAACTTGAGGGGGAGTGTTAGAAATATGTAACAGATCTTTCAAAAACCCTTGTAAGGGTATTTTTGTACTTTTCTCCTTCCTGTACTCATTAGGGTTTCTAGGTTTGTCCTATATATGGACCCCTAGACCCATTGGAATAAGACAAGGAATTTCATTCTATTACTAACAGATGGAAATGGAATGAAGGTTAATGATGCAAGATGTCGAGGGTTTTGCAAGGATTGAGTTTGATAGAGCACCAAAACCTTATGGTTTTCCCAACTTTTCCTTCCGAACTTCCACGACATCAGATCCCTTCAGAACTTCCAAGACCTCACAAAGAAAGATATTGCAGTTGTCATAAAGTTCTTAAAGGAAATTAAGGCAGCGATTATATAAATAACTTTTTTTCAATAGAAATAAAATATGGCATAGCAAGTTGAAGACTTTTCCTCCAAAGTCATTTGATTGTTGTCAAGGTCATAATGCCTAAACATAATGTTTCAAAAGTTCGTTTAAAACTCTACAATTGAAATTTCTGGGGAGAACACTATACTTGTTGCTCATGTTAGCCTTCGAGGTCATTGCAAATTAGAGTTGTTTAGGATTAAGGTTTTGAAAAATGAAAGACAAATTAAAGCGGTTTCCTAAAGTGAGGAAAGATCCAAGCCTCGACACAGTCAAGGCATCAACCTCGGATTTTTTCTTCATTATGATTTTAAAAAATTACATGTACATAAAAATACACCTAACTAAGAGACATCTTTGTTCCTCGTATATACATAAATGTTAAAGTTTACTTATTTTTATTGCTCTATGCATTCCTAATTAAAAGATATTTGAATTGAAAGTTAGATAATTCACCAGAAAATCTTTTTTTCCAGCATTACAACGATGATTCAAGTAGCATGTATGATAAAAAAGATCATAGTATAATAATGATATCAAAAAAGTGTATTATGACCATAATTAATAGCTATATACAATTACTACTAAAAAAGAATTCTCTAAATATCACGCACTTAGCTATATGAAAACTGTTGAGATTGTTGAGATAATTATGGTAGTTGTTGAGATAATTATGTTAGTTTTCTATTTCGGGTATGTCTCTCTTATGTAATTAACCCAGGGCTTTTCTCCTATATAAGAGAGCCCTAGGGTCTCTTCTATGATATGAAAAACGTTTCTCCCAACATGGTATCGGAGCAACGGTCCTAGACCGGGGTTCCCATATCCCAACCAAACCTTAACCCTACCCCCCCCCCCCTCGCCTCCTCCTAGCGCCGCCGGCACCCTCTCCTCCTCTCGGCACCGCCAGCGGCCCCCGCCAGGGCTCTCCGCCTACCGCAGCTCCCAGCCTTGCCTTCCGGAGCGGCCCTCCAGCGTCGCCGAGGCTCCTGCGCTGCAGGGTTCCCCTCCCCAGCCGTCTGCGCCGCCGCCTGGGCCCTCCCAGCCCCTTCTTCTCTGCCGCCGAAGGGCATACCACTTCCTTCATGTTGTTGGAGTGTCCAGCAGCGGCCTAAAGCGCTCCGGGTGCTTGTTCTGTGATCTGAAACCGGTATTCCAGCCCCTGTTCTGAAATATATTGGTCTGATTTTGATTAGTGGTGGTGTTTTTTGTCTTCCATCTAACATCTAACACCACCAGAACACAATAAAATTCATTCGGATGGTTGCATGAGTCTACACATACAACCACTCCTCTTCATGATTGTGTAGACATTTGTTTTCAATTGATCTACTGCTCTGTTGTCCACGGTTCATCTTTTTGATACAATGTTCGACATCAAAAGTGATGTGTTCTCTTCTTCGGGTGCATTCAAAGGACCTGCACCCATGGTCAAGATGGATGGGACCAACTATGAACTATGGTCCATGCAGTTTCGCACTCTTATGCAGTGCCACAACAAGGAACGCATTCTCACCGAATCCGAACCGGCGGACAAAATTGGAGCCAATGCTTCGTAGAAGCAAGATGATGCTTATGCTCGTATTTGGCTCTCCGGGATGCTCACTACGGAGATTGCCAACGATATTGTTAACCAACCCACCGCAAAGGCTATATGGGATATCTTAGCAGCTACATATGGGCAAGCCAAAAACGAGAGCAAGATTCTTCAGTTACAGTTTGACATTTTCTCGACCAAACAGAATGGTTGCCCGCTTCATGTGCATTTTTCCCATCTTTGAGGCATGTTTGAACGCCTCCACAGCTTCATGCCTATCACCGCCAGCACCGAGCAGCAACAACAGTATTGGAATGCCACCATGACGGGGGTTTTCCTATCCTCTCTTGATTCCGAGTACGATGCAGCACGTACACAACTCCTAACTGGAGAGACGATACCTCCTATGGAAGAAGTGTACAAGCGACTGAGTCGGATTACTACTACTCCCACTACTGTCGCTCCAACTCCTTCTGCTATGGCTGCCTCACGCGGAAGGGGAGGGGCTTCCCAGTTTAGAGGACGTGGTCCTCGTGGTCGTGGTGGAGGTCGTCCCCGTGGTCCATATTCCGTTTGCCATCGTCCAGGGCATTCTGAAGAGACATGCTTTCAGAAGCATGGGTATCCAACATCTTCCAGGGTTGTTGAACAGACCGACCCTCTCTTGACTCCATCCCAGGATACTCGCCTGGATGATATTGTTTCGAAACTTCGCGAGATGATGTCCGCTCCTATTATTCCGTCTGCGACTTCTTCTGATACTGCAGCTACTGCCAAAGCTTCGTCTAGCTCCTCAGGTACTACTTATGCTTTTACGAATTGTAGCAGCTCTGATTTGACTGACTGGATTGTGGATTCCAGTGCATCACATCATATGTGTGGCGATAGAGCACAGTTTACCTTGTACAGACAGATTGCTTCTGGTCGATTCGTGGTGATTGCTAATGGCGTTCGACTACCTATTGTTGGTCAGGGGGAGATTGCTCTAGCTCCTTCTTTTCACTTGCAGAACGTTTTACATGCTCCAGCCTTTTAGATGAATCTTTTGTCTGTTAGTCAAATTACAAAAGATCTACACTGTCGTGCCATATTTGATCCATCTTCCCTTGTATTTCAGGACATACTAACGAGCAGGGTGATTGGATGTGGTCGTGAGCAGCGAGGATTGTACAAGCTTACCATACCATCTCATGTTGGGGTTGCTACTATTCCTTCTGGATCTGTTTCACCGTTCATGTGGCATCTACGTTTTGGACATCTTCCTCTTCAAAAGATGTGTTATGTTCTACCACAATTGTCTACCCGTACTACTTTGGTTTGTGACGCTTGTCAGCTTGGGAAACATCGTCGCTCTTCTTTTCCATCTCGTAGGAGTCGTGATAGTAATCAGTTGTTTGAACTATTTCATTTTGATATTTGAGGCCCTAGTCGTGTTCCTGATCATCAGGGACATCATTTTTATTTGGTTGTTGTTGATGATTACTCTAGACTATCTTGGGTTTTTTTGATAAAACATAAGTCTGAAGCTGCTGCTCTAATCAAATCATTTCTTATTGAGGTCAAAAACATTTTCTCAGCTAATGTTAAATTTATTCGTACGGATAATTCTTTGGAATTCTCTACCATGTATTATCTGCTTTTCTCAAATCTATTGGTATTATTCATCAGACCTCTTATGCTTATACGTCACAGCAGAATGGTGTCACTGAACGCAAACACCGTCATCTTCTCGATGTTACTCGGACCCTTTTGATTCAAAGTCGAGCTCCTCATTCTTTCTGGGGAGATGTCATTCTTACAGCTTGTTACTTAGTAAACAGGATGCCTTCCACCATGCTAGGAGAAAAGGTTCCTTTCTTGATTGTGTTTCCCGAGAAGGACCTATTTTCTCTTACTCCCAGAGTTTTTGGTTGTGTGGCCTTTGTCCAAAATTTTGCTCCTGGTCGTGATAAGCTCTCACCCAGAGCGGTCAAATGCGTTTTTGTTGGATATTCTCGTACCCAAAAGGGGTATCGTTGTTTTGACCCTCTAGGACGGAAATATTATGTGAGTGCAAATGTCACATTTTTTGAGTCTATTATGTATTTTTCGCTTACAGGTGACAGATTATCCAATGGTAGTTCTGAAGAGGATATGGTTGTTCCTCCACCACCTCCCTCTCCTACAACTCTGCCTTCTTCACCACTTCCACCTCCGCCTCCACCACCACCTCAATTCTTGCCATATGTTTACACTCGTCGGTCTTCTACTCGCCCCGCTGCTCATATGCCCTCTACATCATCCAGCACACCTCAGGTATGTCATGAGCCTTGTTTCATCTGATGGTATTGGTCTTTTGGATGGTACACAGGCGGAGTCAGTAGTACAGGACAATGTGGATGATGACCTGGAGGTCCCCATTGCTTTGAGGAAGCCCCGTCGTCAGTATGCTACTTACCCTCTTGCTGCACATGTTAGTTTGGATCATCTTTCCGAAGAGTACAGGCGTTTTGTTGTGGGACTTTTTGCAGTTACTGTCCCACGAACATATCAAGAGGCGCTACAGGACGGTAGGTGGCGTATGGCTATGGAAGAGGAGATGGAAGCCTTGCAGTCACGGGGTACATCGAGTCTTGTGCCTGCTCCTGTGGGTGCATCCGTAGTGAGCTGCAAGTGGGTCTTTACAGTCAAGCACAAAGCGGATGGCAGTGTAGACCGCTACAAGGCAAGACTTGTGGCACGTGGGTTCACCCAAACCTATGGGGTGAATTACCAGGATACTTTTTCCCCAGTTGTCCGACACTCCACGCTTCGTATCCTTCTTGCAGTTGCAGTGTCCAAGGACTGGCCTCTTTATCAGCTTGACGTGAGGAATGCATTTCTATATGGGGATCTACAGGAGGAAGTATATATGCAGCAACCACCAGGGTTTGCTACTTAGGGGAAGTCCCAGAGGGTATGCAGGCTCCATAAGGTGATTTATGGCCTTAAGCCAGAGCCCTAGAGCTTGGTACCAGAAGCTATCGGACCTCATAGAGCAACAGGGATTTGTACGGTCTTCTGCAGATCATACACTTTTTGTCCAGAAGACGCAGAGAGGTACCATCGATATTCTTGTCTATGTAGATGATATCATTGTCACAGGGGATGATGAGCAGGGCATTCAGACTGCCAAGGAATTTCTTGGTACGCAGTTTGTGACCAAGAACCTTGGTAATCTTCGATATTTTCTTGGACTAGAGTTTGCCAGGAACCAGCATGGTCTTGTGATGACCCAGAGAAAGTTTGTGATGGATTTGCTTTCTGAGACAGGAATGACAGAATGCAAACCTGCTACTACTCCTATGGATCCAAGTGTGAGATTGTATGATGATGACATTGAAGAGGTTGATAGCAGGAGACACAGAGAGCTTGTTGGGAAGCTCTTATATGCCACCATCACCAGACCAGATATCTGCTTTACGGTGTGCACAGTTAGCCAGTTTATGGAACAACCCAGGAAGGTATATGGATGTTGTTCAGATGATTTTGAGGTATCTGAAGAATTCACCTGGTAATGGTCTTATCTTTAATAGGGATATATCTCTTGAGGTGATTGCCTGTGCAGATGCAGATTATGCAGGGTGTCCCAAAGATAGGAAGTCTACTTCTGGCTTTGCTGTTTTTGTGGGCAACTCCCTTGTTTCATGAAAAGCAAGAAGCAGACAGTGGTTGCAAGATCTAGTGCAGAGTCTGAATACAGGGCCATGGCACAAGGAAGTGCAGAGATGATGTGGGTTAGGTCCGTGTTGACGGATCTTGCTGTTGATGTTCCTCTTCCTATGCAGTTGTTATGGGATAATCAAGCATCTCTGTTTATTGCCAATAATCCTACTTTCCATGAACGAACTAAACATATAGAGGTGGATTGCCATTACACTAGAGACATGATTCAGAAAGGTCTCATATCCACCACTCATGTTTCTACTGGAGATCAGACAGCTGATATCTTCACCAAGGCACTTACTAGAGGTCCTTTCCAGAAGTGTTGTACCAAGATGAGCATGATATATATTTATGCTCCAGCTTGAGGGGGAGTGTTGAGATTGTTGAGATAATTATGGCAGTTGTTGAGATAATTATGTTAGTTTTCTATTTCTGGTATGTCTCTCTTATGTAATTAACCCAGGGCTTTTCTCTTATATAAGAGAGCCCTAGGGTCTCTTCTATGATATGAAAAACGTTTCTCCCAACAAAAACACAACAAACATTATACGGAACATAAAAAGTGAAAAGGTAGGAATGCTTTTAAGGACCATGGTAAATCACAATAAAATCATAAAAAAATATTAACCAATAAATTGATATCTTCATCCCTTTCTAAAAATTATTTATCCAATTACGTAAGGACTCATTGGTTATAATTTCATGAAAATTTCAAATATAACTATAGTAGGAAATAAAAGCATAATTTCCTCACTAACTTTTTTTATTTATCCAAACAACCAATGTAATTCCTCAATTCCGCTTGAACCATCGAGGCTTACGCCTTGTCAAAGCACTCTAAGTGTATAGCATCGAGGCTATTTTCATCCCAAAATGCCCTGAAGCTTACATTTCAACAGCTCAAGGCACATGCACACAACTTTAAAATTCATGACGAAGACTACTCGCTGCACAATATCGATGTGAATAATGCCTTCTGTCTGGTAATTTACATAATGAATGAGGTTGATGCATAATGGAATTTTACACGGCAATGAAAAATTATTTTGTTTGTGGATTTTTTTGGTGAAGAAATTGGAGGGGTTGAGGAAAGAAAGCGCGACGGTTGCGCGAGATTTGGAGATAGAATCGCAAAGATCGCATGGGGAAGGAGAGAGACAAGAGAGAGGGAGAGATAAATCTCAAATTTTCATATAATCTGGCCTCCTTAAAACAATAGACTATCATCCCTTTATATAGGAGGGATGAGACTATAGAAATAGAAAACAAAATCAAAATTCAAATCAAACTTATCCTAATTTGACTCTAACCGACTAACTAATAAATTCAAATCTCTAATTGACTATAACTAACTAAATTGAGATCACACGTGATCTCTTTATTTAAAATAAAAATGCGACGAGTCAATTATTTGTAAATAAAATGAGTCTCTAATTATCAAACGAAATGAAATAAATAAGACCCTATTTTTTCGTTGCACGCTGCATCAGAGGTGGATATGCAACAACCTGATTTGGGGGATGGGGATGTTTAGAGAGTTTGCAGGCTATGTCATTTATGCATGAAGCATAAATAGATGATTAAGCCAAACCTATTGTACATCATTCGTGATTCATACAGAGGACCAATTGATGTCATGTGCTTATTCTTGTATATAAGTGGGTGATAGTATAATGAAAGGAGATGATGCACATGGTGTATTCAAGACCAAGGTCTTAGGAGGCTTTTTGTCGCTAACAAACAGCGTGAGTTGACATACTTTATTGGTGTAAAGTTAGCAGTGAATTACAGGACATGTATCTTGAGCTAGCAAAGTATATCGTAAATCTATTACAAGAGAATGAGACGTTGGAATGCAGACCATCGACAGTTTCTATGGATTCAAGTGCTAAACTCTACAAGGACAATAAAAGGTTGACACACTATAGTACATAGGCCAATTAACAAAGCTTCGCTATGTGACAATTAATAAGCATGCTAGTGCTCTAGATGTGAGCAAAGTTAACCAATTTAAGGAAGATAGGTCCAGTTACACTTGGATGTTGTTATGGCAATACTCGGATATATGAAATCATCTCAGGGAAGAGACTTCTTTTCAGCAGCAAGGAATCACCTTGATATTACAATTTATGATGATGGAAGGATCCTTAAGAACAACAAATCTACTATTAATTTATGTATGTTCATAAGCGATGGTTTGATTACTTTGAGAAATAAGAAACATGATGTGGTTACCATATTCAGTGTGGTATCTGAGTATAGAGTGATGGCTCAACTTACCACAAACGTGATGAGGGTCACATCTGTCAGGATCAATCTGTTAATGGAGGTGGCTTTCCCTTTGCAACTATATTGCGGTAGTCAAGCACCTTCTTTTCAGAATAAAAAACATGGGATCAAATTTCGATAAAATTCAGCCGGTTTCGGTGGGTGACCGAAATGACCTATATCGATCGAAATGGGGGACCCAATTCAAAAACCGACCGAAATGTTCGAAATTTCTGTTGAATTTCGACCGAAATTTCATTTCGGGCACTCACCGAAATGGTGACCGAAATCAAATATTGAGGCCTTGATCAAGGGGGAAACACACATCGGTGAGCACCCCAAAATTTTTAGTTAATTAAAAAATTAACACAAACTACAAAAAACCAAGACTCAAGGAGTGTTCTTGCATGGTGAACCACATTTTTGACATATAATCTCTCCGCCCTGAAGATTACACCATTTCGAGCCAACAAAAGTGCCTACAACACCATGACAAACAAAAACCTCTTGTTATTTGCCAGAAGCGAAAGGTGAGAAGTGACTCCCAAAAGGTCATATGGCTCGCCACATTTAATCACTCCATGCCCATCATCATCTAGACCTCCTTGGCTTTGCTACAAGGTCAAGATGCTCAATTGTTTCCGTTTAGTTATCGTAAATTGTGCAAGAATTGGGCACACCATGGAAGATCCTTGACCATTTATCCCTCATAAGCAGTTGTCCATGTCGTAAACTCCATAAAAATACATGGACACGTGAAGGGAACCTCATGTCCCAAATAGCTTTGCAATCTCTGCTCAAAGTCGTCGAAGCAGTGTCTAACTGATTGTTCAAACATTTGTATGCCTTCCTCCATGACGGCACTACCCCTCCAGACCTAATGATCTCGACCACTCTTCAGCCCCTTGAAAGTGTTGAGAGCCTCCAAAACCCTGACAAACTCATGATAGCGTTGTTCAGAAAAGTAAGAGACAAAGTTTGGTAACCAAATCCCGTCGTCCCTAATATCAGCTACTCACTCAGACTTGTCCCTAGACAAACAAAAGAGACGGGGAAAATGTGTAGCCAGTGGGACCCTCGTCGGTTCAATCATCAGTCCAGAAAGCAAAATCATGGTCATCCCTAAGAATCGGGTGAAACAAGTATGGTAAATCAGGTAACGCACTGCAAAAGCCCTTCTAGAAAGAAGAGTTCAAATGATGGAAATGAATAACAATGTAGCTTTGCACATGTATACCATAGATACCCCTTAAGAGACTATATCAGACATCCAGGCTGTCACCCCAAATTCTAGCAACCCATTTTAATAACAATGCACGGTTCATGCACTCCAGGTTAAGTACACCAAGCCCACCAGAATCTTTATCCATCATCATCATATCCCAGTCCACAAGATGAATGCCACAACCCCCAGATTGGACTTGCCCTAAAAAGATTGGACTTGCCCTAAAAGAATCATCTTATAATTTTCTCCACGCATTGACAGATACCTACATTTTTTAGGCTCTTTAATAAATATGTTTGAGGCTCTGACAGATACCTACATGTTGCAACCTTGTAGACATAAAGAGCACATGGATGGCATCTAGGATCATCTTCTATAGGACCAAGCAACCCCCCACGAGATAACAAAGAGCACTTCCAGTTTGCTAGCTTCCTCTCTAATTTTTTTTACCACAAGTAACCATCCACCAAGTGAGACCGGCCAATGCAGAGAGGAAGTTCGAGATATCTTTTTTTTGAAGTCTGAAAGGGAGGGGGAAGCACTCAGTAGTGTCCGCCCCAAAATATATCAGGAACCAAAGAAAAAGATAACAGGAACAAGCGAGACAACAAGCACCGCACCGCACCCATTACAGATTCCAATCGACAAGCACCCGATATCTATCGACAAAGAACTGCTGATAAAGCCCAACTCTCTACTACATGCATACGCCTCAACACGGGATATGCCAAAAAGAACCATACAGGACTTATATCTATTAATCGTTAAGACAAGTTCACTGAAAATTTCAGTGCCACTACCATCCCCCTAGCCTCCTCCACACCCCCAGTAATGAAGAAAATGGTATCATATGCTTACTACAAAATCGGGATGGAAATATCACCAAGAGAAAAACCTAAAGAAAGCTCGTGGGCCACCACCTAGTTAACCATCCAGAGAGAACATGCACTGCAAGAACAAAAAGAAGAGTTGCAAGGTGGCATCCATGGCTTACCCTCCTCTTAGGTTGAAAGAAACCACCTTCACGCCAACAATTGATGAAAATGAGTAAGACATAGTAGTAATGCATCTCTTCATCCATGAAATCCAAGTGATAGGAAAGCCATGTCTAGCCATGACTGACTACAAGAATTGTCAGTCCACGCCATCATCGGACCTTGGAGAAGTCCACCTTCCAAAGGATGCCATGTGTTTCCCGCCTCCGCTAATCTACCACAGTCTCTGAGGCCATGATCAGTCTATCTCTATGTCTGTCGGGGAACGTTGATTAAGTAGGGGAAATCAGGTCGTCCAACACTTCCCCACGCATGTTTGCAAGTATATGGCATTCAAGAAAGCTATGGGTCTGAAAGCTTTTGTGCGCTTCAAAATATCCTTTTTTGGTAGTGAGAAATGATACCTTATTTAGTCTATCAAAACCTGAGTTACTAAGCACAAACTCTTTAAGTACATCAATGACTCCCCCATCCCCAACAATGTCCCAAAATTCATGATAGAATGGCCCAGAGAAAACTATCCAATCCCGAAGCACCATCCACATTCAATTCCATCGCGACAGCCCACCTCGTCGTGCTTAAAAGGTCTAGTCAGCTGAAGACACTACTCACCTGAAAGGCATGAAGCCCCCATTCCTGCCCAGTGCCATCTCCTAGACCCCGACCATTTAGAAACATTGTAGAAGTAGTTAGCCAAAGCCCTCCCAATATCATGATCCCCCTCCATGCAGCTCTCACCCACAACCAAAGAATGGATTAAGTTCCTTCTTCCGCATGCTACAACGTGAAAGAACTTAGTGTTCGCATCCCCTTCTTTGATCTTCCTCAAATTGGATCGATGCTTCCATTCAGCCATGAGTTCCATGTCCTCGGATAGATCAATTTTCTAGAGGTCTGAATGCTCAACCAATTCATAAACAGTCAAAACCCTAGCATCTTCCACCTTATCGAGACGATTAATCTCAGACTCAACCATTCATGAAAAAATCAAGCACGGAAATGTGGGGACTACCATTACACCAAAGATAAGATTCAAAAGGGCTATGTTGCTACCTCGCATATTTTCAGCAAATCAGGCATGTGTCTTCAACAAAATACTTTCCAAGACAAGTTTAAAGATGCATTTCCAAGTTGAGCACGATTGACATCCATGCTCTTGTTTAAGTGGGGGCATAGAAAGTTTTACATTTTGTCTGGGATTTTTTATGTACTTTCTCTATTATGATGCTCTCGTTACTCTTTAGTTTTGGTCTATTTATATGTGAGAACTAGGGTTATCTCAATAGATGAACATCTATTTTCCCATCTTATAATCTTGTTTCTCCCTTGCCTCTCGATTTTGTTTTCATTTATTGCTTCTCTCTTGTACCCACTTAATGGTCTAGTGGTAGTACAGTGTGTCTACCACACAATAGACCACGGTTCAAATCCCACTCTTGCAGCAGTTGTGTTAGGTAGTTGACGGCCAGCGTAAAAAAATAGTCTAATCTTTCAACATGGATTTGAGCAAAAATCCATGTAGTCGACCCTACTTATAATGGGAGAAGGTTTAGTACATTTTATTTATTTATTGCTTCTCTCTTGCCCTTTTTTTGTTTTATCCTCCCTATCTTGGACCTTTCTTAGCTTGACGATCTATTTAATTATGATTTTTGTTTAGTGTTTCCATATGTAATGGAACTCAACCATGGCCGGTCCCAAGCCGAGTAAATGTGAGGAGGGTTGCGCGTTAGGTAGCCGATAGCCAGCGCAGGAGAGATAAATTCGTAAATAATAATCTTAAAGTTCTTCTAAGAACACTATTTATGAATTTATCTCGAAACCGTCCGGATCTTTTAAACATGGATTTAAGCAAACATACAGATTTCGTTGGGGAGTTCCCTACTTGCGACGCGTTGCATCGCCCGAATGCAATGAAAAATTGGTAAGGGCCGCTACATCGCAGCCTGGATGCAGTTCAAAATTTGCAAGGGTTCTCGCATGAGGAACGCATGCGGGTAAATAAGCTAGTTCCGCTGCATCACCGCCCGGATGCAGTCCAAAATTTGCAAGGGTTCTCGCATAATGGACGCATGCGAGTAAAGAAGTTAGTCCAAAAGAGATTGCAAAGGAAGTTACGGATTGGTAGTTGGAATATCGGTACTTTAACTGGAAAATTGATGGAGATAGTGGATACAGTGGAAAGAAGGAAGATTCATATATTATGTCTTCAAGAGACTAAATGGGTTTGAGAGAAAGCAAGGGAGATCGAGAAGACAGGCTTTAAACTTTGGTATTCAGGTAAAGATAAAGGCAGAAACGGTGTTGGAGTGGTTGTTCATAAAGATTTGAAGGATTGTGTGGTTGAGGTGCAAAGATTTGGGGATCGGATTATTTTGCTAAAGTTGGTGCTTGAAGAAGAAATTCTGAATATCATCTCAGTTTATGCACCGCAAATTGGTTTAGATGAAAGGACTAAACAAGCTTTTTGGGAGGATCTGGATAAGATTTTACAAGGAATCCCACAAAGAGAGATGGTTTGCATAGGTGGAGATCTTAATGGACATGTGGGAAAAGATGTTTCAGGGTATGCAAGTGTGCATGGAGGACATGGTTTTGGGGATAGAAACGAAGAGGGAAAAGTCATTCTGGATTTTGTAACTGCATATGATCTTTTCATAGCAAACACTCTTTCAAGAAGAGGGAGGAGCATTTAATTACTTATAAGAGTGGCTCAACATCAGATCGATTACTTTGCGTTGAGGAGAAGAGATCGATTGTGTTGCAAAGATTGCAAAGTAATCCCTGGAGAGAGCTTGACAACCCAACATCGCTTGTTAGTCTTGTATTTACAAATAAAAGGGCTGGTAAAGAAAGGAAGGTTCCTAAGATCACCAGAATTAGGTGGTGGAATCTTCCGTTGAAGCAATCAAGCTTCAGGGAGAAGGTTTTAGGAAGACTTATCTTGGGATTGTAGCGGTAGTGCAAACGAGATGTGGGAGGCAGTAGCATCTTGTGTCCAAAAGATAGCCAAAGAGATGCTAGGCGAGTCAAAAGGAGGAGCTCCGGGTCAAAAGGAGGCTTGGTGGTGGAGTGAAGGGGTGCAAGAGAAGCTAAAAATTAAAAGAGCTTGATTTAAAGCTGTCTAAGGATAGAACAGAGGAAATTGTCACAGACTATAAAATAGCGAAGAATGAAGCAAAGAAGGCTGTGAGCGAAGCTAAGTCAAAAGCTTATGAGGTTTTGTATAAAAATCTCAACTCTAAGGAGGGCCAGAAGGATATATTCAGGTTGTCCAAAGCAAGAGAAAGAAAGACCAAAGACCTTTCTCAAGTGAGATGCATTAAGGACGAGGAAGGTCACGTGCTTGTTACTCAGAAGGATAGAGAGACTAGATGGGAGCAATACTTCCATAAACTTTTCATTGGAGAAGGAAATAGAGAGATCACTTTGGGTGATCTAGCTAGTAGTGAACGTTACTTGAATCGTGCATGCTACAGACGAATACAAAGAAAAGAAATAGAGGAGGCTTTGAAGGTTATGAGACCTGGGAAGGTGTTGGACCGGATGACATTCATGTAGAAGTATGGAAAGTTTTAGGTGAGCGTGGTTTGACTTGGCTTACGAATCTATTCAATGTTATTTGGCAAAGCAAGAAAATGCTTGAAGATTGGAGGAGGAGTATCGCGGTGCCTCTTTATAAGAACAAAGGAGACATTCAAAATTGTTCAAATTATAGAGGTATCAAGCTGATGAGTCACACTATGAAAATTTGGGAACGTGTGATCGAAAGAAGGTTGAGGCAAGTTTCCCAAGTAAAAAGAAAATCAATTCGGATTCATGCCAAGTCGCTCAACTATTGAAGCCATCCATTTGCTGAGGAGAACAATGGAGATTTATAGAGCTAAAAGGAAGAATCTCCATATGATCTTTATTGATTTGAAGAAGGCTTATGATTCCGTCCCACGGGAGATACTGTGGAGAGTTTTGGAGAAAAGACAAGTACCTGTCCTATACATTAATCTCATAAAGGATATGTATGATAGGGCTTTATCTTGTGTAAGGACCCCGACGGGAAGACTGACTATTTTGATATCAACATTGGTTTGCATCAAGATTCAGCTTTGAGTCCACTTCTTTTTACTTTGATTATGGATGAGTTGACAAGTCACATTCAGGATGAGTTACATTGGTGTATGTTATTTGCTGATGATATTGTGTTGATTGACGAGACTATAGATGGAGTAAATGAGAAGCTTGAGGTTTGGAGACATGCATTGGAGACTAAAAGTTTTCGTATAAGTAGGGCTAAGACGGAATATATGAAATGCATCTTTGATGGAAGCAATGGTGAAGGAATCGGGGTGAAGATTGGTGACGACAACATTCACAAGAGAGATTCTTTTAGATATCTGGGATCTATTTTGCAACATGATGGGGAAATTGATGGAGATGTTACTAATAGAATAAATGCAGGCTGGCTAAAGTGGAGAGGAGCCTCCGTTGTTCTGTGATAAGAAAATTCCTTTAAAAATTAAAGGAAAGTTTTACAAAGCAGCCGTGAGACCTGCTATGCTTTATGGTTCTGAATGTTGGCCTGTGAACCATAGACATGTGCAGAGAATGGATGTAGCAGAAATGAAAATGCTAAGATGGATGTGTGGACATACACGTAAAGATCAGATTCGGAATGATGCAATCAGAAAGAAAGTTGGTGTAGCTCCGATCGAGGATAAGATGCGAGAAAACCGCTTAAGATGATTTGGTCATTTGCAAAGAAGATCAACTGATGCACCGGTTAGGAGATGCGAGTGTTGGGATGTTGAGCCGGCTAAGAGAGGGCGAGGACGGCCCAAGAAGTGTTGGAAAGAGACTATACGAAGGGATCTTAGTTTTTTGGATATAAGTACGAGATTGACCCAAGATAGATCTGAATGGAGGCGAAGAATCCATGTAGCCAACCCTACTTAATTGTGGGAAAAGGCTTTGTTGTTGTTGTTGTTGTTTCCATATGTAATGGATTATGTTTCATTATTCTCAATTAGATATCATATCTCATCGCATAGAATAAAATGAGTTAAATTAAACAACTTTTGGTAAATTACACTTCATTAAATAATGCCATTTTAAACATGTAAGGCATCACAAGTTATAATACATGACTTCCTTCATTCTATATAATAATGTCAATTCTTGAATTAATATTAGGTTTGCTGTCTATTTTCATGTATCTCACTAGTTGTATTTCCTTTCGTTACATATTGAATGACAAGTTGAAATTAAAAGGCTTCTTCTTAGATGCTCTAAAATATTGCTAAATATGGGTGATATGTAGGGGTATGTTGTTATTACCAACCTGCTTAAAACTAGGAGATGTCACAAGCTGATTTGTAAGGAAGGTTGTGTACTTTCACTATTGGTTCTTCAATCTTCTTTTTTAGGAATAAGAGGATATTACGAGAGGTTCTTCGTTACTTATATTTGTCTTCAGTTTTTAGTTGAATATTAGGTCTTTTCTAACTTTCATTGCGTAACCTTCTATTTCTATTACTATTTACTAGTCATTTCTTGTTGAATATGGAATAACTTAGTCGCATGTATGATTATATATGAAAGTTTATATAATATGTTAATATTATGACCTTCTGATATAATGAATGTACATGATTTTACATATCAACTTCTTTTAAAGCTCCAAATGTAAGATGATGGTAGAAATATATTATTTATACATTTTGGAACTAGGAGAAACTTTATTGTTTTAAAATTAATTGATTTTATTTAATTTGGCATGATTCCAGATTTCGTCAGATATTGGTGAAACAACATTGATCCCAATACTTAAACCATTGCTTTAAGGTAATTTTGTACAACTTTATGTCTCAACTTCTCTTACATCTAAATTTAATATGATGATTAATTTATATTATTTAGACATTTGAAAACTAATAGAATCTTTATATTTTTAAATTAATTGGTTTTGATTGGTTTCAACTCGACTCTTGAACTTCCTTGCATGACAACGACATGCCATTTTTATCCTCGGCAAAATTGTATCAACATCGGCACTTAAAACCTTTCAGAAAACACATGTCGGTTGTCCGACAGTTAATGCTGAACATGGCATATTTGCATCTTCCATTTGTTCAGCATATAAAGTGAAAGTCTATCAACATGGCAAATACTTTGTCCTCATTTTGATTGGAAGTCACCATATGTTTTCAAACAATTGTCTATTCTTCTTTTTCACTATCAATTCGATCAAAATAACAGTATTTCACCACTGAACAGAATTCTCAAATTATCAACCAACTTTCACTTGCTTTAAAAGATCATCATGCAAAACAGTGACGGAAACAAGGGTCACCACTGAACAGAATTCTCAAATTATCAACCAACTTTCACTTGCTTTAAAAGATCATCATGCAAAACAGTGACGGAAACAAGGGGGAGGGAAGGAGCTTGGACCCCCAAATCTTTCCAACCAAATTCCAAAGGGATTTTTACACCCATAACCCTGAGGAATTTCGCAATAACAATCATAGCCCTGCATTATAGCGAATTACATGATAAACCCTGACTAATCACTCCGTCTCACACTCATGACCCTTCGTTAATTTTTCCCTTAACCCAACCATATCATTGGGTTAATCCAACCCTTCTTGTATCCAACGGCTGAAAAAAATTTAAAAAAAAATCCCCCATCTTCTTCCAGCTTAGCCGACCCCCTCCCCTTCTTCCTCCTCCCTCCCTCCGCCTACAGCTACCCCCTCCGCCGCCCGTACAGCTACAGTCACACCCTCCTCCCCTCTGCCTCGTCGCCTCCCTCCCCCTCGTTGTCACTCCCAAGCTCCCTCCTCTGAAGTCCCGACCCCAGGCAACCCCGGGAGCCCCCCGCGACTGCGCACCATCCCCCCCCCCCCCCGCCCCTCGATGTGCGTGTCTGCAAGCTCCCACCCGAAGCCCCCGCCCAGCGCATGCCTGGGAGCCCCCTCCTCCCCGTCGTGTGCACCTGCAAGCTTCAACCCCCCCCCCCCCCCCCGCCTGCGCATGCCTGGGAGCCCCCTCCTCCCCAAGCCCCCGTCTCCCCGCCGCGCGCGCCTGCAAGCTCCCCCCGCCTGCGTGTGCTCCCCAAGCCCCCGTCCCAGGAGCCCCCCGCCTCCCCGTCGCGCGTGCCTGCCAACTTCGACCACCCCCCGTCGTGCACGCCTGCAAGCTTCGACCCCCCTCCGCCTGCTCCCCAAGCCCCCGTCCCAGGAGCCCCCCGTCGCGCACGCCTGCAAGCTTCGACACCCCCCCCCCCGCGCGTTGTGCATGCCTGCAAGGTCCGATACCCACCCCCCCCCCCCCACAGCCTGGGAGGCCCCTCCTCCCCAAGCCCCGACAAACATTTCGAGCTTCCAGGAGACCACCTCCAAAAGCCCCCTCTTCCTCGACTTTCGCCTACGACCTCAACTCCCACACCAAGATGATGGAGAGAGATGAGATGGCATGATTTGCAAATAAGAATATGTATTAGGGGAAACTTTGTCTTTTCCTTAACGGAAACCGTCAAAGATAACGGGCATCTCAAACGGAACATAACACAGGGTTATGTTGTGTAAGAGTTAAGCATTACTCAGGGTTAATCATGTAATTCGCTATTATGCAGGGTTATGATTGTTATTGCGAAATTACTCAGGGTTATGGATGTAAAAATCCCAATTCCAAATATATGTTCAACTAGAACAAAACAACAACAATGCATTTTCCCACAATTACGTAGGGTCTGCTACATGGATTTTTTGCCTCCATTCAAATCTATTTCGGGTCATTCCCGAGCTTAAATCCAAATAATAATGATCCCTTCGAATAGTCTCATTCCAACACTTCTTGGGCCTTCGGCTCAACATCCCAAATTTCGCATCTTCAAACCAGTGCATCAACTGACCTCCTTTGAACTCAGCCATGGCTAGACCCAAGCCTGGATAAATGAGGAGGGTTGTGTTAGGTAGCTGACAGCCAGTATAAAACAGTCAGAGACAAAAAATCATCACAATCTATATTGCCTCAAGACAGTCGGATCTTTTCAACATTGATTCAACTAGAATAAAAGATGTAAAAAATAACTACTACATCTAACACAATTTATATGATACCATTATAATATTGGAAATAACTTCACTTCAAATATGAGTAAACCATATTATTAAAATGATCATCAAAATCTATAATATAAATAGAAATTACACTCTGCAAAGTTCCAAATAAAAACACAAACGATGAGATTCAAATGATATCGGTATTACTACAATTTTATCAAATTTAAATTATGAATATGGATATATATTAATATATAGAGTTTGACAGTTGTTGGACAAATTTATTACCATATCTTCAAAATAGTGTGGATATAAAATAGATACAGTAAGATGCCGCTTATAATAGAAATACTTCAAATATTAGCTTAAATAATATATGAATTGGATTGTTTATCCGGATATACTGATATACTAAAATGTATTAACACTTCTCCCATTATAAGTAGGTTCGGCTACATGGATTCTTGCTCAAATCCATGTTGAAAGATTCGACTATTTTTTACGCTGGCCGTCGACTACCTAACACAAACCCTGCAAGAGTGGGATTTGAATCCTGGTCTTTTGTGTAGTAGACACATTGTACTATCACTAGACCATTAAGTGGGTTTAGATATACTAATATACTAACGGTACTTATTTCAGAAAAATAATATCAAATGTGGTAGGAATGATTGTTACTTATAGTTTTAAAAAGTCCCCAATTATATATTAAAATGCATATACAAATACGAATACAAAGATATCAAAGTGACACATGTAAGTCTGCCCATTTAAAAAGCAGATAAAAATGCCAACATTTGTATGAAAATGGTGGGAGATAGGTATATCTATGCGCGTCCTTATATCCAAAACAATGTATATTCCTCACATTTTGAGTTTTATGATTTTATTTTATAATATAGTTATAGTTGTTCATAATCGCATTTATTTAGTAAGCATGTTATTTGATGTTCAATTATAAACACTATGTTTAAAATTTTGAAATCATATAATTACTATTTATTATATGACTAGGGTCGATTAAATATCTTTCTCCAAAGTAAACTATTTTTGTACATATTGCTACATAAATAGGTATTCTTGATAATATTGTATTTTCAATAATATTTATGAAATCATAAGGTGATTAGGGTTTAAAACTACATTTTATACTAGTGCCAAACATTTTGGAATCAGTTACCGGTATCATACAATCAATGAAATCCAAAAAATACTGGTTACCAAAATGATAGATAATGAAAATCAGACAAGACAAATAATACACCAATAATTTGCGCCTAGAAATCCACAGCTCATCCAAAGCCAAAGTATGGTTGCTTCCCATTTTCAACCTGTGGGTCCCACCAGCTATTTTTTATCCTCCGTCATGTGGGGACCACCCGAAAACCACATATCTCTCATTTAATACAACAATTCACGTATTACTCTTTCACTCATCCCAACAAAAAAATATTATAGTTTACCATCTTGCTATCTAAAAATTATAAAATATTTAAATTCTTATTATTTTTCCAAACTTCAATACAATCACATCACAACAAACCCTCTCAACCGTAAAACCCCTTATCCAAATACCAAAACACAAAAACAAGTTATCCAGCCGATAACCCATTTTTGAGGTGGGTTATCCTCTGTCAGATAACCTCCGAACCAAAAAGTCTACAGTACACCAATCACCCTCCTAGACAGCCAATAACATGAACACGAATGTAGGAAATTATCCATAAAAGGAAAAATAACCTCTCCATGATTGGAGACTACAGCTAGCCCCACTTCATACTTAAAATGACAAATCAAACAAGACAAATAGTGCATGCCCCCTCCAAGTAGAAAATTCGGGCTTTGTCCCATGTTGCAAAACTTATTTTATTAAAGCCAACGTATGTTTGCTGGATAGTAACAGCCACTAATATATATTGAGTGAAGAGTCAAATAATAAAAGGCTACAGTACGCCAATCACCCTCCTTGGCAACCAATAACAAGAAAAAGAATGTAGGAAATTATCCATAAACAAGAAACCTGACATGAAAGCACCATCATTCTGTGGCAACCAAAGTATTCAGACCACAATATATAGCGTTCGAACCAAGGTTTAAAAAAGCGTGAGGCGGTTCGAGGCGTTTTTCCTAAAAATGAGGGGAGGCGTAAGCCTCGAGGCGGTCGAGGCGTAAGCCTTATTTTTATTTTTCTATTCACAATAAAATGAAATAATTATTTTACTTCACGTGTTTATTTTCAAACTTTCTTCTTCATATATACGATAATTAATCTAACATTCACAACTTATATAACCAAATAACAACATCAAGTTGAAAACTTGCAACTAATATAAAATATTTATTACAATTCAAACTCAAATCTGTGTGCAATAGAAATAGTATGTGTAGGTGTATGATAAATCGAACATGATGTATACAAGATCATGGAGCTTCACTTATTTCAAGCGATCAATTCTCTTTGAATGCCCCTCCCCCGACCCTTCGGTTTTAAAAAAAGAAAGCCGAAATTTTTAAAAAAAATACGATTTTTTGAGGCTTACGCCTCAGCCTCGCCTCGAGCGCCTCAGGTGAGGCTGAGGCGTACGCCTCTTATGATGTACCTGAGGCGTGCGCCTCGGGGCGTTTTGGGCCCGCCTCGCCTCGAGGCGTACGCCATTGCACCTCGAGGCGGCGCCTTTTAAAACCATGGTTGGAACTAGGAATTTTATCAAGGAATGGCCGAGTATACAACTATAATGTATGCTCAAAAAATCATTGTATTTTCAAATGATATTTTTAAAATAGAGTTAATAATTTGAAATTAAACTCATTCAATTTTGATAAACTTCCCATTTAAATCTACTATTAGGGTTAGATTTTTAAATAGATTATTATTTTCAATAATGATTTTTAAAATTTAATAAATCTAATAATTTAAGCCTCTCTAAATTCGTCCCAAAAGGCTAAATTATCAATGAAATTTCGAAACAAAAAATATCATGGTTAAAAAGAAACAATAAAATTTATTTTTTTACAAGGAGTACTAGAAACATGGAAAGAGATAAATGAAATTTGATAATTTGGAAGTGATGGATAAACTATATAAAAAAAAGTAAAACGGGGGGGGTTATATTCGAACCCTGGTCTCCAAAACAATAACCATGTTACTCTACCACTTAACCATTAAAAGATTGTACCACCTTTTTGTAACAACACTATTTATTATACAGTTAAGGAGGGGTCATATTAAAAACTTAATACATTACACAAGCAACACATAATAATCAAGGAGGGGACATGCCCCCCCATGACATATACCAGTTTTGCCCCTGACAATACATGCCTCACTCTCTTATCTCCTCCATGATTGGAGACTACAGCTCATCCCACATTCCCGTAGCTAGAACGGCATGCTTTAATGCTTTTAGCACTTTAAGATAGACAAGGAACACGAAGAAACAAATTGCTTCTCAAAAGATCAAGACATCATGTCATATCACGTATGTCTTCATTTGTGTGTGTACAAGGTTAAATGAGTATGCTCCCTGGGAGCATATAAGAGAATGTTCCCACTTTTTCTTCCATCTTTTTTTCTATTTTTTAATGAAAGCATTGGGAGATTACTTCGACTACTAGTTGGAATATGTGTTTCAAATTTCGTGTAAAACATAGATTCCTAACATGTCCATCTAGATGGGTCAATTTTAGCAATTCAGATATCGTTAAAATTTGACATCTTGATGAAGAGGATAGAAGTCTCATTGATTTGTGAATGACATCATTGTGATATATGGAGATCAAATCTCCCTAGGTTTCATTTCAAAAAAAATAAAAAAAATACAGGAAAAATGGTGAGGAGCATACTCCTTTTTCCCGTATATATAAGAAAAACTTAAAAGGGGAGATTTAAGAGTGAGGACAGAGAAAGTGCATCAACTGCTAAAATAGTGGAAGCAGGGGGTTCGGTAGTAGACAGAGGTGTTGCTCTTAGACTATCTAAAATGCATGTGCTTGATGATGTAATCATGGACAATTTCGCTCACTAAACTCAAAAAGAAAGAAAATGCACCGAACTTAGTCAGTTTTCCATCTAGAACAGGTCGATTACAACAATGTTTAAACCGTTAAAATTACCTGTTCTAGATGGAGGGCATAGGAGTCTCTGTTTCTAATGAAATTCGAATAAGATACGTGGGGGATATATAGATGAATATACATGGTGGTATTTTTCAAAAAAAAGTAAAAAAATAGTGGAAGTTAGAGGCCCCGATGCATGTAAACTTACATGCACCCGGGTGCATACTCCCTATTCTCTCTCTCTATCTATCTGGGATGTAAAAAACGGCTTAAACGGCCGTTTAAACGGTCATTTACACGCATGCGGTCCTGGACCGCACCGACTATACCCAGGCGGGCACATATGCGGCCAGGCCGCTTAATCAGCGTTAAATGGCCGTTTAAACGCCGTTTAAACTCCGTTTTTTATATCCATGTTTGTTAAAGTTCCACTAACAGTGCTAAAACCGATCTCATGTCCTACACCCGTAAAGGCACGCCCTTCAGCACCATGATCTTATAGAATAATCATGCGAGGTGGAAGATATTGTAGGATGCAAATGTTTGAGTAATGATTCCAACAAATCAGCTTCGAGGTATCTTAGAGATGATAGGAGACTCAGATCTCACATTACAGTTTATGTCTCTTGTAGTTATGTCAAGTATATCCATAATATTTGAGAATGAGAGTTGTACCTTCATATATGCTATGTTTATTTTCATATGCAATAATAAATTGATGGTTTGTGGTTAGTACAGAAGTTGACATTACAATGGCCTGCATGAGCAACTTGATGATGGTATGTAATTTGGAATATATTGCTTCGTATTTTCACTTAGTTGGGCAGATAAAATTGTTTGGGTTTATTTGAGATGGTGAGGACGGCCACCTGTCAATACCGATATATCGATGCCATATCGTCGATATCGAACCGAGTTTGTGAATAAAATAGCCTTGGAAGGTTATACCCTCAATGCAAAACCAAGCATGCACAAATGGAAATCAACCTAAACCTTATGGAGTATATATTAGGATGGCTCATATGATTTAAATAAGACAATATTTGATATATATTGTGAATGTGATTATATTTTATAATTTAGTTATGTTTCTTATTAATTATATATATGTAAATATTTTTTTATTAATTAAAAATACAAAACCGCATAACCCGTTTAATTTCCGTTTAAACTCCCGCATACCATTTAAACAGTAATCAGTGGCCCTACCGACTGAATACCGCATACCGCTTTTGCAACCTTGATAGTTACATATAATAGCTTGCCAACCAGCTCTCTGTATCTTCTCTTGTCGACTTCCTTAGTATCATCATCATAGAACTTCACGCTTGGATCAAGCGGAGTAGTGGCAAGTCTACAATCCGCCATGCCAGTCTCTGAAAGAAGATCTATAACATACTTTCTCTGGGTCATTACAAGACCCCGTTGATACCAGGCAAACTCTATTCCGAGGAAATAATGTAAATGTCCAAGGTCCTTGGTCACAAACTGTTGACCTAGGAAGTCCTTGGCATCCTGAATACCCTACTTGTCATCTCATGTAATAATAATGTCATCAACATAAACAAGAATAACTGCAATACCTCTCTGGGTCTTCTGTATGAACAAAGAGTGATCAACAGTTGATCTTACAAACCCCTGTTGTTATATCAAGTCCATGAGCTTTTGGAACCATTCTCTTGGACTTTGCTTGATGCCATAGATAGCCTTGTGTAACCTGCAAACTTTCTGGCACTCCCGCTCAGCAGCAAACCCAGGTGGCTGCTACATGTAGACCTCCTCCTATAGGTCACTGTAGAGAAAAGCATTCTTCGCATCAAGCCAATAAAGAAGCCAATCTCATGTCACAACAACAGCAAGGAGAATGCATAGAGTAGAATGTCCGGCAACTGGGGAGAAAATATCGTGATAGTCCACCCCATATGCCTGGGTAAATCCTCGTGCTACAAGTCTCGCCTTATAGCGATCCACACTGCCATCCGCACGGTGTTTCACAGTAAACACCCACTTGTATCCCACGACTGACGTATCAATAGGAGCAGAAACAAGACTCCACGTACCACATGACTGTAGCGTAGCCATCTCCTCCTCCATCGCTAACCCCCACTAACTATCTTTGAGAGTGTGCTGATACGTTTTTGGTATCTGCACGGCTGATAGTGCTAACATAAATCTCCTGAAATCTTCTGACAACCTGCTCAAAGAAATTTGTGCTGCAAGAGGGTAAGTAGCACACGCCCGTTTCTGCTTTCTCAGAGCAATTGGTACGTCAAAATCATCTGTCAAGTTCTAGGCTTGTATATTTCCCTCTTGAGAGGGTACCTGCTCCTCCTGTTGTACAGTTAATTCAGTAGTACCATCAGTAGAAATAGTATGTTCATTACATACCTGAGGCGTGCTGGATGATGGGCAAGGCTTGTGAGCATGGCGGACAGAGCGAGATCTGCAAGGAACACCATGAGGTAAGAACTGAACCAACGGAGGTGGTGGAGGTGGTGGAGGAGGAGTAGGTGAAGGTGAGGAGCCAACTGTAGGAGGTGGTGGCATGTATATCTCATCATGAGAGTTAGATGGAGTAAGTCCATCACCTGTAGGAGAAAAATACATGACTGACTCAAAGAAAGTAACGTCGGCACTAACAAAAAATTTTTGGCGTAGTGGATCAAGCAACGATACCCCTTTTGGGTACGAGAGTAGCCGACAAACACACACTTGACAGCTCTAGGAGAGAGCTTGTCATGCCCTGGAGAGACATCATGAACAAAGGTTACAGATCCAAACACATGAGGTGTAAGAGAGAAGAGATCCTTCTCGGGAAACGCAATCGAGTAAGGAATCTTTTCTCCTAACACGGACGAGGGCATACGGTTTACCAAATAGCAAGCAGTAAGGACAACATCACCCCAGTAAGAATGAGGAGCATGGCTCTGTATCAACAATGTTCTGGTTACATCAAGTAAGTGACGGTGTTTGCGCTCGGCAACACTGTTCTGCTGGGAAGTGTAGACACATGAGGTCCGATGAACGATGCCATGGGATTTAAGGAACTCAGACAGATGTAGGGTACAAAATTCCAAGGCATTGTCAGAACAAATATACTTGACATTGACAGAAAAAATATTTTTTATTTCATTAATAAAATACTTGATAGTTGATCCAGCCTCAGACTTATTTTTCAATAAGAAGACCTAGGAAAGTCTAGAAAATCATCTACCGCTACAAGATAAAAACGGTGTCCTTGGAGATCACGAACACGACTAGGACCCCAAATGTCTAAATGAAGGAGCTCAAATAGCTGAGAACTGCTCCGACTCTGACGGGATGGAAAAGATGAATGGTGATGCTTCCCAAGTTGACATGCTTCACACTGAAAAGAGGATCTCGTAGAAATCTGAGGGAGAACATAACATAACTTCTGCAGAGGAAGATGTCCAAACCTAAGGTGCCATAAATAAGGAGAGACCGGTCCAGTAAGTATAATAGAAACACTAGCATGAGGAGGTTGGACTAGTATGTAAAGTCCCTGCTGCTCACAGCCACTTCCAATTATCCTGCCCGTGAGTATGTCCTGAAACACAAGAGATGAAGGGTCAAAGATGGCACGACAATAAAGATCCTTAGTGATCTGACTAATAGAAAGTAAATTCATCTGAAAGGCAGGAGTATATAGAACATTCTTCAAACGCATGGACGGTGTCAACTTCAACTCCCCCTGTCCTGGAACGGGTAAGTGGTTGCCATTAGCAATGACGACCCATCTGCCAGGTGGTATAGCCCTGTAGTTCTTTAGTTGCGTTCTGTCTCCACATAAGTGGTGAGACGCACCAGAGTCCACAATCCATTATGTCATGTCTACATTCGTACTACCAGTAAAGGCATAGGTGATACCTGAGGAGCTCGAAGAGGCTCTGGCTGCTGTAGCAGTATCTGTGGTGGTGTCAGCACTAGGAGTCATGATCTGTCGAATACGAGAGACAATATCGTCCAGGCGAGGATCGGCCTAGGGAGTTGAAGTCTCTGAAGACACAATCTGCTCTTGCTCTGCTGCTCGACCAGAACAGGATATTTATACTTCTGATAGCATGTATCCCCTACATGTATAGGCTTGCGGCAATAGGTGTAGGGACCACGTTGGCGTCCACCGCCTCTTCCTTGAGGTGTGCGACCTCTGGAGTGGATCGCTCTACCTCGACCATGAGAAGCGACCATCGATAGAGGAGTGTGAAGATGTGGTTGTCAAAGGGATGATGAGTCAGCTGAGATGGCTATAGGCCTCCCTCTATAGGATAAATGATTGCTCCAGTAAGAAGATGAGTACGTGCAACATCATATTCTGCATCAAGTATGACCATGAAAACTCCAACCATCGTGGAGTTCCTATATGTCTTTTGTTGTTCAATAGATGTCGTAATAGGCATGTAGCTATGGAGTTTTTCAAACATGCCACGCAACGAAGAGTAGTAGACATGCAGAGGGCGACCATTCTGTTTGGTGTTATAGATATCAAACTGTAGTTGAAGGATCTTGGCCACATTCTTCGCCTGTGCATAAGTGGATGCCAAAGTATCCCACATTGCCTTGACAGTGGGCTGAGTTAGAATATCCTTTGCTATTTCTGTAGTAAGTGTCCCACAAAGCCAAACCGCGCGTACGCATCATCTTGCTTCCAGGAAGCAATTACCCCAGTCTTGTCTGTTGGCTCTGGATCTGTTAGGATGTGCTCTTTGTTGTTGCACCTCATGAGGGTGAGAAACTGCATGGACCATAACTCATAATTGGTCCCATCCATCTTAGCGATGGGAGCTGGGCCCTTAAAGGCTCTGGACGAGAAAATGTCACCCTTGCTGTCTAACATGATGATAAAATATCCAAGAACAGACTTCAACTGGGGTAGACCGATATAATCGAGTCTACAAAATCATACGAAGGATCGGTTGTACATGTATATTCATATAACCATCCTTTCTAATATTCATTGCTTAACTAAAATCTTGTTTCTTGTAGAAACCAGATCACATACCTATCCGTCGATGGAATAGTCATATCAGGAAGCTAGTTGTGATCGTGTACGTCTGCACACAGGGGCGCAAGGGGCCTGGACGACTGGGCGCACAAGGGCACACGGGCGAAGGCGTGATCGTACGTCTAGTCGCGCAACAGGCGATCAGACCTCTGGACACATCGTCCGGCGTCTGGCAATCAGGCGACTGGTCTTCTGAGAACAACCCTCTGGCGCGATCAAGCCCTAGCGCGCAACAGGGGCGCGTGGCACGACAGGCATGCAACAGGGACGCGAGGCGCGACAGGCGCAAGGTTACGCGGCGAGGCGCGGAGGGGGGGGCACGAGGCGCGGAGTGCACAGAGGGGGGCGAGGGTGGGCGGCGGGCAGGTGTCAAGTAACGAAGGGGTTAGGGTTAGGGAGGGATTAGGGATGGTTACGGTAACTCCGGTCTAGGACCGTCGCTCCGATACCATGTTATGGGACAAATTGAGATGCATTATGAGAGGCCCAAGGGTTCTCTTATATAGGAGAAGAACCATTGGGTAAATTACAAAAGGATGAAACATAAAATAGAAAAATACATAAAGGAACATGCTAAAAATAGTAATTATCTCAATAGTTTCCTTCCATCTTCTCACCTCCATCGGCTCAAAGAGTGATTCGAAGGTACTTTGACTCGATTCAATCTATTCTTAGATCTGATGGTTGGATTAGCCTTTGAGGCATTCAATCAGGTTGTTTCTGGTGTTTTTTAGTTAAAAGGGCGATGAATCGCATTTTACGAGTTAAATCGTGTTGAGATCGATGGATCTCATGCTTTTTGGTTCTGATCTGCGTGTTTAAGAGGGTTTTGGCGGGGTTTTAAATCGATATGTTGATTGGATTTTGGAACGACGGGGTTGCTATTACAAATGCATGAAAGCCTGATAGGGGTTTATGTTATTGGTGAATGGGATGCCAATTCGCCTAAGGCTAGTGTTTTATTTCTTCCAATCATATACATTGATCATGCTCTTATTATGTTCAATTTAGTCGGACCTACGAAAAAATGCAAGGCCTTAACGATTTGAAATTTCATGGAAGTGAGAAAGGATTAACTAAAGTCATTATAGCTACAAGGTGGTTTCCATCCCTAACTTTAAGTCTAAGATGGAGTTTTTGGGAAAAGACCTATCAAATTTGGCAATGAACGACGTTTTCCATTACAAAAAATATCATGGTTAAAAAGAAACAATAAAATTTATTTTATTTACAAGGAATACTAGAAACATGGAAAGAGAAATGAAATTTGATAATTTGGAAGTGATGGATAAACTATGTAAAAGAAAGTAAAATGGGGGGGTAATATTCGAACCCTGGTCTCCAAAATAATAACCATGTTACTCTACCACTTAACCATTAGAAGATTGTACCACCTTTTTGTATCAACACTATTTATTATACAGTTAAGGAGGGTCATATTAAAAACTTAATACATTACACAAGCAACATATAATAATCAAGGAGGGGACATGCCCCCTCATGACATATGCCAGTTTTGCCCCTGACAATATATGCCTCACTCTCTTATCTCCTCCATGATTGGAGACTACAGCTCATCCCACATTCCCGTAGCTAGAACGGCATGCTTTAATGCTTTTACCACTCTAAGATAGACAAGGAACACGAAGAAACAAATTGCTTCTCAAAAGATCAAGACATCATGTCATATCACGTATGTCTTCATTTGTGTGTGTATAAGGTTAAATGAGTATGCTCCCTGGGAGCATATAAGAGAATGCTCCCACTTTTTCTTCCATCTTTTTTTTCTATTTTTTAATGAAAGCATTGGGAGATTACTTCGACTAATAGTTGGAATGTGTTTCAAATTTCGTGTAAAACATAGATTCCTAGCATGTCCATCTAGATGAGTCAATTTCAGTAATTCAGATATCGTTAAAATTTGACATCTTGATGAAGAGGATAGAAGTCTCGTTGATTTTTGAATGACATCATTGTGATATATGGAGATCAAATCTCCCTAGGTTTCATTTCAAAAAAAAATAAAAAAAATACAGGAAAAATGGTGAGGAGCATACTCCTTTTTCCTGTATATATAAGAAAAACTTAAAAGGGGAGATTTAAGAGTGAGGACAGAGAAAGTGCATCAACTGCTAAAATAGTGGAAGCAGGGGGTTCGGTAGTAGACAGAGGTGTTGCTCTTAGACTATCTAAAATGCATGTGCTTGATGATGTAATCATGGACAATTTTGCTCACTAAACTCAAAAAGAAAGAAAAGGCCGATGCACCTAAGTTAGTCAGTTTTTCATCTAGAATAGGTCGAGTACAACAATGTTTAGACCGTTAAAATTACCTGTTCTAGATGGAGGGCATAGGAGTCTCTGTTTCTAACGAAATTCGAATGACATATGTGGGGGATATATAGATGAATATACATGGTGGTATTTTTCAAAAAAAGTAAAAAAATAGTGAAAGTTAGAGGCCCCGATGCATGTAAACTTACATGCACCCGGGTGCATACTCCCTATTCTCTCTCTCTATCTATCTATCTATCTATCTATCTATATTACCTGTAATCGTGTTGTTACCATTTAGCAAGATTTTCCAAGATTTTGCACATTTACCTATTCCAATCCGCAGATGTACGTTTAACAAGAATGGATATGTGCAGCTGAATGTGAACCAAGAAAATGTACTCTACTTTTCTCCACTGATGTTGATTGTCTTATCATAAGAACGATCAATGTCGCTGACCACTTAGTATAGAAGACATTCGCTTTCCGTTTTCCAATAGATACCCCCTACTACTCACTGCAAATGTATAAGGTTTTCCAAAGAAAACCTACATCAATCGTTCAAGATTAAAGTCCACATCCCTGACTTCGTGAGATTCTCGTGGCTGGCTTTCAATATGCTACTTCCCAGAACAACCAAGAAAGCAAGAAGCTTTAATCAAGATTCCAAGGAAAATGGACCAACCATTCCCTTTATCGGGACGTAGATTGGTCGACGAGCATCCAAAAAAAATGAGGGACGCAGAGATACAACTATGTGCAAACGACGATTGAATGCTAATTGGAACGAAGCAACACGTCATCAAAACCTAATCCATCGCCCTTATCAGTATTGCCAGACATACCGAGGAAGCAAACAAGTGAACAGATTAGACAGATAATATTCGCGGAAAAGGAGTCGGAGCCCTAGAAAAATGGGGGACTTGCCTTGATGTAGACGTTCTCGGCGGCCTTCTCCTCCTCGCTGAGGATCTTCCCACTACCGCTGGAGAACCTCCGGTAAAGGGACCTCGCGAATGCCGACCTCGACGCCATGGATTGAACCCCCTTCACCTCTCCGCTTCTTGCGTAGCGCTCTTGTAGAGATTGCAACCGAAAGGTGTCTCCAGCTGAGCCGCAGGCGTCACATAACTGCGGATCGCTATTTGCAGGGAGGAGGAGAAAGGAGACCACCTAATAAGTGACCCTGGTTTTAGCTAGAATTACTTGGGAAAACCGGGTCCTAGAAAAATGGTTCTCACTCTTGTTCGATCTTAGGGGTGTTTAACTAATTTGACTCATTCATTTTAAGCCTAAATTTTTGGGTATCTATGAAAAATTGATGGGTCGAATACCTGCTATATAACGGTTTACGCCCCATCCAAAAAGTCTATTGGGATTAATGAGTACCATGTTAAAAACTTCCACTACACAATTGATTAAAAAAGATGCAAATGGTTACGTACAAATACCAATGTATAAAGATAGTTTTATCTCTTTAAAATATAAACATACACGTGAATACATATATCGATAACTACGGAACATGTATTACCAAATTGTTAAAAAGAATACATCTATGAAATAGATAAAGATACGAAAAATAATAATAGTTAATATGATATAGATTAGATTTAATTTAAATATATTTGATGGCACTACGATAGAAATGGCTTATTACGACGGTTTTTAGGCGACGGATTTTATTGCGACGGATATTTGTCGTTGAATTCTGTCACTAAATTCCATGTAGACCCTTGTATTTAAAGAACCATTATAGAAAAAATCCATGAACACTCAGATCTCACCCTACCGTCCCCTCTCCAATGTCCTCGACGGCACGCAACTTCCCTCCCCTCTCCCTGGCTCTACCAACGATCCTTGCGGCGGTTTCCTTCCATCTTCTCACCTCCATTGGCTCGAGGAGTGATTCTAAGGTACTTTGACTCGATTCGATCGATTCTTAGATCTGATGGTTGGATTAGCCTTTGAGGCATTCAATCAGGTTGTTTCTGGTGTTTTTTTAGTAAAAAGGGCGATGAATCGCATTTTACGAGCTAGATCGTGTTGAGATCGATGGATCTCATGCTTTTTGGTTCTGATCTGCGTATTTAAGAGGGTTTTAGCGGGGTTTTAGATTTCGATCTGTTGATTGGATTTTGGAACGACGGGGTTGCTATTACAAATGCATGAAGGCCTAACAGGGTTTATGTTATTGGTGAATGAGATGCCAATTCGCCTAAGGCTAGTGTTTTATTTCTTCCAATCATATACATTGATCATGCTCTTATTATGTTCAAGTTAGTCGGACCTACGAAAAAATGCAAGGCCTTAACGATTTGAAATTTCATGGAAGTGAGAAATGATTAACTAAAGTCATTATAGCTACAAGGTGGTTTCCATCCCTAACTTTAAGTCTAAGATGGAGTTTTTGGGAAAAGGCCCATCAAATTTGGCAATGAACGACGTTTTCCATTAGAAAAGAAGGAAAAGAAAATTTAAGTGTCTATTTTTACATCCTTAGCCATCCAATGGCATGCCACTCAATTTTTAAGGAAGACAAAGTTAGAAACTACAACATCATGAACATCCAAAGCTCCTGAAATCGAAGAAATTGATTGGCTGCGAAGGTTGGGCCATCAATGGATTCGTAAGAGAGAAAGGAACACTAAAGTCTATCACTTATTTGCTTTAAACATAATTACAAGGAATTAGATTATTCAGATCAAAACGGCAGATGGAATAGGTTGTTGCACTACAGGAACTCATGGGTGCCTGTAAAATTTTTAACTTGATGAAAAATTTATTCGAAGAATTAGAGAGGGCAAATTCCATTCCTAGCTGACCGTGCAAGAGATCCAAGGCTCGAATGGGTGTTTGTTGTAGTTGGATTACACAGAATTAAAATAGAACAGCTAGTAAGTTGGCTCTGTGATAAGGTCTTCTTATATCGTCATTGCTGCTCTCTTTTAGTAGTTGTTGCCTGCAAAGATTATTGGCATCTTTATTTTCTATTTCGTTGTGTGCAGGGACCATACTGAATCGGCCTCCAAGGTGGCTCATTTTTGGATGTCAATTTATGAAAACCATCTTCAAGGTACCCCTAATACTCGTTTGGAGGGTTATCTTATGTCTTAGTTTGTTGGTTTCCTTTTGTTCTTCGCGGAGCTCATTTTGGATGAATTTATTGAGGAATTTTTTAACTCTACAATATCGATGAGTGTTGGTATTGGCGAAAGGCTGCCTTGTTTTATTTGCTATGCGGGTCTTAATCTTTTGCATCATTGGATTTTGTCTGATTTAACTGTGGATGATCAAAATTGGTTTTTGGGCAATTCCAATCGATGAAATGTATGCCTTGACGGGAGTTGATGTATTATAAGTGTGGCGTTGGTTTCTTGTTACGTGGTAATGCAGATGGGAGTGATAAGAGATGGGTGAACTCCTACGGGAAGAAGGATGAAGACATGGCTGGAGAATGGATACATATTTCAGGGAATTGGAGCAGTGATGCAAATGCTATCATTATAACCTTTTACCTTATTTGTTATCAAACTGTACCACTTTTAACAAATGCATACAAAAACCATTATAACCTTTTACCTTATGTGTTTTATTTGCTTCCGGATAAGATAAACTATATTATTCTCACAAATGGGATGATCTCACAGGGGATATGCACAAGAAAGCGCACACAAGAACACGAAGTATGCACGTAAGATAAGTATTTGAACCTCCATCTGGTCAATTTTTAATATAGTAGATGCTTATTATGCATACATTATATGGAGGTTGTAGAAGGAGCGTGAGTTTCATGTGTGCCCAACAATTAAGTTCTAACAGATATTTGCTTGTTTTTTTAAAAATCATATAATCTGGCAACTCAATTAGGCGCATTATTTCAAAACTCTGAGAACTTACAAAGGAGTCCTTTGAGGGGTTTTACATGTAAAATGTAGTAAGTATAGGTGTATATATGTAAAATTGAGTATAAACATGTAAATGAGTGTATAATCTTCCCAAAATGTTGTATATGTTTCTGTAGAGATAGTTTCTAGTATTAATAATTGTTTCCGTATCTTGTTGCTATTTCTCTCATTTTTTAGACGTGCATGTAATTTACCCTCAGGCCTCTCCCTATATAAGAGAGCCTAGGGTTTTTCTATGAATCATAACAAAGATTCCCTTTTGTCTAACATGGTATCAGAGCCACCCTAGGGCTCTTCTCCCTACCCCACCCGCCGCCCCTCCTCCTCTCTCCTCTCTTCCATCCGCCGCCTTCTCCCTCCCAGTGGCAACCAGCCGCTAACGGCCCCGCCTGCCGCCCCTACAGCCGCAGCGGCACCCCCTGCCGCCCTCACAGCCCCAGCGAGAACCCCATCTGTCGCAGTAGGGGTTCCGGTGGCCTCCTGCAGTACGTAGGCGTCGCTCTCGAGGCCTTTCAAGGGATGTTTGCTTCCTTGGAAGCGTGCCCTAGACCCCTCTTCCTCAGCGTTATGGATTTTAGTGCATAAAAGTCTACACATGCACTCAAATCCTATGCAGTTGGTGTAGACATTCAGCACAGTGTCTATTTTTCCTTCGTCTTCTTCGAGCAGCAGTATGTCAGAATCGAAAGTCGATTCTCCCTCCATCGGCGCGTTCAAAGGTCCTGCGCCAATAGTGAAGATGGACGGGTCTAACTATGAGCTATGGGCTATGCAGTTCATGAGCCTCATGAAATCAAATGGTAAGAAACATACTCTTACCGAAGATGAGCCTGCGGAGAAGACAGGGATCTATGCCTCATGGGAGGCTGACGACGCGTACGCGAAAGTATGGTTGTCTGGTACGTTGACGATGGAGATTGCTAACGATGTTCTCCATCAGCCCACTGCAAAGGCGATGTGGGACATTCTTGCTGCTACGTATTCGCAGGTGCGAAACGAGACAAAGATGTTGCAGCTTCAACATGACATCTTTACGATGAAGCAGGCAGGCAGACCTCTTCATTCTCTTTACACATCCCTGAGAGGGATGTTCGAGAACTATACAGTACCATTCCACTGACTGCTACTCCGGAGCAGCAGAAGATGTTTCGGAACGCCACCATGGTGGGCGTTCTACTTGCTGCTCTCGATCCCGAGTATGATGCTGCGAGGTCACAGATTCTAGCAGATGCAGTTATTCCTCCAGTGGAGGACGTCTACAGAAGGCTCAATCGCATTCCAGTTTCCTCCAGCTCCTCTACTCCACCCCCATCTGCGATGGCAGCCTCGCGTGGGAGAGGTGGACCGCCGTCTGGACGTGGTCGTGGACGTGGCCGTGGACCTCAAGGAAGAGGTCGCCTCAGTCAGTTATGCTCGTATTGTCACAGAACTGGACACTTGGAGGAGACATGCTATTCAAAGCATGGGTTCCCCGCATCGGCACGGGTTGCAGAGCATTCACAGTCTCCATTACCGTCTACTGCTGATCATAGATTTGACGAACTTGTGGCCCGTCTCCGCGATATTATGCCACATTCTTCTGGTGATTCTTCTGGTGGCTCTTCAGACATTGCTGTCACCGCCTCTGCCAGTTCATCCGTTGCAGCTAGTAGCTCAGGTAGTTCATCAGCACCCATACATTCTCATGATATATCTGATTGGGTTATAGATTCCGGAGCTACACATCATCTTTGTCGAGATAGGGGACGATTACAGGCCTACAGGGATATCCCACCCGGCCGCTCAGTACAGATAGCAGATGGTACCCACTCACCCCTTGTTGGACAGGGGGAGGTTTTCCTATCCCCCACTATGCAGCTACAGAATGTTTTGCATGCCCCTGAGTTCTCACTGAATTTGCTGTCTATTAGTCAGATTACAAAGGACTTGAATTGTCGTGCTATTTTTGACCCGTCTTCTCTCATTTTTTCAGGACATACTCACAGGCAAGGTGATTGGCTGTGGCTCTGAGCAGAACGGTTTATATAGACTGGTTCGGGAATCCTATGCTGGCGTCTCTTCTCCCTCCGCTGGACCAGTCTCTCCTTACCTTTGGCATCTTCGATTTGGTCACCTTCCGATCCAGAAAATGCGCCATCTCCTGCCCCAGATCTCTCCAAGTTCGTCGTTTCGCTGTGAAACATGTCAGTTGGGAAAGCATCATAGGTCGAGCTTCCCAAGTCGTCAGAGTCGGAGCAGTAGCTCCCCTTTTGAGTTGTTACATATAGATATATGGGGTCCAAGTCGTGTTCCCGATCACCAGGGACACAGGTTTTATCTAGTGGTAGTCGATGATTTTTCTCGTGTCTCTTGGGTCTTTCTTTTGAAGAATAAATCTGAAGCAGGAGATGTTATCAAAAATTTAATTAATGAAGTACAGAATATTTTCTCTTCCTCAGTCAAATATGTTCGAACTGACAATGCCTTGGAATTCTGTACACGCTCTCTTTCTCTATTCCTTTCATCGAAAGGTATTATCCACCAGACTACCTGCGCATATACATCTCAACAAAATGGTGTGGCGGAAAGAAAGCATCGCCACCTCTTGGATATTACTCATACCCTGTTGATCCAAAGTTGTGCACCTATTTCTTTCTGGGGGGATGCTGTCCTTACTGCATGCTATCTAGTCAATAGAATGCCATCCTCTGTTCTTGGAGAAAAGATACCTATCTCCCTTGTTTTTCCAGACAAGGAGCTCTTCTCTCTGCCGCCACGTGTCTTTGGTGATGTGGCGTTTGTCCATCGTCTTTCTCCTGGCCTTGACAAACTCTCTCCAAGAGCAGTCAAGTGCGTCTTTGTTGGTTATTCTAGAACCCAGAAGGGATACCGCTGTTATGATCCTACAACCAATAGGTACTTTGTTAGTGCGGATGTCACCTTCTTCGAGTCAGTTATGTATTTCTCGCCAGCTGGGGACAGAATGGTACCATCTACCACCACTGATGATGTTTATGTTCCACCACCACCTACTTCGAGTTCACCTGAGTCGCTTCCTGTGTCAATTCCTATGCCACCACCACCACCACCACCACCCCCACCTCCACCCATTCCACAGCAAATCATATCACCATTTCCTCACCATTATACGCGTCGCCCAGGTCCTGCTCAGACGACAGACCAGCCAATCACTACGCCTCAGGTATGTTCGGATGAGGTTACTACTGACGGGTCAGGTTCGGTACATATGCAGGATGAATCTTTACAGGTGGACCCAGATGATGATCTTGATGTTCTGATTGCTATTCGGAAACAGAGACGGCAATGTGCTTCCTATCCAATTGCTTCCCAGGTTCCATTCCACCGACTCACAGGTGATTTCCAGAAGTTTGCCACAGCATTGTCTTCCGTGGCCATACCCCGGACATACCAGGAAGCTTTGAAGAGTGAGTGCTGGAGATTAGCTATGGAAGAAGAAATGGGGGCCTTGCAGTCCCGTGGCACATGGTCGTTGGTCCCTGCACCTCCTGATGCATCCGTTGTGAGCTGCAAATGGGTCTTCACAGTCAAATATCATGGAGATGGCATGCTGGATAGGTACAAAGCACGCTTGGTCGCCCGTGGATTTACACAAACATATGGCGTGGACTACATGGATACATTCTCTCCAGTGGCGAGACACTCGACTCTCCGTATTCTTCTAACTGTTGCAGTGGTTCGTGACTGGAGTATTTCTCAGCTAGATGTCAAGAATGCTTTCCTATACGGGGACTTGCAGGAGGAAGTCTACATGCAGCAGCCACCCGGGTTTACTGCTGAGGGGGAGACGCATATGGTCTGTAGACTTCAGAAGGCGATATATGGCCTCAAACAAAGTCCACGAGCATGGTTCCAGAAGCTGTCCAATCTAATTGAGCAACAGGGATTCAGGAGGTCCAATGCAGATCACTCGTTGTTTGTCCAGAAGACCTCGGCAGGTACGGTTGTCATAATGGTCTATGTGGATGATATTCTTGTTACAGGAGACGATGCTCAGGGCATAGCAAGGGCAAAGGCATTCCTAGGTCGTCAGTTTGTTACAAAGGATCTTGGAACCCTAAGGTATTTTCTGGGGTTGGAATTTGCTAGGAATGCACATGGTTTGGTGATGACACAACGGAAGTACATTACAGACTTCCTGGTGGAGACCGGTATGGATGGGTGCAAACCATCAAGTATCCCCATGGACCCCAGCATGAAGTTATATGATGATGATACTGATGAAGTGGATAAGAGGAGATATAAAGAGATGGTGGGAAAACTCCTCTACATTACTATAACCCGTCCAGATATTGCATTCGCAGTTAACCGGGTGCGTCAATTTATGGAGCAGCCGAGACAGGTTCACATGGATGCTATACATATGATACTGAGGTATCTGAAGTCTTCTCCAGGGCTAGGACTACTATTCAGAAAAAGTGCAGACTTATCCATCTCAGCGTGTGTAGACGCAGATTATGCAGGATGCCCTAAGGATAGAAAATCAACCTCACGGTTTGCAGTTTTTGTTGGAGGCTCTCTGGTGTCTTGGAAAAGTAAGAAACAAACGGTGGTGGCAAGATCCAGTGCGGAATCCGAATACAGGGCAATGGCCCAAGCCAGCACGGAAATGATGTGGGTTCGCTCCGTATTAGAAGATTTACATGTAGTTGTACCTCTACCTATGAAGCTTCAGTGTGACAATCAGGCAGCATTGTTCATTGCCAACAATTCAGCTTTTCATGAGAGGACCAAGCATATAGAACTTGACTGCCATTACACCAGGGACCTGATCCAGAGAGGATTGATATCCACGGCCCATGTTAGCTCAGGAGACCAAACGGCTGATGTATTCACCAAGCCATTGCTCAGAGGACCGTTTCAGAGATGTTCATCCAAGCTGAGCATGATCGACATCTATGCTCCACCTTGAGGGGGAGTGTAGAGATAGTTTCTAGTATTAATAATTGTTTCCGTATCTTGTTGCTATTTCTCTCGTTTATTTAGACGTGCATGTAATTTACCCTCAGGCCTCTCCCTATATAAGAGAGCCTAGGGTTTCTCTATGAATCATAACAAAGACTCCCTTTTGTCTAACAGTTTCAAACATGCTTCAGAATCAGTGAACACCTTCCCTTGTTATACTTGGGAATCTAACTTATTTAGCTTGTTCAAATGTCTCTACAAGTGCTTCCAGTGTTACCCATTATGGCTTAACACTCTGCGATCTTTCTAAGCCTATTCATCCTTGCAAAACCATGAAAGCTCCCAAGTTCTTATGCTCAAAGCTCATATTTGACCACACAGGAGCTACTTGTTGTATTGTTTCAACTTGGTTCCTTTCGCTTTGCTTGCTTGGATGCTTTTGTTATATCTTTTAGTAAACATATTCGATATAGTTGGATGAGAAGTTTAGTTCTACATTGGACATGTAGTTTAAGTAAATCTTTTCCTTTTTCTTCTGACTTTGAAGTTGCAATTGATGCCTCGGTTGCTTTCCCATCATAAGTTTTTTTCTTAACTTCAGATATGGTGATTGTATCCTTTCATTTTCAGCATCCCTGTAAAGAGATTGATTTTTGCATGTCTAGTTCATGCTTGTTAGTTGATAGACCCATTGACTGGAGCATTAGTTATGTACGTTTAATGCATCTTTTCTTTATTTTTTTAATTTTGAGACTTATTTAGCATGACTTCATAATGACACATTTCTCATTTCTCAGAAAAAAATCAGTACAACTTGTAGCGTTAATGGCCTGTAGTTCAATTCTTATTTGAGACTTATTTTTTTTAATGTTAATGGCCTGTTTAAATGCCAGTTTTTATGCCAGAAAAGCAAGGCTCAATTAATTCAACTCATACATGGCTCGTTAATTACTCATGAGTCTTGCTTGTAAAAATTAATGAGTTGAGTTCAAGTGATTCCTTTGAGTCAATAATCATGAAGGTTCAACTCATTAAGTTGACATGGTAAGTATTTATTTACTATATATTTATGATTATTGCAAATTATATGCTTATTCCTCTTACAATTTTTTTCAAAGTGCAGTTTAAGTTTAAGGAGTTGAGTTAGAGTACGGTCTACTCATTCAACTTGACAACAAGCATCTTTGCAAATATGTTTAGTCAACATCAGTTTACAGAATACGTATGGATGCTGGTATGGCTTGATGCAAGCAACCGTGATTGAATGAGTTTGGATCTACATGAGGATATCGGATGAGTTTGATCCGACCTACTTGTCATAGAAGAACCTTTGGGGGACCACATCCTCCTCGATGCCTTTCCTGCCAGCTGCATGTTTATGTGATTTTTGCCCTGGGAGGTTGCAGTTCACTTGCTCAAGTGGATAGGGATGCTGGAGAATTCACTGATACGACTTTTGTCATGTGTGTTTGTGTTTTGATGTAGTGGACGTGCTTTGGTGGCATTTAATATTTGTGATCGGCGGGGATACCTCATCTGTACGTGCAAGGCCTTGTTTCCCTTTTTTATTGTCTTTGATTAGTCTTGCAACGGGGAGAAGCCAATTTTTTCCAACTATAATAGTTAAAAAAATGTCTTTTAATTGTTACATAAAAGTGTATTGAAATAACCATATCACTTCTTTCATTAATAAAAACAGGGGATGTTGATTTGCTTGTAAAAATGTTTCATACGAAACAATCTTTATGTGGCAGATTTTCTGTCACACTACACTATGGCGACGGATTATCTGTCACCAAAGTCTCTGGCGACGAAGGTTTTAGTGTCCTCTTTACAGTGACAGAATAACTGTCGCCATACATGAATCTGTCACCTCACCTCATAAATCCGTCGCCATAGATCCGTCGCCTAAAACCTATTTTGTTGTAGTGTGCCTTCTACATTATGTATTTATTTTGAAATGAACGAACATTTGGATGTTAAATTTTGAATTAATGCATATGATAATGAATCTAATAGGTTCAAATCTATACATATTCATTTTGATAGTCAACCAAGACGATAACGAATGCAATAGCATAAGAATCATATCATACATATATATCCATAATGACAACCAAACCAATGTGATAATTAATGTAATTCGATACAAATATACATTTATAGCGTTTGTCAATTTACATCTTGTTTATCCGTATTCGATTCATTTCATAAGAATGAACCTATACGAGCATTGTACTATTTGATTAGCATCAGATTGCACTCATTTCAATTTTATATATTTGTATCATGACATTATCCATGTAGTTTCATACATCCTTATTACTTAGATGTCATCTTTTTATCATTTAGATTATTGTGTACATACGACATTATCATTATGAATATGATATAGTTACAGATAGGGTGAAGCATTGGAATCGACCCACTCAAACCAAGAAAACCCCCTCCGTGCCCATCAATTTTCTCCAAGCCTTAGGCTGGGTCGAGGGCCAGATTTTGTGTAAATCTAGGACTCGAGCATGGCGTAAGGCATGCGATATCAGGTCTGAGTTTGAGCTGGGTTCGAACTCGTTCCCATTAGATTAGGTAGCACTGCACATTTAGGAAATTGAGAAACCAACCATGCAGATGTAGAACCCAGTCGTATAATTTTTTCCCTTTTCTTCTTTAATATTGTATGACTTTATTTCTGAGAGATTTCCACTAATGAGATTTATTTTATTTATTTATCTCCATTGTCACCTCTCCTTGATGTTGTGTGTCTGTCTTAAGATATTATATATTGATATAAATTATATACATGTACACACTAACGTGCAACGATAGAATTGGACATATATATATTATTTTCAAAATCATATATAGTAACATTTGAATATTAAGTAAACAATATACTTAATAAAATTACATATAAAAATTACAGTAGAATTAGTAAACAACATTACATTCGAATATTAAATAACAAAATTATATAATAATAATTGATCAATTTAGTGTCCAAAGAAATGTACTAATGAAGGACGACAAAGACATTCCATGAATTTTAACATTGATATATGGTTAATGAAAAAAATGATTTTGTCCATTAATTACCATTTTTTTATGAATTAGTAATTTGTTTCTAATAGAGGTGGTACTTCCACAGATACTCATGGGTACCCATGATCTGTTGATATTAATTGGGTATATGTTACAATCAGGTACCTGTTGGAAAGAGACAGGTCGACCCATGACACTATGATGAAATGCTAAATGCATGTATTAATATGAATCTGTTGTAGCATGAGCATTTAGTGTGTCATACATAACCGAATGAATAATCTCCGCGAGGAGGATTCAGCTTTAATTTTTAACCTCGGAAGTCCAGGGTCGAACACAAGGACACAAGAAATTTAATGATTAAATTTAGATGTCATATTTTCAGTGGCAATTCTTGGGGTAATTAAGTGAGCGGATGCATGTTTCACAAAAGAGACATTTTTCAATACGATTTTTAAGCATAAACATCATTCACACACAAATAATTTATCCCACTCACAATATAATTACAAACTCAACTAATAAATGATACCAATCATGATGATTTCTTGAATCAATTGAAAATCCAATGAAGTCCAAAATCCATTCTGAAGGTAATTCTAATCAATACTTGATCTAGAAAACATTTCAAAGAAATAATGGCATTCAATTCCACTTTTTACTCAAATACTTTTCAACCAGCAATTAGATCAATAATTAACTTAACGGTAATGATAAAAATCAACGAATAATTATCCCTTAAGAAGCAATAAATTAATCGTAATCCATTGCTCAAAATAATAACACTTTTTACTTCAATTAAGAATCTTAATTAAGCACTTAGAAGATTAAATAATTATTGTGTGATTTTTAAATAACCACAACGCATGCCAAATAGAAATAATCACAATGCATGCCAATAGAAAGAGCATCTAAATAGCTTTCAACAAATTTGAAATCACTTTATATGGATTTATAAATAAAAAGATACTTAACAATCAATCCAGAAGCATAAATGTAAGAAAAATCCATGTTTTATTACAAATAAGTACAAACAGGGACTAGAAAGCAATTAAAATAACATGCAGGGATTATTATGCAGTTGACACAGTACGGGAGGACTTAATTGGACTTTTTGGCAAATTTGGATCGGCACTACAATTTTTACAAACATGTGCACGATTCACATGACTCGGCGAGGCTAGGGAACATAGGCTCGGAACACGTGTCCTCTTCTGATGCTTTGCACGAGGCTCGGATCAGATGCTCGGACTTTAGACCTAAGGATTGAAACGTTACCTCGAATGGTCTACGTGGATCTATTTGAACCATCAGATCTCACCCAAAGTAAGAATATCGATGGTTACAATATCTCTTCTTCTGGCTGATCTCCTCTGTCTACGGCGATGCATATCCTGTGCTTTAATGGCTCCTGAATTCCTCCTCCCCAGTCCTCTGCCTCTGTTGAAAGAAGAGCGATCTTCCTAGAGGTGTAGCGAATATCGTGGAAGGCTCAAGAAGAGTGGGAGTGCTATAGAAAGAGCAGTCGGTGAAGTCTATCCGTCGAAGAAGTTGGAGATCATATTTGCTTCACAACTTCCGATCATTGATACCCAATTTGACCTGCAAAGTTAGTCCAAAGCCCAAAACTACGCAATAATACTAATCTGAGGTGTAATGGAAGGATTTGTGGAGATGAAAGTATGAGCCTTGACATAATCCTTGCTCGAACAAGGCAAGGATTTGGATTTAAGTGGAAACATAAGTGTAGAAGCGATAAGGGGAACTGGGGATGCACACCAGGTTAATGGATTAATTGTGGTTGTATCCAGATGATCATATCTTAAGATCCTTTACTGAGAAGGGCTTAAAATGTACTGAAAAATTAAATGAAACTTAATACATTACTTACATGAATATGAAGTAAGAGTCGATGGAAGATTAAGGTTGAATCGTCAGCATGACTGAAGATTGATAACTTCGAGTCTTCACGTCAGAATCTGAGCTACGGATTTAAGTTAAAGCAGGAGCAAAGAAGCTCTGCTAACTTGGTGTTCACCAAGGATCTCGCCGGAGGCCAACACTCCGTCTCGGCACTCTTTCTATCCTACTCTCTGTCACATAAATGTAGAAGGCTATGAGGCTCCTCGCATGATGGTGGATAACTGGTGCTTGGGGCAGGAATTGACTATTTAAAGAGGAGAAGGTGGAGGTTGAAGAAGGTTAAATGTCGGTTGATTAATCCGTGATTAATCACACTAAAAGATGAAAATATAGCTTCGTTCCTGAGTAATTAGATGCATTTCATCATTTATTCTACATTTTTATCATTCATGCGCTTATAATTTATATCTGCATATTAATGCTCATAATTGCATTCGTAATTATGTTCACATCTGCACCTAATTTCATGCATTTTTAACTAAATCATGCTAATTCCAATCGATCCCAAACGATCTTCATTGTGTACATATTACTAACAAGATTAGAAGAAAATTACAAAAAAATACTAGCCCAAATAATTAGCCCGTGAGACAAAACTCCAATTTCAGAAGAGTCAGACTAAAACACACATATCTTTTTATATAGTATCTGATTTAGGTCTACTCACTTTTAAAGTAATATATATTCAAAGACCTTCAAAACAAGACCAATTTCATAAAAGTTGGAGCTCATATGTGAAAGTTGGGTTTTGGGTCTCTTTTGCGCTTTTTATGTTTTACCTATTTTTGACATGATATTTTATGTACACAATTAGCACTTTTTCTTTATTTATTTTTCATTTATCTTCTTTCATGAAAGTTTTATTAAAATGCACAAAAATTCAAATTCAAATAAATGAAATTAAAGAAAATGACCAAGTCTAAGTGCCTCTTGTGAGTCTGTACATTTATCTTCCATTTTCTGCTTTATTTTATTCTTTTATTTTCTTATTTATTAAAGTACAACTAATAGAATAATATGTAATTTTTTATAATTGGTTTTTTTCGTAATTGTTGTCGATTTTTCTCTTAATTTAAAAATCACATAAAAGTTACAAAACCCAAAAATCAATGTACTCAATGTACATAGAGTAACCTAAAAGTATCGTTTTATGCAGACAACCTTATTTGCTCTTGGCCCCTTCATAAAAATTGTAGATCTTATCGAGACAAGCAACTTCTGTGAATAAAACTTTTCAATCCAATGTCGTTTGCTATTTTTTTGGATTTTTATCTTCTTTTTGTTCTTGAATTTTCTGGAGCTAACACATGACGCTCCTAGAGCCGCTATGTATCAGTCAATTTTCACCTTATTCTTTCATTTTAAAAGAAAAATAAAACTCTTGCATGTGTTTGCGCACGTGCCCTTATGCACGTGCCCAACACGTGCCATCGACATTCATCTTCTTTGGTCAACCCTCTCCTTCTCTCGTGCAACCCCCACCGCCCGTTGTGCAACGACAGCCAACCTCCTCCTGTGTCTCGCACGTCCCTCATGATTCTATCTCCTCTCCTTATCCTCTCGCCGGATTGCCTATATAAAATCCACCAAGCCTTCAAGAGCTAGAATGCACCATATCCATAGAGAGAAAGAGTTTAAGGAGGAGCCTGTGCAGGAGCTCCTCTCTTCGACGATCCTCCGGGCGAGATCCTCCAAGCTTTGTTGCGCTCCGCCCGCGGTTGAGGCGAGAACCATGAGCCGGCCTCCGCCATCCCAATCCCAGGCGATTCTTCTTCTTCTTCCTTTTTCTTTCCTCTATTTTCCATCATTTCCTCGGTTTCCTCTTTTACCATGTTTCGTCGTGTTCTTCTTCTTCACTACATTACCAGCGACCTCCATCGCACACCTTCGCCGGCAAACGCCTCCGGTCCGACCTCCAGCATCATAGTGTTCCTGTGTTGTGCACGCCCTCATTGCCACCTACTTCTCAGGAACCGCTGCTCCTCCACCAACCAGCAAGGAACATCGCCTTCGCTAGGCGTGCCCACACGCCTTTTCCTCTAGATGCGATCGCCACGACTGCCCGTGTCCAGTTACCACGACAATGCCTCCTCGCTTCGTCGCCCATCTCTGCACCTCCAGCATCAGTCCTCACTGCCAGATAGGGTTGGGCATGGGCCAGGCTCGGGCCGGGTTTGCCTTGGCCCGACCCAAGCCCATTTTAGAATATGGGCTAACGGGTCGGGCCTAGGCCCATTTTATTTTCAAAAATTAGGCCCAAGCCCAAACTCGGCCCAAACAAAATGGGTCGGGTTCGGGTCGGGCCGGCCCAATTTAACACCTGTGTATACCAATATCATGTCTTCCATTCTTCTTGCATTTATGTGGTTGTTTCTTATGCATGTGTGCATGTTTAAAACTATAAAGCATGCTAACTAATTTGTGATTTTAACATTAGTTGTATGTTGGAAATACAAATGTGGTAAAAATATGGCGACTTAAACCACCATTCAATTCACCATTACATATTCCATTGTAGATGCAGGGCCGGCACTATGACCCAATACAGATTGGTTACTTACAGTTGTACATGATGTAACACTTGAGGACACAGATTCCATTCTTGCATATTAATATAATAATCTTGTATATTAATGTAATAGTATCCTCAATCTACTATTGGATATGATTATTAATGTGTCTAAGCATTTATTATATACTCGAATAAGGATATTAAAGTTAGAACATGGTATTTGGAATGAACATGAATATAATTGATATAATTATACCGTACTAGATATGAATATACTTGCTTTAGAATGGGTCGGGCTATCGGGCTAACGGGTTTGGGCCTTCTCAGGCCCAAACCCTGCCCGATAATCAATATGGGCTCATTTTAGGGCCCACAGCCCGCCCATTAAATTTCGAGTTCGGGTTTGGGTTGGGTTATACGGGTCGGGTTTTGGGCCGAGTCGGGCCAGCCCAGCCCAATGCCCAACCCTACCGCCAGAGGACCAACCTCCTTCACCGTCACAATCTTTGCGGGAAGTTTCGCTCATCGCATCTTTACCCGCAGAACACCTGCGGCTCCACCCCGACTCCAGCTGCCTGCTGTCACACCCCCAAATTCCGTGATCGAGAATGATCGTGCAGACACGGTAGCTGTATGCTCGAGAATGATCGATGGGGCTGGACTTCAGGAGGAGTCCGAAAATGCGTGGATATCAGGGATGTTATCCACGAGAGTATGGAGGCTCTACCGTACGTGATGGAGAATCGTCACACAGAACACTGGCTCGGTAGCAGAGTGTTGTGGTGCTTGTAGCAGTGCGAGCACAACGAGTACAGACAGCAGTACAAGACATGACAGTGGATGCACGTAGTCATACATACGCGAGCGCAGAAGGGCGGTACGTAGTGAAGCAGTACGCATCGAGGAGCTATGCGGTACGGTCACATAGGCGTACGCACGAAGGCGCACGGTATCGGTATTGATGCGTGGTGGTCCAAGGAGGCATGGAGCGTTGCAGGTGCTGAGTACGAGCATTGTCGAGCATGCTCGGTAGTACACGTACGAGAGTGGTCTGGAGGCCACGATAGCGAAGTTCTGGAGGACTTCCCCTTAGCATGGAGAACGCTAAGGAAGGGTTTACCGTACGAGGGTCTGGAGGCCGCGGGTTCCCTTTGGCACAAGACCAAGTGTTCGGTGGCACTTGGTGAATTATGGCAAAGCCGCATCAGCAAGCGTTGGAGCGCGAGTGTGCTGATGACTGGACGGTTGACTGGGCGTCGACCGTGCGGGAAGACGAAAGGTCAACAAGGGAGTCGAAGAGACGAGCAGACGAAGAGTTGCTGAGGAACGCGAAGGGTTGCCGAAGAACTCGAAGGGTCTCTTGTGTCTTTATGTATCATTATTGTAGATGTAATACTGAGTGTCCCTTGGGTTGCCTTGAGTCTTGTATATAAGGAGAGGTGGTGGCTCATTTGTAAACACAACACAAGTGTAAAGAGTACACAAGTCTACACGAGAGAAAGTGTAGAGTGTCCACCCACTCCTGAGATAGTTCCCCTTTTAATAAAGAGAAGAGCTTTGTGCCCGTGCTCGTGTGATTGCTTGGTTGAGTTCTTGAACGTTCTTGAGCGTGTTCTTGAGAGTGTTCTTGAGCGATCCAGAGTTTGTGCTCGTGTTTGTGTTGAAAGCTTCGGTGCGCTAGCAAGCAGGAGTACGAGAAGAGTTGGAGCGCGTCCGTGACCGTTCTACTCGGGAAGGCTGGTTAGCTATGGGTTAGCTAACGTCGCACAGGATCGGTCAAAATCGATACCGGGATTTTGACCCTGTGACAGTTGGTATCAGAGCTTGAGGCAAATACCAATCGTTGCTACGAGTTGGTATCAGAGCTTGGTCGGTGCCAAGGAGCAGATCACAGATTTTGGTTGGTGCCAAGAAGCGGGCAAAGCTACGAGCGACTGTTGGTGCAGTCGATCGCGGGAACAGAGGATACTTGTCGGTGCAAGTACGTCTTCGATCAGCGGAGCGAAGATGGTGGGTGTTACCGATCGCGTAGCAACACTGGAGCAGGCGATGGCAGAAGTGGAGTCCACTATTGGGACTCATGCCCATCGCATCGCCGTCTTGGAGGATCGTTCTTCAGTAGGATCGGATGTTGGGGATGAGACCCAACGCTCAGCGGAGCAGATCCAGTCCTTGGAGGATAGACTGAAGACGTTCAACACGATGATGGAGGATCTTCGGAGTGAGATCTCCCTCATCAAGAAGGCGTTGGCGAACTGCGGGAGCTCCATGGAGGTGCAACGACGCAAGGTACCCAAGCCCAAATCCTTTACAGGTACGCGGAGTGCTAAGGATTTGGAGAACTTCCTATGGGATATGGAAGTGTACTTCGAGGCGACCAAGACGACGGAAGCCGAGAATGTCGGTTTGGCATCGATGTACATGTCGAGCGATGCCAAACTATGGTGGAGGAGCCGTGCAGCAAACGAGGCAAGACCGAAGATATCCAGATGGGATGATCTAGTCGTGGAACTGAAGGCGCAGTTCCTGTCGAAGAATACTGCGTGGATTGCACGGGAGGCTCTTCGACGCCTGAAGCAGACAGGCATTGTTTGTGAGTACGTGAAGCAGTTCACGTCCTTGTTGCTGGACATCAAGGGGATGTCCGAGGAGGAAAAGCTCTTCAACTTCACGATTGGGTTGCAAAGCTGGGCGCAAGCCGAACTGCGGAGGCAGGGAGTGAAAGACCTTAATTCAGCGATCGTGGTGGCAGATGCGTTGGTCGATTATGGGGCGGCCCAACCAAGTCACAATGCTGAAGAGAAGGAGTTCACCAGCAAGTCGAGGGCACGGTCGAAGGACAAGGGCAAAGGCATTGCCCATGATCCACCAGTGGAGGAACGGGAGTACTCCAAGAGAAGGGAGCAACCCAAGAGCCAGGGATGCTTCATATGCGACGGACCGCATAGGGCGCGGGAGTGCCCAAAGAAGGAGAAGCTGAACTCTCTTCGTGGGGACGAGGAGGAGGAAGTAGAAGGTGAGATACGCTTGGGAGCAATAGGTGCGATGCCCAAGGTACGTCTCACGACACTTCGAGCTGGAGCTTCGAATTCAGTGGAGGGAGGGAACTCCACAACAAAGAGCTTTGGAGGCGCCAAGGCTCGATCGAGGACGCACAGGAGTGCGCAGGTGCATGCTGGGCACCAACATGTGTGCAGGAGGCACACAACCAAAGCCACGGATAGGAGAACATCTGTGCACGAGAAGGCGAGGAAGAGCTCTGGAGGGCAATGCAGCATGGGCAAGAAGTTACATGTCCATGGGCGTGGAGTGGTGACGAACCACACCACCAATGATCTTACAGGAGGCAAGATACCGAAGATGCTCGGAGCGCAGGAGGTGCTCATTTCCCAGGACACGGGTACGTCTACGGGGAACGATCGGAATCGTCAACGAGCAAGCGTGGAGGTGAGTACTCCACATGTGAAGCTGGAGCTGCCACAAACCAGCGATGGAGCTGTTGTATCCAAGAGGGATACACCAAAAATGGGAGCTGACGAGGAAGCTCCACTTTTCACGTTGAAGACCAAGTCACGGAGGGACGTGGTTCGTGAAAAGACCAGGTGCAGGAAGGGAGGCGGTGCAAGGCAGCACCACCCTTCCAATTGAGCCGCATCAGGAGGTGCGTAGCGGACGGAGGATCGTGACGGGACGCCAGCTGAAGAGGAGATGCTCGGTTGAGGACAACCGATTCTTCAGGTGGGGGAGGCTTGTCACACCCCCAAATTCCGTGATCGAGAATGATCGTGCAGACACGGCAGCTGTATGCTCGAGAATGATCGATGGAGCTGGACTTCAGGAGGAGTCCGAAAATGCGTGGATATCAGGGATGTTATCCACGAGAGTATGGAGGCTCTACCGTACGTGATGGAGAAGCATCACACAGAACACTGGCTCGGTAGCAGAGTGTCGTGGTGCTTGTAGCAGTGCGAGCACAGCGAGTACAGACAGCAGTGCAAGACATGACAGTGGATGCACGTAGTCATACATACACGAGCGCAGAAGGGCGGTACGTAGTGAAGCAGTACGCATTGAGGAGCTATGCGGTACGGTCACATAGGCGTACGCACGAAGGCGCACGATATCGGTATTGATGCGTGGCGGTCCAAGGAGGCATGGAGCGTTGCAGGTGCTGAGTACGAGCATTGTCGAGCATGCTCGGTAGTACACGTACGGGAGTGGTCTGGAGGCCACGATAGCGAAGTTCTGGAGGACTTCCCCTTAGCATGGAGAACGCTAAGGAAGGGTTTACCGCACGAGGGTCTGGAGGCCGTGGGTTCCCTTTGGCACAAGTCCAAGTGTTCGGTGGCACTTGGTGAATTATGGCAAAGCTGCATCAGCAAGCGTTGGAGCGCGAGTGTGCTGATGACTGGACGGTTGACTGGGCGTCGACCGTGCGGGAAGACGAAAGGTCAACAAGGGAGTCGAAGAGACGAGCAGACGAAGAGTTGCTGAGGAACGCGAAGGGTTGCCGAAGAACTCGAAGGGTCTCTTGTGTCTTTATGTATCATTATTGTAGATGTAATAATGAGTGTCCCTTGGGTTGCCTTGAGTCTTGTATATAAGGAGAGGTGGTGGCTCATTTGTAAACACAACACAAGTGTAAAGAGTACACAAGTCTACATGAGAGAAAGTGTAGAGTGTCCACCCACTCCTGAGATAGTTCCCCTTCTAATAAAGAGAAGAGCTTTGTGCCCGTGCTCGTGTGATTGCTTGGTTGAGTTCTTGAACGTTCTTGAGCGTGTTCTTGAGAGTGTTCTTGAGCGATCCGGAGTTCGTGCTCGTGTTTGTGTTGAAAGCGTCGGTGCGCTAGCAAGCAGGACTACGAGAAGAGTTGGAGCGCGTCCGTGATCGTTCTACTCGGGAAGGCTGGTTAGCTACGGGTTAGCTAACGCCGCACAAGATCGGTCGAAATCGATACCGGGATTTTGACCCTGTGACACCTGCCACGATGCTATCTCTGCCTTGGAGCTCCATCGCCCTCCCGGTAGCTCTGCCAGTGCCCCTACACCAGCGCGCCACCTCGCTCGCCAACATCACTTGCCGCCCACCTCCCTTGCATCAGTCCTCATGCCGGCCATCTTTAGTAACTTCAGTCAAAGGAGAAGCCTCCGCACCAAGCTCCTTGGTGTGTCGACCAACCATCGACCACGTGTGCTTCCCTCCACCTCCACGGTCACCACCTCGCCCACTGCAAGCAGCAGCAAGGCCCCACCGGCCTCCTCCGCCTGCTGCATAGACAAAGGGAGCACGTACGACCTTCATGCTTCCCTAGAAAGTTTGCGAAGAGGCCCTTGGAGATCCCCAATTTCACCATCTACTCCAGGGTCATGTGATACACACGTGACCACTAGAAGGTTTGCAGAAAAGCCCTTGGAGGTCCACATAATTCCAGAAGAGCTCCCGCCAGTCGAGGCACATGTAAGGCACATGCCAAGTAGTCATTTTGCACAAGACCCCTATTGGGGTTTAGCTAATTACATTTCAATCCATTCTCTGCATTTGTTTGTTTATTCTATTTGTTGTATTATTGCAGTTAGACCCATGTGTTCCCTCTATAAGTTGAACAATATTCTTGCATAATTTTATCATCTTAAAAATAGTACGATCTTCTTTAATTAATTCTCTACTTCTTAGCTTGATTGTGACATTTTTATTATTTGTGGTTAATTAATAATTAATATTTGCGTGAACATTACATATTTTGTCCAATATAAGCTTAGAAATTCATAGATAATTAACCATAGCCCCAAAAATTGTCAAAAATTCACGAATCATAGAATTAATTGTTAGTAACATTGTGCCCAAAAAATTTGCATTTGCATGCATATTTTGCTCTAGAAAAGTTATTTTGTATATTTTACTAAATAATTTTAATAGGTATTAAATTTAATATTGTTAGGGTTTAAGATTTTTACGAGGTATATCACTTAGTGATATATCTTAGATAATTTTATTTATTGAAAACAAGTATATTTATTAGTTATTATAATTAATTATTGGTAATCTCATCAGCATTCATTTAATCATAGAATATTCATATTGCATCCAAAAATTCCAAAAAAATGACAGTAGCCTAATTTCATCATATTTAACATTCTGACCAAGTTTGGGGATTTTTGAAATTCATTTGATGGAAATTTGCATTTTAACTCCTGAACTTTGTCAAAATTGCATTTGCCTCATTTATTGCATTTAAAAATATAAAAAATACCTCTTTGAAAACTTAACCTCGAGATCGATTAAAAGCCAACCTAGGAGACAGTTGTCTCCCTGAGTTCGATAATGGACTTACCAAGTAAAAAAGTTGACCCCTCGCATTACTTCATACACATTAATTAAAATTTATAATTTTGATTAGTGCTTAATTGCCCGACCTACAACGAATTCAAACGTTAATTTCAACTAATTAACGAGGGTAATTTCGTGGTTCCTTCAAATGACGTCATTTCGGGGGAAGCACATCTTAGGTTATTTTTAGAAAATCATGTTTTTAGGTTTTCCATCCCCGGATAGTCTGATCCCCGATTTTTCTTGTAGTTGTTTCTCCATTTATTTGTTTCCAACATTATTTTATTTTATTTTGTATTTTTTGTGAATCTCTCTATTATTTGATCTTTTATTTTTTGTGTTAGGTACTTGGCGGACTTAGAGTGGCTTTCTTAGAAGACGACACAACTTGAAGAGATCGAACACACGCGGAATTTTATTTTTTGGAGAGAGTATTCTTCTTTAATTTGTAATTAATTGCTAATTTCCAGCGGTTCCCGATCGGGTTCTCATGTGTGTAAAGACATGTTTCACTCTCCAGTGAGGGTGGAGCCCTACTTAAGTGGTCCATAGTCCTAGGATTGCACCACGACTATTAGAGCTATTAGGAATTTTTGCGCTCATAGGACGAGGACAATACCACACTTAAATATATGCACTAGATCAATTTTCATTTAGCCAAATTAATTTGTTCTATCACTTGCTAATAAAAATTCCTGTTCGAGGTGCGATTTCCTGTGCATGCATTATATTTATTTTTCCTGGAAAATTTCAATTATGTTTAGCATATTGCACGAAGATTACGAGGAAGAACTGTAAGTATTTATGGCTCAGCATTCATCATCATGTTTCTCGATGCACAGCTTTTTTGATTCTCCCTCGATTTTCATTCACATAGGAACAAAGGAAATCAGAATCCCCATGTAGATGTGCATTGATCCCCACTCAAATTCAAAGTGATAACCAAGCTAAAACAAGGAGACTGCTAACATTATTGATCAATTAAAATTGGATAAAAATGAATATCATTGTTTTCGGGAGAGCAACGTCGTCATTGTTTGATTTTACTATAGGTGAGAGGGGAAGAACACTAGGATAGAGCCAAGCCAGGGATTTCAGATTGATTACTGATTTTACAAAAGTGATTAGTCACTTCTAGAGGACATTGTGTAAGGCTTCGTCCTCAAGTAACGTGTAACCATATTCATACGGTTTGTACTTACTCCCATACAGGCTGAAAGTGGGTGCAACTAGTCGTAAGAATCAGGTCAGTATTTAGGAAAATACAAGCACCTAACAGATCGGTAACTCTTTTAAAATTTTGCAATTATCACCAACTAAAATAGACAAAATAATTTGACCAAACCTTTGCAGCCTTCACTAAGTTGAGTTGGTGAATTCGAGGTTTGCATTTGTGTATTGGATCGTGTGACAGTGCACTCGCATATACATATCGTGGTTTCACAAATCTATTTTTCCATTCCATTCAAAGATGATGAAACATTGACATTCATACCTACATTATGTGGTCGCGCTCCCATGACAAATTCCCAATCTTCTTTTCCACTTCCTTTTCAGAGGAACCCTCTCTTTGAGGTAGTTTCTCCTCAGCCATCATTTTTCCACCCACCCACCCCTTGGTTGAAATTTCAAGATACGAGATGCTCATAGAACCAAACATGTTCTATGAAATACAATGGAGCGAGCAGATTCGAGGATGAATATTGGTGTAAATGATTTTGATAGAGGAACACAGTTACCGATAACATATGATAATTTGTTGTTTGAACCATCCTCTACTCGAGATGATTCACAGCCCGAGTATGATCACTTTTCCTTTGACCACATAGATGACACCCAAAGTCAAGGAAATAGGACTCATGACCAGACTTTGAACAAAGATACTGACTACTTCTTGATTTAGAAAAAAATGCCAATATCGCAGCATGCAGAGCATAGTCACTCATCTCCGAGTCATGAGACTATAGCGGATGACATAGCTCGGATCAATAAGAGAATCGAGGTTTTGGCATAATAATTTGATAATGTATCCAAATAGTAAAAGACATGATAATCAACCAAGAGGAATCACAAAAATCACAAAGCGAACCCAAGACTCATCATGTGTCGGATGTCCACATGCTGACACAACACACACCTAACCAGACCATTGACCACCTTACTGACTCTAGTAAAAAATTCTAAAAAATGAAAAACCAGAAAATTCAAAAAATTTGGACAAAATCAATATGGAAGCATTTTGTAAAAGCATGATCTTAGAGTTTCCATTAATCAAGATAGCATTTGTATCCGATCTTCAGAGATTTGTGAAGAGTCGATTATCACCTAAGAAGATGGGAAAGAAAAGATCTCGAATTGAATATCATCTAATTACTATGGCGAGTTCAATGGTGCTAACCCAGACAAACAAGGTCCGGAAAGTCGAACGGTTGACCAAGGTGACCTGTAAAGTTGAGAATATTGAGTTTAATAATATTCAGATTGACGACGATTCTACACTGAATATTCTCCTGAAATCTTTGTTTGACCGACTCGAACTCGGACCGCTAAGAAAAACCTAAGTGATCATTCAATTTCTTGACCAATCCACAAAAAGATCGAGAGGGATTTTTTATCTCGTCATTAATTTCCAAGGTGTCGCATATATAGTGGACTTCATTATCCTGGACATTGAAGACCGAGGAGTTTTATCCGAGTTTCCAATTATTTTAGGAAAACTGTTTCTGGCTTCGACTAGAGCGACTATTAACTACGAGACTCAAGGCATAATATTCCCGAACCCTAACCAAATTGATCAAATTCTCGAGGACACATCAAACGCTGAGACAACCGGACCATAAATTGATAGTCGTAATATAGAAAAATCCTCATATGAATAGACCTCTCCACTTATTTATTTGACACAAACGAAGAAGAGACATCTTATAAAATGACTGATGAGATTACAAAGGTGAATAAAATCACCAAGATGCATCTGATTCACCACACCCGGACAAGGTTATTTCAGATCTCCTTGACTCTATACATGCAAAGCCAAAAGAGAACAAATACTCAGGACGTGTGCTGACCTTACAAGAATATTACAATTTATATGGAGACTCATCTAATAAAGAACCTATGGTCAGCACCTCACAAAGAATACCTCCTGAACTGACTAAGAATGTCACTTTCAACGTTTCAGAAAAAGTATCTCCTAAGAATCAATTATCAGGTTTGGAGATGCGAGCAATATGAGAGGGCTCAGTTCGGAGAATTTGGAGCCTGATCGGAACAAGCAATCATACACGTTGGACTTTCCCTACTTCTCTCTACTATTTGTCTAAGGTCAACTCCCCTGGTCCCATTCAATACACTGGAACAATTTGTTATGACCAAACTGATACATGTTCATCTGAATATTCAGAGGAAGAATAGATTGACCCGAAAACTAAGCCAACTCAGATAAAAAAGCTAAAAAATAAGAATAGTTGGAGTGGCATGACCTTTAAGTATTATTCTTCTGATGACAACTCCGAAGATGGCTGGGAATCTTCTGATTCATTTTTTTCCTATCAATATTCCCTTCCACTGCATTTCGTGAAAAAGATCGACCGTAAACTGCCTTGATCATCGGCCACCCTTTTCCCCAGCCCCATTAGTTCCCTTGTATATTTTCATCCTATACTCTGGCCAAGGCATAAGTATAGGGGGGGGGACCGATGCCATATGTATTTTCTATTCCCCACTCCCCATTCGCTATGTATATTCTCCATATCTCATTGGTTCTCATACTCACTCCTATCCTATACTTAGGCTGACCAGAGCCTAAGTATAGAGGGGGTTGATGCCTACCTTGTATATACTTATCCATTCTCCTCTTGACCTCGATTGCTCCACTTTTTGATCTTCTTCTATACTTAGATTGACCAGAGCCTAAGTATAGTAGGGGTGGTTGACTTCTATACTCCTTTATTATTATTATTTTTCTTTCTCTTTTCATCGTCCTATGTTAGCACGAGCTATGTCTTTTCCGCCGCTTCTTGTGCTCTGAGGACATAGCACACACCAAGTATAGGATAGGCTTGTATATATTACATATATACTTTATCCATAGATCGCACTTTCATGTATTTATATATATATAATGCAATAATTATGGTATGGGTAAAAGTTCAAAAAAATAACAAAAACAAAATAAAACACTAAAAAATAATAAAAAATGAATGAAAAAAATCTCTTGCATATCATCCTTGCATTCATACAAAAAAACGAGAAAAAAAATCATCTTGCACCTCATATGCATCTACATTTCATTTGCATATCGAGCATATGCAAAGTGGAAAGTTATTGAGTTCTGAACTGAGTTATGAGTAGAAGTGGAGCGTGGTCTTGACTTGGCCTTAATCTACCTAATTTCCAGAGGAACTTCACCGAAAAAGAGGATTTTAGAAACTTTAGGTCTGTGACTTAATTCTTCGAGTTTCGCATGACAATGTGCAGCCTTTGACTCTTAGTGTCTAACTTGGTCACCTAATTCTAGGTATAGCTTTTGAGTAGGGAATTAATATGTTCTCTCACACTTTACACTTAGCTCAACTCAGATGGGGTGTTGGAAGACTGTGTGGTTCTCTTTTCTGGTAGAGTGGACATCTAAAGATCGGAGTATGTGTTGAAATAAAGCTTCAGAAAAGGGATGGACGGCTGGGCATAATTTTTTTTCTAAGACACTAAAACATGTACGGAAAAAAGATTCCCTTACAGACTGTAGGGCACAAAAGATGCATGCAGAGTTACCAAAAATCCATACCAAAAAGAAGTCAATCTACCAAATAAATATCCGACCAAAAAGGTCCAACCTTCAAGAAAACCTGCAGATCTTGGTGGAGACTTGGTTAGATTTACAAGGAGAGGTGATTACATTGGTTACCCTCCAATTCTTTTCCCCTTCTTCTCATTTCTCCCCCTATAGATTGTGAACACATCGTGATAGACCTTAGAAGAAAAATACATGACTCCCCGAGGATAAGTTATTGGGAGGGAGGTTTGCATGGTAGTTCTGCATTCTTGATGGGAAGAGCTAAAACCTTTCACACATGAAACGATTGTTCAATGTTCATGGGAAAAGCTTTGGGAGAAGGATTGATCTAAGATGACTTCTGAGCCGAATATATTACAATGATATGTATAACCCGAGGGTTGTTGATTTTAAAATCCTAAGTCTCACAGAAGTTCCACCACACTATTAATCCAAAGGTCAGGTTTAACTCCATTTTCACCTTTTGTTCATGACTTTGGTATGGAACCCAAAATCATTTCACTTTTGCATTTCATTTTTTGTTGCTCGGGGACAAGCAAGGTTTAAGCATAGTTGATTTTTGAATCCGTGATTCGTCACAATAAAAGATGGAAATAGAGCTTCATTTCCGAGTAATTTGATGCATTTCATCATTTATTCTACATTTTTACCATTCATGCACTTAGAATTAATATCTGCATTTTAACACTCATAATTGCATTCATAATCATCTTCACATTTGCACCTAATTTCATATATTTTTAACCAATTCATGCTAACTCCAATTGACCCCAAACCACCTTCATTGTGTACATAATACTAACAAGATTAAAAAAATACAAAAAATTACTAACTCAAATAATTGATTCGTTAAACAAAACTCCAATTTCAGAAGAGACATACTAAAATGCACATATCTTCTTCATACAATGTCGGATATAGGTCTACTCACTTTTAAAGTAATACATATTCAAAGATCATCAAAACAAGATCGATTTCATAAAAGTCGGAGCTCATATGTGAAAGTTGGATTTTTTTTGCACATTTTATGTTTTACCTGTTTTGACATGATATTTTATGTATATAATTAACACCTTTTCTTTTGTTTCCTTTTCATTTATATTCTCTGATGAAAGCTTTATTGAAATGCACAAAAATCCAAATTCAAAATGAGACTGAAATCAAAGAAACCGACCAAGTCTAAGTGCCTCTTGTGAGTCTGTACAATTATCTTCCATTTTCTTCTTTATTTTATTCTCCTATTTTCTTATATAAAAATTTAAAAAATTAGAATAATGTGTAAATTTTATTTTGATTTTTTGTGATTTTTATTGATTTTTCTCTCAATTGAAAAATTGCAAAAAATTACAAAATCCAAAAATCAATATATTCTATGTACATGGAGTACCCCAAAAAATTTAGTGCAGATGACCCTGTTTGCTCTTGGTCAACTTTTCGATCCAAGGTCGTTTGCTCTTTATTTTGGAATTTTCTTTTCTTTTTATTCTTGATTTTTCTGGAGCTAACATGTGGCAACTCCTGGAGCCACCACGTATCTGTCAGTTTTGGCCTTATTCTTTCGTTTAAAAAAAATTTAAAACACCGGCACGTGTTGCGCATGTGCCCCCCTGCGCACGTGCGCAACACGTGCCATCGACATTCATCTTCTTCGGTCAACCCTCTCCTTCTCCCGCGCAACCCCCACCGCCCGTTGTGCAACGACCGCGAACCTCCGCCCGTGTCTCATGCAGCCCTCGTGATTCTGTCTCCTCTCCTTATCCTCTCATCGACTTCCTATATAAGATCCACCAAGCCTTCGAGAGTCAGCATCTTCCATATCAATAGAGAGAAAGAGTTGAAGGAGGAGATTGTAACAGGGGATCCTCTCTCTGGCGATCCTACGGGTGAGATCCTCCAAGCTTTGCCGTGCTTCGCCCGCGACCGGGGCGAGATCCAGGAGTTAGCCTCCACCGCCCCAATCCTAGGCGATTATTCTTTTTCTTATTCTTCCTTTTCTTTCCTCTGTTTTCCATCATTTCCTCTATTTCTCCTTTTACCATGTTTTGTTGCGTTCTTATTCTTCGCTACACCACCAGCGACCTCCATCGCACACCTCCGCCCATGAGAGCCTCAGGTTCAACCGCCAACATCACTGCGTCCGTGCGCTGCACATGCCCTAACTGCTTCCTCGTGGGACTGTAGGGCTTCACCTGCTGCTCAAGAACCATTGCTCCACCAACCAGCAAGGAACATCGCCTTCGCTAGCCACACCCACGCACCTTCACCTCCAGACGTGACCGCCCCGACCAGAGATGGGTGGTGAACCCATCTCTGCACCTCCAGCATTAGTCCTCACTGCCAGAGGACCAACCTCCTCCACCTTCACAATCACTGTTGGGAGCTTCGATCACCGCATCTCTACCCGTAGAGCACCTGTGGCTCCGCCACGACTCCACCTGCCTTCCATGATGTCGCCTCTACCTTGGAGCTCCATCGCCCTCCTGACGCACCATCTCACTCGCCAACATCACCTACCACCCTTGCCACCTCCTCCGCATCGGTCCTCACACTGGCCACGTTCAACACTTCAGTCAAAGGAGAAGCCTCCGCACCAAGCTCCAGTTGTGTGTCGACTGGCCACCGACCACGTACACCTGCCCTCTGCCTCCAAAGCTCCACAGTCACCACCTCGCCTCACCACGAGCAGCAGCAAGGCCCCACCGACCTCCTCCGACCGTTGTATAGATAAAGGGAGCATGTGCGACCCACATGCTTCCCTAGGAAGTCTGCAGAGAGGCCCCTCAAAATCCCCAATTTCACCATCAACTCCAGGGTCACGTGCCATGCATGTGGCCACTAGAAAGTTTGCAGAAAAGCCATTGGAGTTCCACATAATTCTAGAAGAGCCCCCGCTAGTCGAGGTACGTGTGAGGCATGCGACAAGTGGTCATTTTGCACAAGACCCCTAGTAGGGTTTAGGTAATTACATTTCATTACATTCTCTGCATTTGTTTATTTATCTATTTATTGTATTATTGTAGTTAGACCCATTGTTCCCTCTATAAGTTGGACAATATTCTTGCATAGTTTTATCATTTTAAAAATGGCATGATGTTCTTTAATTAATTCTCTACATGTTGGCATGCTTGTGAAATTTTTATTGTTTGTGTTTAACCCAAAAAATTTTGCATTTGCATGCATATTTTGCTCTAGAAAAATAATTTTATGTATTTCACTAATTAATTTTTAATGTGTATTAAATTAAATATTTTTAGGGTTTAAGATTTTTATGAGATATATCACCTAGTGATATATCCCAGATAATTTTATTTCTTGAAAATAATTAGATTTCATATTTATTATAATTAATTATTTATAATCTCATTGTGTGCATTCATTTAATCATAGAATAATCATATTGCATCCAAAAATTTCAAAAAAAATTACAATAGCCAATTTCATCATATTTAACATTCTGGCCAAGTTTGAGGATTTTTGAAATTCATTTGATCGTAATTTGCATTTTAGCCCTAAACTTTGTCAAAATTGCATTTGCCTCATTTATTGCCTTTAAAAATACAAAAATGCCTCTTTGAAATCTGACCTTGAGATCGACTAAAAACCAACCTAAGGAGATAGTTGCCTCCCTAAATTTGACCTTGGACTATCAAGTAAAAAAAATTGAGCGCTCGCATTAATTGATACACATTAATTAAAATTTATGGTTTTTGATTAGACCTTAATTTCCTGACCTATAACGAATTCAAATGTTAATTTTGAATAATTAACATGGGTAATTTCACAGTTCTTCAATGGTTTTAATTGCCTTAGATTGAATAAGAAGTTAGTATTTGAAGGTAGTTAAGGTTAGCGTGAGAGAAACTAATGTTAAGGCTAGCATTAGGCGGAGGGGGTTGATCGCAGGGTAACTGAGATGGTTAAAATAATTAGAAGAAGTTAGGTAGTTTGTACGAGGAAGGCACAGATTAAAGGCTTGGATCGACTTGATTAAGATGATCAAGTGGTCCAGATTGATGCACAAACCGAAGGACTGGATGAAGGGAAGAGAGGATCAGACGATGATTGGAGCAGACGGGTGGCAAGCCAAGATCGGGCCACTTGGGAGGTTGAGGATGCGCCACGTGGCCCATTCAGAATTGGAATAAATGGAAAAAATCCAAGAAAATTAGAAAATACTAGAAAGGGAATTAAAAAAAGTGATAAACATATTGTAGATCTCGATGATATCTACAACTTTCATGTCGAAGTCAAAAAGATCCGAGGTCATCTAAACATATATAAAAATTAAATACTAATAAAAACCACATGAGATAATTTCTTTTAATTATTCTTTTGCTTATTTTTTCATTTTTATTTTGTTTTATGTTAATTTATTTATATACCGTATTACTTTACTTTTTATTTGATTTTTAATAAGAAATAAATTCAAAATATTATACCATAATATGGTTATGTTAATATTTGTTAAATAATGTTAATTATTTACAACATATTAATTAGTAATTAGTGTTAATTATTGATGAATCTTGTTGATTAATTTAAACAAGATAGTTAATAATGATGATTAATGATGATAAATCTGGAATTTATCACCCCCTATACTTAAGCTAAGCTCATCCTCGAGCTAATAAACATAGAATATGTTAGAGGGTTAGTTTAATTAGTGAGATCTCTGACAAGTGCAAGTGAGTATAAAAGGCTTGATTTTACCTAGAACACTATGTTTTAGGAATCCTAAACCTCTAAATTGATCCAAGTATTAATCAAAAGGAATTCAACTCCTCTAATTGTCAAACTCATGTATACACACACATATAAGAAGTATGACTTAGTGTAGATTGCAATCATAAAAGTAGAGTTAAAATATTACCAAAAATTCCAATCTTAGAAGCTTTCCCAAGGACCCAATCCTCAACACTAGGGAATAAATCTTGTCTTGCCTTAATCCACCATCTTTTTAGTTTGTCAGACTTCAATTGTATAGATGGAAGGTCATATTATGGAGGATGTGGGATTGTGTACTTATTTTCTCTTCCTTTCATTGGAACATGATTCTCTCAAGTGCCAATACTCAACACAATTTTCATTTTGATATTTGCCAATCAGTGTGTCTATAAAAGAGAACTTGGAGTCGTCTGCACTTGTTTTCCTGAGAGTACATAGGGGTGTGCCTTTTTTTAATATCTAATATACTTTCTACACCCATACTTGTAGCATTTACGATGCAGAACCCTTTTTGGGTGCTAGCACGACTCCTGGTCCTAATAACAGGTGGACACTTTGAAATGGTTGGGAGCGCTTGCCTTTGGTGGAAGCTCTTTGATATTTGCCTTTGTATGGTGAGAGCTTTTCTTTTATATTTCTTTCTTTCTTTTCTTTGTTTTGGCTAGATCCATACTTTTACCCAAAATTAGCGTACACTGATTAACTTATTAAAATAATTTCATCACACCTCATCATTTAAGTTAAATTCAAGAGATAGCATGAGAACATATCCCATACTGGCTAAGATACTAACACTCAGGTTTCATGAAGTTGTCATTAATTTTATCCCATCCTCGAGCATCGTATAGATCAAGTCCAAACTCAAACTTCCAATCTCAGTCTCCGTAGTGATACTGTGACTCATCTTAATCATAAATGCATTCGTGCATGTGAGTGATAGTCAAATTCTTTTACGGGATATTAAGCATGAAATATAAAATGCATATCTTCAAACTAGGAGAGTGTGAATTTTTAAGTCTAAGACCCTAATGGTTAATACATGATAGCTCTAAGTCTACGAACTCCATAACCCAAGTGTTAAAGATCATCTCAAGCCTTGAGTGCATAGTGAAAGTGTTAGAGAATAACACCAATTAATGTCAGTGTGTTAGTTATTTACAAAAGAATTAAGGAATTATTAGATTTATTAAGATAAAGATAACAGAATGGATAACCTTGATAGATCATCACAGAAGAACAATGTGAAGAAAATAACAGGATACCCAACATAACACTACAAACTTCTGCTCCTTAGAAATCAAGATTGGATCTTCAAGATTTCAAATCACAGGCTGCCTTATGTTTCAACTGCTTCTTCCAAATATACAATACTTCATAATCTGAATAAGAAATATCTTCATCGACTTGGAATTTTAACCTTCTAGAATGATGCCATTCTTCCTTAAAAGTGATATCCATATCTACATGGGAAGCCTCAAAATTCTTCACAATCATGGGAAGATGAATCAAACCTTGGAATCTTGCAACAGACTTTTGGTTATTACTGAAAAGAGAAAAACTAGACATAGAGGGATGACCCAACTTACAAGAAAAGGTAAGGATACAATAACTGAACATCTTCAAGAAAAGGTAAGTGCACCTCCATATCTAATTCTTCTATCAATGTATCATCCTCCTCAACCGGCATCATTCTTTTTAGAGAACTCTTAATCAACTTGATATTACAAAATATAGAATCGACATTCAGATTTTCCTCCATGTTGAACTCTATAATACTCTAAGGAAAGACATCTTTATAAAGGATAATGACGAGACAATTCAGGGAATCGTCACAACCTCTTAGAAACAACAGAGTTAATGCATTTTATTTTCTAAATTTTACTGGATTTTGAATAAGTTTAATTAGTTAGTATCATTTACACCCTTAGCTTTGAAAAGAATTTTTGAAAACTTTTTGCAAATAATGTCACATAAATATTGGTTTTCAAAGCATTTTACAAATGATTTTCCAAACAACGTCAATCTGAATTTTCACAAACATGTAAAACACTTGAAAACCATGTTAAATATGTATATAATTTTCAAAATTCATTTTCAAAATATGTTATATAAAACTCAATTAAAAAATATAATACGATACCCATATCCCCAAGAGTTTTTAAAAATATGAGCTATGGCTAAAGTATGTATATAATATATACAGTAGACCCCCTATACTTAGCTTTTATTATATCCTCATAGTACAAAGTGATATGAAGCCATAGCTCAACTAAGCATAAAACAATCTACAAGAACTAACTTGAGATTAAGATAAGTGTAAGAATGAGAAAGAAAGAGTCACGATGAATATGCAGGGAAGATCCCCCCTATACTTAGGTTTTGAAAACCTAAGTAAAGATATAAAGATAAATACAAAGGATATATCTGAGTAAAAAGGTACTTACAAATCCCCCCTACCTAGGCTGATGATAGCTTAAGTGTAGGTAGGCTAATGAATATGAAATAAATGGACTTTACAGGAATAAAATTAGTATGAATCTTTTGGAAATGAATCTGCTGATGTGAATCTGTCATGATGAACGTGCCTTATCTGAGAAATCTTAAACTAAATCAAATGGCATGAAGTCAATAAGCTCTACGGGAGTTAACCTTTCTTTGGTTTATACAAAATGATTAAGTAACTGCACGTTAATCAGAAAGGAAGGTGCATTCTCAGAAAGCTCTGAAATCTCTACACTGCCATTCTCATGCACTTCCTTAACAATAAAAGAACCCATCCACTTTAACTTAAGTTTCCCGTGGAACATATTTGACTTCGCATTAAATAACCATACCTTTTGTCCAGGGACAAAGTTCCTGTATCTAATATGCGCATCATGCCACTTCTTAACTTTGTCCTTGTAGATCATGATGTTGTCATATGCTCGGTTGCATATTTCCACTAGTTCATTTAAGTTGACGTCTCTACATAATTTCCCTTTGTGACATCTCTACTTTATCTTCTTTATTTCCCATTCAGGTTTATCTATTAACTTAACGGGCAAATGACATGGCTTGCCATAAATCATCTGAAAGATGAAGTGTCAAGATGTATCTTGTAGGCTATTATGTAAGCCCACAGAACTTGGTCCAACAACTGTGACTAGTTCTTCATATCTGGACGGACTAACTTTTGAAGAATTCTCTTCACCTCCCTATTTTAAGCCTCTGCCATGTTGTTTGATTGGGGATTGTAAGGACTAGTTATTCTATGCTCAAACCCATAGTACTTTGATAAAGATTTCATCATCCCATTCATGAAGTGGCTACCCCCATCAGATATCAGAACTTTGGGTACCCCGAACCGTAAAATGATATGATCCTTAATAAACTTGTGGACAATCCCACCATCTACGGTTCATGTTGGGATAGCCTCCACCCATCTTGACAAGTAATCAACTACTAACAAGATGTACTCGAAACCTTGGCTATTAGGGAAGGGAACCATAAAATCTATGCTCCAAGCATAAAAAATATCACAAAAAACCGCAGTATGCATGAGTATTTCATCTCTAGAACCAACAGTCCCTCCCATCCTCTAGCAAACAGGGCACGGCTGTACAAAATTCGTAGCATATCTAAACAAGGCCAGCCAAAAGAAACCACACTGTAACACCTTGTGAGAGGTTCTCTTTCCAGAATGGTATCCTCCAGCCTTAAGTGAATGATAATACATGAGGACTCTATGGTATTCCTCCTGAGGAATACTCCTTCTCCAGATATAATCCAATCCTTCAAATAAAAGGAACAGATCCTCCCAATAGTATTTTCTTGAATCCGACTTGAGTCGGCCTATAATGCTCCTAGTCCAACAACGAGGAACTTGCTTGGAGACAAGAAAGTTCACCATGTTGGCATACCACGGAAGTGAGTCAACAACACAAATAGACTCATCTGAAAAGGTCTCTCAAATAGGTTCAGTATCAGGGGAATCCTTTGTTTCAATCCTTGAAATATGAGTATCCACTACATTTTGACTCCGGGATTATCCTTAATTTCCAGATCAAACTCCTGAAGTAACAATTTCCACCTAAGAAGGCATAACTTCACATACTTCTTTTCCATAAGATACCTAATGGCTGAATGATTTGTATAAACTGTCACTTTTGAGCCAAGAATCACATACCTGAACTTCTCTAAAGCCTACACTACGACAAGCATTTCTTTCTCGATCATTGTATAATTCCTCTGTGTTGGATCCAAAACTTGCTTGCGTAGTGAATAAAAAATGGAATCTGATCTTGCCTCTTCCCCAATATGGCTCCTATAACAAAATCCAATGCATCAGTCATGATCTCAAAGGGAAGTGATTGACACGAGCCTGCAAAATATGCGATTTACAAATCTTTTTCTTAAGTAGCTTGAAGGCCTCAAGGCACTTGTGATCAACAAAAAACTCAGTGTCCTTTCCTAAGAGCTCAGTCAGTGGTCGAGAAATCTTAGACAAATTTTGAATAAATCATCTATAAAATCTCACATGCCCTAGAAATGACCTCAGTGACTTGATGTTGGTTGGTGGATTAAGTTTATTGATCACGTCTATTTTAGCAGGGTCAACCTCTATTCACTTCTTGGAGATGACGTTCCCCAACACAATACCCTCCTTAACCGTAAAATGACTTTTTCCCAGGAGAGTACACGATTTACCTCCCTACACCTTAGAAGAACTCAGTCCAAATGAGCTAAACACAAGTCAAATGAATCACCATGGATCGAGAAGTCATCCATGAAGACTTTTGAGAAATCTTCAACCATTTCGACAAATAAAACAATCATGCATCTCTGAAATGTACCTGAGGCATTGCATATCACGAAAGGCAAGCATTTGAATGCATATATGCCGAAGGTACATGTAAAAGTGGTCTTTTTCCTGGTCCTCAGGGGTGATGGCTACTTGATTGTAGCCAGAGTACTCATCCAGAAAGCAGAAGAACTCCTTCCTCGTTAATCTGTCCAAAATCTAATTAATAAAAGGTAGTGAAACGTGATCTTTCTTTGTCGCAACATTCAGGCGCCTGTATTCGACATAGAAATGCCACGACGTAAGTACTCGTGTCGCAATCTCAACTCCCTTCTCATTGGTGACCATATGAATTCTTGACTTCTTTGAGACAACATGTATAGGTGCCACCCATTTGGAGTCAAATATTGGGTAAATAAAGCCCGCTCCACACCATGTCTCTATCTCTTTCTTAGATTTGGATTAAGTCTCCTCTAGACCTCACGGGAAGGTCTAGCATTATCCTCAACAAAAATATGGTGTGAACAGAGTGTGGGGTTTATTCCCACGAGATCCGATACAATTCATCCTATGGACTTACGGTTCTTCTCTAATACTTCTAACAATCTAGTCTCCTAATCTATAGTCAGTTTAGAACTAATAATAACATGAAACTTATTCTTTGGTCCCGTAAGGAAGGAATGCTTGAGTGCATGAGGTAGTGGCTTCAACTCTGGTAAAGATGAACAATTAGGTACATCAGACTGAGCTACCACTGAATCTAGATCCTTGAAAGGTAAAGAAATGAGTCATTTATAATGTTGTCCACCAACTTGTAAATCCTTGAACTTGGTATATCTCGGATCCTATATAATAAGATCCGGCTCGTCAAGAGAAAACCAACGAAATTTGTTTCGTGTGAATCGGACTTCGTTTCGAATTGTTATGATTTTCCGAAGAAAGAGAAGTCATTAATACATAATGATTGTCATTAATACTAATTAAACATGATTAAAGAAATTAATGATGATTGAAAGCCGCTAATAAACACTAATCAATAGTTAACAAAAGATAAGCATAAGCCGCGAAAGTTAAATCGCGATTAGTGAAAGTTAATCACGATTAGTGTTAATTAAGCGTCATTAGCGAATCTAGAATCCTCTAGAATGTTCTAACTTAGGCTCCAAGTTTGGGATAAGTTTTGGCTAAAACCATGGGCCAAAACCATGGGCCGCTAAACCATGGTTAAGGTCTAAACCATGGTTTTCTAACCATGGTTAGTGGTTTTCTGGGGCCTATAAATAGACCCCCCTACCCATTCATTCTCTACAACTTCCACTACCACCACCCCCCCAAGGGCTAGGGTCGAGAGGTTGGGAGGAGGAGTGGGAGGCGAGGGAGGAGCGCTAGCGAAGCGCTGCCAGGAGAACGAGGAGGAGAAAGGTATGATCCTCTCTTAGTTGCTTCGTAAGCTAGGCTTTCAATTCAAACTCTTGTTTTTCCAAGTTTTGTTTTTGATTCATATTTCTTTCCGATTCGTTTTCCTATTGTGGTTGAGGAGAAATCTGTGTAACACCCTACTTAGGTGCGGGCGGCTATGCACGTCAGTGACCATGTGATTCGTCACACGTTAACTCATCTAAGACGCGTGGTGTCTACCGATTCTCCATCGTTTATGTTTCTATTATTCGTATTATGCTTTTATAGTTATTTTGATGGAGAAATCTATGTAATACCCTACTTAGGTGCGGGCGGCTATGCACATCAGTGACCCTGTGATTCGTCACACGTTCACTCACCTAAGATGTGTGGTGTCTACCGGTTCTTCATCTCTTGTTGTTGAGTATATTTTTTTTTCAGTTTTGTTGTTATTTTTCTCTCGATTGATTTTATAGAGGAAACTCTTTTCGTTTTTATTTTGAAATATTTCCCGATATAAGGGGAAACTCTGCTGAAATTTTCTGAGAAATATGTCTCGATATAAGGGGAAACTCTGCCGAAATTTTATGAGAAAATATGTTCTTGAAGTTCTTCGTGTTCTTCGTGTTCCTCGCGTTCTTCGTTCGTTCTTCGCATTCTTAACATGTTCTTAGCGTTTTGATACGAAAAATGAAATTCGATCTTTTCAGGAGCCTTAAAATAGCCTTTCTAAAAACAAAACTCGATAAAGCCTTGCACACACGAGAGAGAGCTCGATTAGGTAACGAAATCCTTCCTCTTGCTGTTGGGTTTTCATACGAAATTATTGAAATTCTTGATTTTGTGTTCTTTGCTACGAAGAACCCTAATTTTGGTTATTTTTGAAAAAGTCTGAAGAATTGCTTTGTGATTCCCACTAAAATAAGATTTACGCATCAAATTGATGCGTTGGCTCTGAAAGTTAGGGTTTGGGAGTTAAAATAGGCATAAATAGGAGTATACATATGGTTATGAATAATATATATGTGAGTCGATACTAAGTATTGCGGTTTATGCAAATCAAAGACTTAACGAAAGAATTACATCATGTGAATTGGTGTGATTTGAGATGGATCCTGAAAAGGATCATGTGTCACGTTAAGGATGACTGGGAGTAGAACTACAGGTCGGGCATGCAACCTGTAGGTTTGTCGGAAGGAACCCGTATTGGCGTTTCCCTACCTAGGTGGTACACGGTTGCCCTGTTATGATAAGTGCGCACGAAATGAAGATTTTGCAACGCGTGGTACCGGGAGACAATATATTCGGGTTGGAACGACGGAAGATGTGGTCATCCCATGTGGAGGCACGGGTGGTTCAATAGCGGCTGGGTCACGATAACATGTATTTAAAGCCGCTAGGTTATATGATTAAATGTTAGCCTGAGGTTTTAAGCAACCGAGTCCTCGAGGACGGTGTGCTCTTTTGTTTTTTCCAGGCTAAGGGTTGAGACCCTGTTTAATAAATGAAAAGGAAATTGTCAGGGTAGTATTGGAGGATTGGTTGAGGCGACGTGCGGCAGCATAAGCTTACCAAGATCAACACAATCTCCAATCCTGACGCATCCACAGGTTCGGAGTCCAAGAATGGTGGGGTTCCCCTGGACTAATCCCTGATGTGGAATAGAAAGGAATAGGACTTAAATTAATGAAAAAAATGAAAATTTTGTGATATCAATGAATTTTGAAAAATTACACAATTTGTTTGCTTTTCTCTTCTTCGTTACTTAGCATTCGCTAATTTTTATCCTATGATTTATGGAAAACCCAACAGGTATCGGTGAGCCATCGCAAAGACTCTAAAAAAATCATCCAGCTTACATACTAGACATTCAGCCAGCCACAGTAGCTTTACTTTCTTTAAGGTAGTTAGTAATCTTTTGTATATTTCCCTTTCAAGCTAATGTACATGTAAATGGTTATAGTGGTACAGTGTATCATCTGAACTTTATTTTGTGAATGGAAAAGTATTGAAATACTTTCTTCTGAGTATTTTTATTTGCAGTCTTTTTCTGAATGTCAGTTGTGATTGCTGAATAAATTATTGCTGAGTAACCAGATCCGGATATGGGAGGATCCGACGGCCCGGGAAAGAGGGTCGTTACAGATTGGTATCAGAGCTTGGTTTCTCCAGTAATTTATTTAGTAATTAATAACTATGAGCGGTATTCAGAAACTAAGGTTGTATTAAGATCCTTTGATCTTAATAAATGACTGCAGTACCATTCACAAGTCATTGTCCCTTATGTACATCATGCTATGACATATAGGATCTGACCTTTGACCTTGACTCATCCCAGGATCATGGCAGATCAAGACATGTCTAGACAATTAGCGGCTATGATGGCAATGCTCCAAGACATGGGGCAAAGGCAACAAGCATTGGAGGAGAGGCTCAATGCACAGGCTGAGAGATCCGAGGCATCTAAGCATGCAGATGCTAGGATTGAAGGTTCTGTCCATCTTTCTGAGGAAAAATCTTGTTACCATCCTTCCACTGAGTCTGCTCCTACCCCGGTTGAAGGAGCAATGGAGAAGGCCCTTCTTAGACACCAAACATTACTAGATAATTACCGAAAGGGAAAAATTCCTCGATTCAAAGGTGTAGAGACACTTGCCGAGGCTGAATTATGGCTTGATGACGTCAGTAGGATGCTGAGAATAATACACGCACCATCAGCTACTTGGGTGTACTTTGCCGATTACTCCTTAGCAGACTATGCAAGACGATGGTGGAGAGCCATTTCCAAGAAATTAGCAGATCCTGTTCCATGGGATATCTTTGAAGAGAGGTTCTGAGCTCATTTCTGTCCCTCTCATTGGGAAGAGTTAAAGAGGAGAGAGTTGGCTTCTCTGAATTAGGGTTCTAAGACCGTAAGAGATTATCATATCCACTTTACTGAGCTACTACGATACTCACCAGCTCTAGAAGCTTCACCACAAGAGTGTCTTACCAAATTTGTTAGCGGTCTTCAGGGAGATCTATGAGAAAAGCTTGCTGGTTTTAGAGCCACAACCGTAGATGAAGCAATGGACATCGCCTCTCGTATTGAGATGGAGAGGGATGAAAACCTCCAAAGAAGAAGTTTCCACTTTAATGGTGGACCATCCAAAAGCAAGTCACATTATAACCGTAGAGATCGTTGCTATCATCCAGTCGGGTATAATATAAGCTCGCCACAGAATTTGGGCCAGGAATTATCTGGAAGAAGGGATTTCTCTAGACCTCTACTATATCCTCGCAACTCAGCAGCAGGAGCTAGCACCTCTGTGCCAGGATCTTCTGCTCAAACGGGAGCACGTGTGTGTTTTTACTGTCATCAAGAAGGCCACATCAAGAAAGATTGTCCGAAGTTGAGAGGTTCAGGGTTTAAATCAACCCCAATTAACAGTATAACATCCACCTCGAGCAATGGAGCAACACACAGAGGAAGACATGGTAGAGGTCGAGGCTCACAAGGAGCGTCTCCTACACAACAACCACCACAAAGTGTTGCGGGTTCTAGCTTGCCTATTCCTAATGGCCAGCTAAATGAAATTACTGAGGAACAAGCCTACAATTCAGGCACAGTCATACGAGGTACAATTACTATTCATGGCTTTTCAGTACATGCCTTATTTGATTCTGGTGCTTCACATTCATTTATTGCTTGACGGTTAGTACCCACTTTGGGTAAGATACCAGTAGAAGTAAAACAGTCCTATCTGATCAAGGGACCAGGAGGACAAGTATTTATAATCCGAGAAATCTTGGATAATTGTATAATACTAATAGCAGGACATCAGTTACCTGTTTCACTACTACTAATCGAAATGGAGGACTTTGATCTTATACTAGGAATGGATTGGTTAGAAAGGCATCATGCATGTCTGGACTGTTTTCAGAAGACAATAACATTTCACCTTCCTAACTCGATAAATTTCCAGTTCATTGGAAAGACATCCAATGATAATATCAAATATATCTCTACATTGAAGGCACAACGGTTGTTAGAGCAAGGGTGCCAAGGTTATTTAGCTTATGTATCCACTATATCATGGTCAGAAAGAATGATAGAAGATGTGCCTATAGTGTGCGAGTTTACTGATATATTTCCAGAGGAACTACCTGGATTACCACCTGAGCGAGAGATTGAATTTGAAATATCTCTCATACCTGATACTCAGCCTATCTCTATCCCTCCGTATAGGATGGCACCAGCTAAGTTACGAGAGTTAAAGGTACAATTACAAGAACTGTTAGATAAAGGATTCATTCGTCCTAGTACTTCACCATAGGGTGCACCTCTCTTATTTGTTAGGAAAAAGGATGGGTCGATGCGGTTGTGCATTGACTATAGACAACTAAACAAGAGGACAATAAAGAACAAGTATCCTCTGCCAAGAATAGATGATCTCTTTGATCAGTTACAAGGTTCAACTGTGTATTCCAAGATTGATTTAAGATCTGGATACCATCAGTTGAAAATTAAAGATACAGATATTCCCAAGACAGCTTTTCGAACTAGATACGGACATTATGAATTGTTAGTTATGCCTTTTGGACTAACAAATGCCCCAGCAGCCTTCATGGATCTCATGAATAGAGTATTCAAGGAGTTCTTAGATCACTTTGTAGTAGTTTTTATTGATGATGTGCTTATTTACTCCAAGGATAAGTATCTGCATGAACACCATCTCAGGCGGGCACTTGAAACTCTAAGGAAGAACAAACTGTATCTTTCTTAGGCCATGTTATTTTTGGGGAAGGTATATCAGTTGATCCTACAAAGGTTAGTGCAGTGATGAGTTGGGAACGCCCGAAGACTGTCATAAAAATACGATCTTTTCTGGGTTTAGCTGGATATTATAGAAGATTCGTGAAGGACTTTTCACGAATAGCATTGCCAATGACTAGACTAACTCAAAAGGAGGTCCCATTCTTATGGTCTGATACATGTGAAGCTAGTTTTCAGACACTGAAAGAATGCCTAACATCTGCACCCATCCTTACTCTACCCTCCGGGAGTGAAGGGTTTACAGTGTACACTGACACATCTAAAGAAGGACTTGGGGCGGTTCTTATGCAACATGGTAAGGTAGTTGCGTATGCATCACGACAGCTCAGGACACATGAGAAGAACTACCCAATACATGACCTTGAATTAGCTGCCGTAGCTTTTGCCTTAAAGATATGGAGACACTACATGTATGGTATTACTTTTGAAATCTTCACCGATCATAAAAGCTTGAAATATCTGTTTGATCAAAAGGAGCTCAATATGAGACAGAGACGGTGGCTAGAGTTGCTGAAAGATTATGATTGCACTATCTCCTACCACCATGGTAAGGGGAACGTCGTAGCAGATGCACTTAGCAGAAGAACTTATTCACCCGGGTTAGTGAGTGCTATCCACTTCTGGGGTTTACTATCAACGTTAAGTGAATGGAAACCATTTAATAGTAGTGCTGATACTAACTATTCCTCATCGATACAAACCAGAAATATGGGATAAAATAAAGAAGGGACAGGAGGATGATCCAGTCCTTAAAGACTTGAAACAACAACTTGAGAAAAATGAGATAGAGGGATTCCAGATACAAGATGGTTTACTGTATAATCATCACAGAGTTTGTGTACCAAACACACCTGAACTAAGGAAAGACATCTTATGAGAAGCTCATTGTTCTAGATTATCTATTCATCCAGGAATTACGAAGATGTATAAGGATCTTCATTCATACTTTTGGTGGTCGGGAATGAAGAAAGATGTTGCTGAGTTTGTGAATTCATGTTTCACTTGCCAGCAGGTAAAGGCTTCACACCAAAAGCCACCGGGATTATTGCAACCCCTCCCTATACCTGAATGGAAATGGGAAAGCATTTCCATGGATTTCGTTACTGGCTTACCTCAGACGACTGGTAGTAAAGATAGTATCTTGGTTATAATAGATCGTCTGACAAAGGTAGCACACTTCATTCCGATAAGCTTATCTTTCACTCCAGACCAGCTGGCTGAGTTATATATTACACATGTGATTCGCCTCCATGGTATCCCGAAGGAAGTAGTTTCTGATCGAGATTCACGATTCACCTCACACTATTGGGAGAACTTCATGAAAGCCCTAGGTACACAACTATGCTTGAGTACAACATATCATCCACAAACATATCGTCAGTCAGAACGTACGATTCAAACACTAGAGGATATGCTACGAGCATGTGCCTTAGAATGGAAGGGATCGTGGATTAAACATTTGCCTCTTGTGGAATTCACCTACAATAATAGTTACCATACAAGTATTGGCATGGCACCATTTGAAGCACTATATGGACGAAGGTGTACTACTCCTTTTTGTTGGTAAGGGGTCGGAATAAAGAACCTTTATGATTCAGATAGACTTCAGGAGACACGGGAAGCTGTAGAACTTGCTAGAAAAAAACTATTAACTGCCCAGAGTCGCCAGAAAAGTTACAGTGATACCAGGCGAAGAGACCTTGAATTTGAGGTAGGTGACTTTGTATTTCTCAAAGTATCACCTATGAAGGGTGTTCAGAGGTTTGGCTTGCGCGGGAAGTTAGCATCCAGGTTCGTGGGTCCCTTTGAAATTATTCAATGGATTGGAAAAGTTGCCTATAGACTTGCACTTCCTCCACATCTTTCAGCAATACATGATGTATTTCATGTATCAAATCTGAGAAAGTACATTAGGGATCCAGAGCATAAGATAAGTTATGATGATTTACATGTTGAGCCAGACTTGACATACCAAGAGATACCTGTGCAAATACTTGAAAGGGATATCAAGAAGTTGAGAAACAAAGAGGTGCCTCTAGTTAAAGTATTATGGCGAAACCAAGAGTTTGAAGAAGCCACATGGAAACCTGAGGCAGAAATGAGAGAGAAATACCCGTACTTGTTTGAATGATAACATTATATATTATGTATATGTTCATTTTAAATGACATGACGTTCATTCTCTTTAAGGTTGTTATGGTTTCAATCCTCTTTAAGGATGTTATACCTGCATTTTTAGTCTCGAGGATGAGACTTCCTTTAAGGTTGTTATAGTTGTAAAGCCTTGAACTTGGTATATCTCGAATCCTATATAATAAGATCTGGCTCGTCAAGAGAAAACCAACGAAATTTGTTTCGTGTGAATCGGACTTCGTTTCGAATTGTTATGATTTTCCGAAGAAAGAGAAGTCATTAATCCATAATGATTGTCATTAATACTAATTAAACATGATTAAAGAAATTAATGACGATTGAAAGCCGCTAATAAACACTAATCAATAGTTAACAAAAGATAAGCGTAAGCCGCGAAAGTTAAATCGCGATTAGTGAAAGTTAATCACGATTAGTGTTAATTAAGCATCATTAGAGAATCTAGAATCCTCTAGAATGTTCTAACTTAGGCTCCAAGTTTGGGATAAGTTTTGGCTAAAACCATGGGCCAAAACCATGGGCCGCTAAACCATGGTTAAGGTCTAAACCATGATTTTCTAACCATGGTTAGTGGTTTTCTGGGGCCTATAAATAGACCCCCCCTACCCATTCATTCTCTACAACTTCCACTACCACCACCACCCCAAGGGCTAGGGTCGAGAGGTTGGGAGGAGGAGTGGGAGGCGAGGGAGGAGTGCTAGCGAAGCGCTGCCGGGAGAACGAGGAGGAGAAAGGTATGATCCTCTCTTAGTTGCTTCGTAAGCTAGGCTTTCAATTCATACTCTTGTTTTTCCAAGTTTTGTTTTTGATTCATATTTCTTTCCGATTCGTTTTCCTGTTGTGGTTCGAGGAGAAATCTGTATAACACCCTACTTAGGTGCGGGCGGCTATGCACGTCAGTGACCCTGTGATTCGTCACACGTTCACCCATCTAAGACGCGTGGTGTCTACCGATTCTCCATCGTTTATGTTTCTATTCTTCATATTATGCTTTTATAGTTATTTTGATGGAGAAATCTGTGTAATACCCTATTTAGGTGCGGGCGGCTATGCACGTCAGTGACCCTGTGATTCGTCACACGTTCACTCACCTAAGATGTGTGGTGTCTACCGGTTCTTCATCTCTTGTTGTTGAGTATATTTTTTTCAGTTTCGTTGTTATTTTTCTCTCGATTGATTTTATAGAGGAAACTCTTTTCGTTTTTATTTTGAAATATTTCTCGATATAAGGGGAAACTCTGCTGAAATTTTCTGAGAAATATGTCCCGATATAAGGGGAAACTCTGTCGAAATTTTCTGAGAAATATGTCCCGATATAAGGGGAAACTCTGCCGAAATTTTATGAGAAAATATGTTCTTGACGTTCTTCGTTTTCTTCGCGTTCCTCGCGTTCTTCGTTCGTTCTTCGCGTTCTTAGCATGTTCTTAGTGATTTGATACAAAAAATGAAATTCGATCTTTTCAGGAGCCATAAAATAGCCTTTCTAAAAACGAAACTCGATAAAGCCTTGAATACACGAGAGAGAGCTCGATTAGGTAACGAAATCCTTCCTTTTGCTGTTGGGTTTTCATACGAAATTATTGAAATTCTTGATTTTGTATTCTTTGCTACGAAGAACCCTAATTTTGGTTATTTTTGAAAAAGTCTGAAGAATTGCTTTGTGATTCCCACTAAAATAAGATTTACGCATCAAATTGATGCGTTGGCTCTAAAAGTTAGGGTTTGGGAGTTAAAATAGGCATAAATAGGAGTATACATATGGTTATGAATAATATATATGTGAGTCGATACTAAGTATTGCGGTTTATGCAAATCAAAGACTTAACGAAAGAATTACATCATGTGAATTGGTGTGATTTGAGATGGATCCTGAAAAGGATCATGTGTCACGTTAAGGATGACTAGGAGTAGAACTACAGGTCGGGCATGCAACCTGTAGGTTTGTCGGAAGGAACCCGTATTGGCGTTTCCCTACCTAGGTGGTACACGGTTGCCCTGTTATGATAAGTGCGCACGAAATGAAGATTTTGCAACGCGTGGTACCGGGAGCCAATATATTCGGGTTAGAACGACGGAAGATGTGGTCATCCCATGTGGAGGCACGGGTGGTTCAATAGCGGCTGGGTCACGATAACATGTATTTAAAGCCGCTAGGTTATATGATTAAATGTTAGCCTGAGGTTTTAAGCAACCGAGTCCTCGAGGACGGTGTGCTCTTTTGTTTTTTCCAGGCTAAGGGTTGAGACCCTATTTAATAAATGAAAAGGAAATTGTTAGGGTAGTATTGGAGGATTGGTTGAGGCGACGTGCGGCAGCATAAGCTTACCAAGATCAACACAATCTCCAATCCTGAAGCATCCACAGCTTCGAAGTCCAAGAATGGTGGGGTTCCCCTGGACTAATCCCTGATGTGGAATAGAAAGGAATAAGACTTAAATTAATGAAAAGAAATGAAATTTTTGTGATATCAATGAATTTTGAAACATTACACAATTTGTTTGCTTTTCTCTTCTTCGTTACTTAGCATTCGCTAATTTTTATCCTATGATTTATGGAAAACCCAACAGGTATCGGTGAGCCGTCGCAAAGACTCTAAAAAAATCATCCATCTTACATACTAGACATCCAGCCAGCCATAGTAGCTTTACTTTCTTTAAGGTAGTTAGTAATCTTTTGTATATTTCCCTTTTAAGCTGATGTACATGTAAATGGTTATAGTGGTACAGTGTATCATCTGAACTTTATTTTGTGAATGGAAAAGTGTTGAAATACTTTCTTCTGAGTATTTTTATTTGCAGTCTATTTCTGAATGTTAGTTGTGATTGCTGAATAAATTATTGCTGAGTAACCAGATCCGGATATGGGAGGATCCGACGGCCCGGGAAACGGGGTCGTTACAGATCTATAATGAAGAATAGGAAGTCGGAGCGCCAAAGAATGACGACAATTCGGTCAAAGCCGCATCTGACTCATAATTCCCTTGATTGTTCTAAAGGAGGAGGAACTGACAAGTCCAAGGGGACTTCTAAGTCATCAAGGGAGTAGGGGATGCATTATTCAAGAACTCTGGCAACGTATCAATAATTGCTCTGTGTACACTGTTCTCTCGAGATGAGAGGATCTCACTCTATGGTATCGGATTCTGTGCTCAAATTCCAATTGTGCTAACTACACCACACCGTCCTCAAAAGAGAAATCCGTGCTATATTCAGAATCAGGTCGCTACCATTTCGTTTGATTCTTATGTAGTTCTACTTCTCTGTCAGGAGAACAAAACTTCACCATCCCTTTTTGATAATCAAATGAGGCTTCGACGGTCCTAAGGAAGGGCTGGCCAAGGATAATCTGTGAATCTCTCTAATGATTGAGTATATCCATATCAAGGATAGTAAAATCCACTTTGTAATCTTGTCCCTCAATCTAGATAATGATTCTCTGGACCTCACCCTTAGCCTTTTCATTGATTTATCCGCAAACTTAAGTAATGCTCTAGATTGGCGTAAAGGTCCCAACTTCAGTTTCACGTATAAAGCGAAGGGTAATAAGTTGATATAAGATCCATTATCTAAGAGAGTGCGTACAAACGCTATATCATTGATATGACTCACAATATAATGTGCATCTAAATCTCTTTTCTTCTGTGGCAACTTCTTGTTCTTGAGACAAATGTAGTGGCAACCGATAAAACATGAGCCTTAATGTAACTGTTCGGTTTCTTCTTGCTAATTCTGCTAGTTGTGCATCTCATCTTTAAATACTTTTGGAATGCATGATTACTGGCCACATATTTATCAAATGGCACTTTAACCAGAATATTATCTTTACAGAATCATGCCATTTCTAGATCATCTTTCTGAATCTTATTAACGATGCACTTTCCTGCCGTAAGAGCACAAGGGAAAGGGATACACAGAATGATGTGAAGACTCAGACTCATAAACAAAAACATGCTCTCTATTATAAGAGGAACTGTGGTTTTCACACTTGAATATTTTACATTTGGAATAGCAACTGAATTATCTACTATAGGATGGGGAATGCTTGCTGAACATTCTTTCTTCTCATCCGAAGGTGCAAGGTCTTCCATATACTCTGAATCTGATGCATGTTGCTCTACTCTTTTACTCCTCCTTGATTTCCTCCTTGACTTCTCTACTTTCTGGTGACCTCTCTGAAGATGCCTAGCTTTATCCTCTTCTGAAGTCTCCTCAGGTTGAGCTTCAGAATCGATCCTCTCCATGTCCCTAGCCTAATCAAGTACGACCACGATCCATCAGCTCTTGAGAGGCATACGATTAATACAATCAAACAAAGAGATCTCATGCCCAAATTGGTGTGAATTTGAGTAGTATACCTGAGTTTTCAGGCTATTGGGATTAGCTTGAACCTGGGCTGGAATGGATGTAGTATAGGCGGCGTGTTTATCATGTAAACGGGATAGACAGTTTAGGTCAACCCTTAAATCTTGTACTTCATTCATGTAGGAACACAACTCCTATAAGATCTATCGTTGAAAATCTACAGGACTTGAAGAAGAATGATGTGGATGTGAAGAAGACGAAGGAAAAGATGAATGTGAAGAATGGCCTTGATGGCCATAAGAATGATGCTGCTGTTGGGTATGCTGTTGAACTTGAGGGCCATGTTGGCTCGTCTGGTACGTCTGTTGATGCCCGTACTATTGTTGTTGATGTCTCTGTGCTTGGTAAGAAACGACTCCTGAGCTCTGTGGTGCTGGAAGAGATGTAGGAGTAAATGATGTGTTTATAGAAAGTCTGGGGTCGCTAGTTTGAGAAGCGGTCCCCAGAACTCCCCTGTCTAGCAGGGTCATGTGTATACCACACACAATTTACCTCCCACACTTGGGAAGGATCCTTGATGATTGTTTCCACAAACGGTGGCTGCTGTTGACAAGAATGGGCTAAAGGCTAATTCTCTACCCATGGCTGGGGTGGCCCTTACATCTGCTACTCTGAATATGATGAACACTGTAAATTGGAGTAGCAGATCCAGTCACGGCATGTACACTCATCTTGGATATTCTACAACAAGCTTTACCATCTGCTTAGGTAATTTGGATAAGTTGTTGTCCAACTCATCCATTCGTCTATCGTTCCTTTCAACAATTGTGAGTTTATATGCTATTAAGCCCATGCTAAAAGGATCTACTGAAGACTTCACTCCCCTACTAGATGTGAATGGAATGGGGGTCTCTAGCTGAGCTCTGCTTGCGGTTTGTGCTCTACTTGTCTCAACCATTCTCTCAAACACCTTCTAGACAGTGTCCGCACCTCGTGACGTATAGCTGCCTCCACGAGCAACACTAACCAAACCCTGCACCTTAGGGTGTAGATCATAGTAAACAGATTGAACTAGGATGGTAGGTTCCAAGCAATGACAAGGACACTTCTGTGAAATATCCTTAAGGGTTCGTTTGGTTGCAGGGTTGGACAGGGTTGGGTTGGGTACTATTCACAGGGGTACTTCCTCCTCACAGTTTACTATTCACCCAGCCTTGTGAATAGTACCCAATCCTGCCCAACCCTGCAACCAAACAAACCCTAAATCTCTCCCATGTAAGGCTTCCTTAGGAAGTTGGGAGAAACTTGTGATGCGTGAACGCATCAAGATAGTTCTCAAAGGGTAGAACTTCTTCAGGAAGAGGTCCTTAAACTGCGCAAAGGTAGTCTCAACTTCCCCCAAGTTCTTCATCCAATAATCCACCTTATCCTTTAAGGCAAAAGGGAGGGCTTTGAGCCTAATGTAGTCTTGGATAACCCTAGGATGTGTAAGGTTTGTACATACCAACTCAAAGTCCCTCAAGAATGCATAAGGATCCTCACGTACATTCCCATGGAAATGTGGCAGCAGACTAAGGAACTACGACTTTTATTCATATTCGACTTCAGATTCAACTTGGCTTACCAATTAGCCATTTGATATTGCCCTTGATTATAAGCCGCGTCCATTAGTGCATCTCTACCCAACTGTAATTGACCAAGTTGTGCTCGCACGTGCTTGATTTTGCTCGGATTCCGCCAACCAAGCCAATACTGCATGCATTGGGTCCTCTCGTTCTTCCTCCTCTCCATTTTTCTTCTTAGGAGGTATCTCTAATAAGTCTAGGTTACCTTCATCAAACAAAGGGTCTAAGTGAGATATAGATGATGATAACGAAATCGAATCGATCTCATCAAGGCAATGGTCTTCCTTAGTGAGTAAAGAAGAGAAGGGATTGGTTTAGATGTAACCATCCCCAAGGAGGGAATCATGATACACCGGTTCGGAAAAAGGATTACTTCCAAACTGGGATAGTCCAATTAAAGAAGGGGAAGAAGGGAACTGTACCGATGAAGATGTGATATTTGGGCAATTCAACGACAAGCTCGCAAAATTCGAGCAAATATCCGACTAATTATCCATCTTCAAATTCAAGAGATAGGGAAATGGAGCACACTCGATACAAAAAGAGTTTAGTTCTACTGGGCACGTAAATATGCGGAGTTACTCACACAAAATAATCATGCAAACACTCTTGAATCCACCAACTCAATGTTGAAGGATGAGATGATGGCCTTAGTATTTTGTCAATTTTAATTGGTGATCAAATACAATTGTTGATAGAGTTACGAGCTGTTGGTGCGTAAATTTCCTTACAAACTGACATGATTCTTATAACTAGTTGCATCCACTTTCAACCAGTATGGAAGTAAGTACGAACCATATAAGTACAACTACCCGTTACTTTAGGACGAGCCTTACATGATGTCCTCTAAACCTTCCACTATGCTAAGGAGATCCAGATCGTTTACCGGCTACCCGTATTTACTCACTGAGAAGTGGCTTATCATTTTTATAAAACCAGTAGTCTATATGAAACTTCATGGCTTGGCTTTACCCTAATGGCATCTCTCTCTCACTGATAAGTACCTGCAAACAAGTGAGGGCTTTATGCACCCGTAAAACAAGGTTGCTTTTATTCCAGTTTATTTTGGTCAATTTGCATCAATTCGGTCCTGATTTTAAGAGTTTTGGTTATATCTTCAATTTAAGTGACCAGAAACATCACCTAATGTACAATCCCTTTTTCTTTATCCTTAAGTTGGTGAAAATTGAGAGAGAAAGCGAAAAACAGAATGCAGTCAGAAATCAATGATGCATGCAGTCGTTAGAGATACTTACAACTCTTTCCAGCACTCTCCATATGGATGTAGAACAAAATTTTTAAATCTAACTATATGATGCAAGTCGAAAAGTCACACCTAAAGCAATAGTTCTATTGGCGGTTAAAAAATTAATTAATTTGACTAAGTAGAACTTATGTTACACGTGTCTATGAATCTCCTAAGATTTTTGCAATTGTGAATCTTATGATATTTGTGTAGTGTATCCTAATTTACGAAATAGATCACCTACGATCTTTCTATTTGACGTGATGCATTTATCTAAAACATCACTCAAGTCGAGAACCACTCTCGACACAACCACACAATGAATGATAAAGTTAAAAAGGCATTCTTTACATGTACGAGATGTCAATCGAGAACCTCTAATTAGGCAATTAATTACAATATGATGAAATGAACTTAATTAATCTAATTATTCTCTACGAAATAAATTGCTTCATGGGCTTTCCAGGAAGTAACTCCAAGCTCCTTGCCTCCGCGGTCCTTTGAGAATCAATGGCTCCATGGGCCTTCCAAAAAATAAGAAATTCATTAGAAAACTTTTAGAGATATTAAAATAATTAATTAAGAGGAGATTACAAAAGAACACAAGACTTAATCAATCAAGCAAGCTCAAAAAATAATTAAAATAAAAATCACTACATAAATATTTGACCCTAAAAACGATCACAAAATGTACTGCATCCCCGACAACGACGCCATCTGATGAAACACTAAATGCATGTATTAACATGGATCCGTTGTAGCAGGGCACTTAGCATGTCATACAGAATTGAATGAATAATCTTTGCGAGGAGGATTCAACTTTAATTTTTAACTTGAGAAGTCCATGGTCGAACACAAGGATAGAAGCAATTTAATGATTAAATTCTAATGTAAAATATTTTAAGTGGCAATTCTTGGATTAATTAAGTGAGCGAATGCATGTTTCACAAAAGAGACGATTTTCAACATGATTTTTATGCACTAAAAACATTATGCACATGAAAATAATTTATCCCACTCACAATACAATTACAAACTCAACTAATAATTAAAGTTAATCACGATGATTTCTTGAATCGATTGAAAATTCATTGAATTTTAAAATCCATTCTGAAGGTATTTCTAATCAATACTTGATCTAGAAAACATTTCAAAGAAATAATGACATTTAATTCCCCTTTGTTACTCAAATACTTTTAACCAACAATTAAATCAATTATTAACTTAATAGCAATGATAAAAATCAACTAATATTTACCCCTTAAGAAGCAATAAATTAATCGGGATCCATTGCTCAAAACAATAAAACTTTTAACTTTAATTAAGCACTTAGAAGATTAAATAATTAATGCATGATTTTTAAATAATCACAACGCATGCTAATAGAAATAACTACAATGCATGCTAATAGAAAGAGCATCAAAATTGCTTTCAAACAAGAACAGAATCACTTTAGTTAGATTTATAAATAAAAAAATACTTAACAATCAATCCAGGAGCATAAATGTTAGAAAAACTTTAAGTTTTTTACAAATAAGGACAAACAAGGACTAGAAGACAATTAAAATTACTTGTAGAGGTTATTGTGCAATTGACACAGTACGAGAGGACTTATCTGGACTTTTTGGCAAATCTTGGATTGACACTGCAATTTTTAGAAACACGTGCATGATTCGTGTGACTCAGCGAGGCTAAGGAACAGAGGATCAGAACATCTGTCCTCTTCTGATGCTTGTACGAGTCTCGGATCAAAGGCTCGGACTTCGGACCTAAGGGTTGAAACGTTGCCTCGGATGGTCGATGTGGATCTATTTGAACCGTCAGATCTCACACAAAGTAAGAAGATCGACAGTTACTATATCTATTCTTTTGGCTAATCTCCTCCGTCTGCAGCGGTGTAGAGTCTGTGCTCTGGTGGCTCCTGAATTCCTCCTCCTCACTCCTCAGCCTCCGTTGAAGGAAGAGCGATCTACCTGGAGGTGTAGCGAATATTGTGGAAGGCCCAAGAAGAGACATAGTGCTATAGAAAGAGTAGTCAGTGAAGTCTATGCATCGAAGAATTTGAAGATCGGAGTTGCTTCACAACTTCCGATCATTGATACCCAATTTGACCTGCAAAGTTAGTCCAAAGCCAAAAGCTATGCAATAATACTAATTTGGGGTGTAATGGAAGGCTCTATGGAGATGAAAGTATGAGGCTTGACTTAATCCTTGCTTGAACCAGCAAAGATTTGGATCGAAGTGGAAACAAAGTGTAGAAACAATAAGGGGAACCATGGATGCACGTCTGGTTAATGGATTGAATGTGGTTGTACCAAAATGATCAGATCTCTAGATATTTTACTAAGAAGGACTTTAAAATGTACTAAAAAATTAATTGAAACTTAATACCATACTTACCTAGATATAAAAGCAAGAGTCGATGGAAGATTAAGGTTGAATCATTAGCCTAACTGAAGCTAGATAGCTTCGGGTCTTCGCATCAGAATCTGGCTACAGATTTAAGCTAAAGCATGAGCAAAGAAGCTCTGCTAACTTGTGTTCACCAAGGATCTCGTCGGAGGCCAACACTCCATCTTGGCGCTCTTTCTATCCTACTCTCTATCACAGAAAGATAGAAGGCTAGGAAGGTCTTCGCGTGATGGCAGATAAATGGCGTACGACGATTGAATATTTAAAGAGGAGAAGGTGGAGGTTGAAGAAGGTTAAATGGTGGTTTTAACTGCCTTAGATTGAATAAGAAGTTAGGATTTGAAGGTAGTTAAGGGTAGCGTAGGGGAAACTGATGTTATGGCTAGTGTTAGGCAAAGGGGGTTGATCGAAGGGTAACTGAGATGGTTGGAATTATTAGAAGTTGGGGGTTTGGATGTGGAAGGTAACGACTTGAGGTTAGGGATGAAGCGAGGGCCATTGGATCTTTAGATCCAATGACTGCGGTGAAGGCGCAGATTAAAGGCTAGGATCAACTTGATTAAGATGATCACATGGTCCAGATTGATATGCAAACCAAAGGACTGGATGAAGGGAAGATAGGATCAGACGATGCTTGGAGCAGACGGGTGGCAAGTCAAGAGCAGGCCACGTGGGTGTTTGAGGATGCCCAATGTGGCCCGATCAGAATTAGGATAAATGGGAAAAATCACAGGAAATTAGAAAAGAATTAGTTAAAAATGAAATTAAAAAGTAGTAAACACGAAGGTTGTAGATCTCAATGAGATCTACAACTTTCATGTAGAAGACAGAAATTCGAGTGAAGGATATGGGAAGATCCTCAAGTGCATTACGAAAGCGTGTGGATCCCATCATATGCGTTCGGGAGCGACTAATCGCACTAGTTGCTCCGGGCAACGGAATTTATTTTTTTTAAATTATGAAACCACATGATCCAAGAACACTTCTTAAATCGTTTCATCTAAACCACAAATAGCTACTAGGGTTACCTCTTGAAGCGTGGTTGCGATCGAGTCTCTAAACAAGGGACCTCCTGTCTCAAGTCCGATCCAATAGAGGAGACGCTTGCGAGCACGTTGATGAGATGCGTACTCCTCGCAATCCATGTTGATGATCCAAGCAACGGCTCTCCTGATCTCGTCACACAAGGTCCAACGTCTTCTTCACGAGCGAGGCGCGCCGAAGGAGATGGAGATCCATGAGTAGATGATCCGACAACATAATGACGATGCTGCAGCGATGACGACTCTCTCTTGGGCTCCATGGTGGATGGCCACAATGGGAGAGAGGGAGAGCACCTTTGATGTATATATATAGAGAGATTATGGATTGATCATGTCACTTTAAGAGCAAGGGGTGCCTCTTCTTAAATACTGTTTTTGGAATCCATGGATCTCAATCCATGGACAACACAAAATCAATGGATGAGATTGATTTGTGTTTTTTCAATGGCCATGATTTTTGTGGTGAAAACACAACAATAATTAATTAATTTAAATTAATATATATTGATAAATCAATATATTTAAATTCAATTCAAATCAATTAATTATCCTTGGAGATAATGAGGACATAAATCATATCCCCTAAAAGGGGGGATGGCTACCAAAATCTCATGAGATATCATTATCTCATGAGATACCATCATCTCATGATATCTCCAGGATTTATAACAACAATTGTTGTAAATTATTTCACAAAAATAATTCATAATTATCTTGTGAAATATTACAATCATGCCATTGGAAAATGTGAATCACATTCACATCTCAAAACAAAATGTAAATTATATTTTAATTAATCATCCAATGTGAATCCAATTCACATCAATAATTAATTAGCAAATATAAATCACAATATTCTCTCTCTAATATATTATAATTCACATTTATAATATACCTGATTAATATGGATAGTATTATCCACATTATTTATATCCATGATAATTAAATCATATTTAATCATCTTCGATCTCTTTTTTCATGCAACCAAATAACATGAATCGCATTCATATTATTCACATCTTTGATAATTAAATCACATTTAATTATCTTAGATATCTCTCCTTATAATATGAATCAAATTCATGATAATTAAATCACATTTAATTATCAATTTTCTCAATACTCGGATACACATATCAACAATGAAATTATCCATGAACTCTTTCAAGGATAATGCACTTTCTCCGCGGATACTTGATTTAGCCAGAAATTGGTGGTCTTAAGTTCCACACAAGGTGGGAACTCAGTCGATGCGTCGACCACTCAGAAATCCGAACTAAAGTCAACAATGAACCCACAATAGTATAAATCAAACAATGAAGAACAAATGTGGAGTTAAATTTATTTTAACTCTACAAGAAATGTGTATAGTGCAAGTATGTGTAGAGTGTCGAACACATGGAGCACATAGGATAGATCAAGCAAGTGCAAGATGTGAATGTGATTACGTGTCTACAAAGATGCAAATTTTTGTGGGTTTTTAATTTTTAATTTTTTTAATTTTTAATTTTATATTTTTGTATTTTGATTTTGATTTTATGAATTTATATTTTCTTTTTATATTTTATATATTTTATATATTTTCTTTTTCTTTAAAAGGAATATAAATAAAGTAAGAGAAAAGAGGGATAAAGTATTTATAAAAATAAGTAAAAATACTCAAAAATCAGGGAATAAAATGTTTTTGGTCTTTTTATATTTCTCTACTTTTTGTGATTTTTGGAGATTTTTCAGAATATTTTTGGTATTTTTAGAAGTCCAAATATAAGAAAATAATGAATTAAGCTACTGGCCGAATTTAAAATGAGGGTTAAAAATACTAAACAGTACCCCAAAATTCCTCAAATTAATTTTAAAATAAAGTAAATAAAATAAGGAAACTATGAAAACTGAGTTTTTATTTTTAGGATTTTTCTAGAATTTTTTAGATTTTTAGAAAGATATTTGGAGTTTTTTTAATTTTTAGGGTTTTTGTTTTGAAATTTTTAATGATTTTTGGATTGACATTAAAAGATGCTGACACATACAAAATATATTTTTTTTGGAATTTTTCAAAATATTTTTATAATTTTTATGGATTTTCTAATGCATACAGTGTTGAAAATGCATGTTTTTGATTTTTAATAAATATGAAAATGCAATAAAAATGCAATGCAAAAATATGACGTGAATGAGCATGCAAATAGGAGCTTAAACAAAATTTTGTAATTTTTTAGAAATTTATAGATGCATGAAATAAATAGATACAACATCAAGAAACTACACTACTAGCAAGGGCATAAGGGCAAATAAGCAAACATCCATGGGCCAAAATGAAATCTTCACGCAAAATATATAACTAGTAAATAAAGTTCTTGGATTGATTACAAATACCCAAAGATGCAAGGGCTCAACTGCAAAATGCCCACCCGAGCGCGTGACTCGCGCGCTTGGGAAGGACCCACTTGCAATATCCAAAAACCCCAAGGGATTACTTGTAAATTATCCAAAAATAATACAGGTGATCCAAAAGTTCCTGGACTAAATCTAACTAGCAAAATGGCCGAGGGCCACTCTGCAAAATGCCCTTCACCTCACACGCACAAGCACGTGAAGTGACGTGACGAGGGACCTAATTGTAATATAGAAAAGTGCGGGGGCCTTATTGTAAATATTACAAAATTAATGAACGACCTATGAATGATTTACTACTTATTAACTGTTACAAAAATCGGCAGGGGGAGTTGTGCAAAATACCCTGCCTTGCATGCTGATGGACGGTGGGATCCCTCCCACTTATCCACATGTCAGCTTCAGGGTGCACGATGCCCCTTCGCCTGCCAACAGCTGAGATTAGGACGTCAGGAAGTGATCGGACGGCTGGCGAAGCGCTCGATCCTACGGCGCCTGGAGAATCTGGGAACACCCTCAAGATCAGACGGCTACGAACGACCTTCGATGAACTGGGAAGAACTCGCGGGGATGCGAGTTTCCCCAGCGTCGATCTCCCTCCTCCGCTGCTATTTCGTGCTACAAAATGGTGCCCAGCACTCCTGCAGTGGTCCTCGATGTGTTGGCGACTCCAGAAATCCCCGGTGGTGGCCGGAGGGCTCGTGCAGGTCACCGGAGCGGAAGGGCCCCAGATACCTCCGCCTCCTTCAAAAACAAGTCCTAGGAGCTTTTCAAGGCTCAAGACCTGCATAAAAATGATTAAACCTTCGAGAGCAAAGTGCCTTGAAGGTTGGGGGAGCAAGTGGATGCGGGGGTGGCGAAAATGGCGGTCGGCCGGAGGAGCGCTCCGGCGAATGTGTAGATGATGCGACTCGATCGACGAAAATCGATGATGAAGGTGGATACATGTTTCTACGACTATGATGAGTAAAAGAAGCAAAGAAAAGCAAACACTAAACACCTCAAAGGGGCAGACCCTGAGGTAAAAAATACCTCGACGGCTAAGTGGCTAGAGGTGGGGAACTTGCCCAGATCCATGTCCAAGCCCCTCCCTCAATGACTGGGGCTGGATGCTGTCACTACCAGCCGATCGAAAGCACACAAAGGTGGAGAGGATGGGACCAAAATGGGGTTCGAATTTTGAAAATGGATGAAGGGTGGTTTTTGTATGGCTGACCGACGGGGCTTAAAGAACAAGGAATATCAGGCGAATCGATGGCCCTCACCCCCAAAAAACACAAGGGCGTGTATCCTCGATCGATGGCGAACAAAAGTCAAGAAGGCTCCATTAGAAGATGATGTAAGTGGCACCCTCAAAAAATCTGCCAAGATGAGTCAAAACAGCGCTCTGACAGACACACATGGGGGAAAGACGCCTAGTTGAAAAAATGTTTATTATTTTATAAGGTATTATATCTGATTTTTAATTATTTTTAGGAGGTATAAAAATAAGAGTTGCCTTTTATAGGCTATATAGGTATATACAACTATATATTTTAATTATTTATTTTTATTTTATGTATTTAATTTATTTCTTGTGTTTTATTATTTTATATATTTATAAAGTATTTTTATACACTTAAAAGTATTTTTATTTTATTTTTCTAAAGTCATTTGTATACTTAATAAAATAGAAATCTTATTTATATAGGTATGTATACAGGTATTATACTTATGTATATGATATACAAATATTCTATTTTATGTTTCTTTTGTGTTTTTGTTCAGATTTTAATATATAAATATATTATAAGTAATATTTACAAAGTTATAAAAAAATAAAATTGTAAAAATAATGAATAATAAATAAAATGAATATTCTAATATGTACAAGTATACAAGTAGGGTCCAAAACTCAACTTTCAAACCGTAACTCTGAAAAATACGAAACCACCTCCATTAAAGAGATTATTTTACACTATATACAATTAAAGGTGAGTTTGGCACATTTCGAGTTTTTATTTGCAAGATACGGGTCTGGGAAGTTGGAGTTCTGGAATTTTATTCAGATCATAACTTTTTATTTGTACACTATTTTTAGGTGAAATCAATTTTGTATTTTTCTATATTTAATTACCTATAACTTTCATGTTCGAAGTTTATTTATTTGAAGTATAAAGAGTGGAACCAAGAATAGGTCCCAAAATGAATAAAGAATGAAATGAAATGGATTTTTATTGGTGTTTAGACCTTTATCTCCCCCTACTTTATTCCTTATCGACCTATTCATCAAGATGCCTAGATCTCGGGGTTTCGGGTAATAAAATATTTACAATATTTTATTCTTTTTCTTTTCTTTTATTTATTCTATAATTTTGGCTTTAAATACAATATTTTATACACTATTTACATGCACATGCATGAATGCTAAGATGTTGGAATTAAGGGTATTTACACGCATTTGCTAGGGTTTTGCGGCCAAAATGATAGAATAAAGATGATGAAATGTGGATTCATCACCCCCCATACTTTACCTTTACTAGTCCCTAGCAAACACTTATGCAATAAGTGCAGAAAGAAAAAGAAAAAGAAGAAAGTGGATTAGATTTGATTATTAAACTTGTCTTCACAAAATCAAAGTTTGGAGCTCAAGTAGGACCTTTGAAATTTTAGTACGGGCGGAACCTTAATGAGAATCAGATTTGAAATCCAACAGCCCTTGAGAATCCCAAAACTCCGCTCAAGTCTCCTCAATGGCCAGGTCAGAAATATTTCAACTCATACGCAAACCCTTACGGCTATGAATCTGACTCGTACTGTGTAAGTGATAACGACTCTCCCCAACTAGAATGACAAAGAGACTGACTTCTCCAGCATGACGACCCAATGATTCCCCAATCCAACAACTCATTCCTCAAGGAGCATGGTATTCCCTTCTAAGTTCAAGTGGCAACCAGCCCAAGAGGAGGGGGTGAAGAGAAGAATGGATGGTAGCCAGTATAGCTACCAATCCTAGGATGCAAGACCAGTGTAGTCAAGTCATCCAGCTGCAGGCTCACATGATTTGACTTTGAAGCTCAAGCTTGCTTATTTGACTTTACAACATATGTACACTCCAGCGGGCATTTTTTTTTATTTTTGTACAGGCCTGTCCACTTTTTTGGAGTTTTTACTTTTTGCATTTTTTGAATACTATATACAACAGCATTTACATAGGCAGTTTTCCCTCTTGAGCCAGTATACTATCTCTCTTTTGAAGCTTTATTGCAACCCATGATCTCCTATACTCGAAACTCATCATCACTGGACGGTTGGGGTGCACTTCCCTCCCTAGAGGAGGACAGGTGTTTCCACCTGTGTGCGTCTCATACCGACAAATCCAACCCCCTCAACACTCCAACTGAGTTGAGCCATGTGAAAGGTGCAGGTGTCCAAGTTAGGTCATTATCAACAAGAGTCGTGCGTGTGCTCCGAAATACTCTACTTAGGCAGTCAAGAATCCATTGAACCAAGTCTCGTAATCCTCAAAGAATTAAGTCAACTAGACCAGAAGTACCTCAATTCCAGTTCCTATAAGGTTCCTGTTAATTAGGTAGATTTAAAGGTCCAATCAAGCTCCAATCTCTAGATTTTATTTAGACATGTTCAACTATCAAACTCAATCCGAAAAATGCTCATGCTATGCAAATGATATGCAGAATGCAGAAAATATTTTTGTGATGCAATTTTCAAGATTTTGAACTTTTTAAGGATTTTTGAAAAGATGATGCATATGCATTTTTTTAAATTTTTCAAAAAGATTTTTTTCAAATGTTTTTGGATTTTAGTTTTGCAAATGTTTTTGGGATTTTTGAAAACAAAAGGTTTTGGCTAAAAATTAGGTACAAATATTTACAAAGGGATGCATCTTATATATACAAGAAGTGGATTTTAAGAATTTACAAGGGTAAGTGGTCAATTTTATAAATATATAGTGAACTTTAGACGAGATGTATGTATTCCTCAAACTTATTTGACACAGGTTTTTCAAACAGTTTTGAAAACTATAGTCCAAAATAGTTTTTACAAATAATTTTACACACATGTACACACATTTGAAAATCATTTTGCAAAGGTTTTCCAAACAGTATATATAGATTTTTCAAATATTTTTGCAACCATTTTTCAAACTATTTGCAAATCATTTTTCAAATATTTTTTTTTACACAAAAAAAATAAATTTTTACAATCAAAATCTTTTTACAAAGGTTGAAAACATGTAACAAAACGTTTTCAGAATAGTTTTCAAAAGATCTTTCACAAGGATTTTCAAACTATTTTTCAAACATTTTGCAAAAAATATTTTCATCTGATTTATTAATCAGTAAATACACAAAGAATTTGAGGAATAATCACATCTTTTTATTAAGGTTTTTAATGAATTTTATAATAGTATAATTAGCCATGGTATTAGGAAAATACGAAAGTACGAGTTATGTCTAAAGTATATACACAGTATATTTGACCTCCCTATACTTAGCTTGAGCTATGTCCTCATAGATCGGAGAGAAAAGAGAATACATAACTCGTACTAAGTATAGAAAAGTCTAAAGAATAAATAAATAAGAGATGAATAAACGAATGAGAAATCGACCGTCCCCCCATACTTAGGATCAAATAATCCTAAGTATAGAAGACTGTACACAAAGCAGGGAGGGTCAAGGGTGGGAATGAACAGATCGTACTCAGACTGTCTCCCCCTATACTTAGGGTAAGATACCCCTAAGTATAGACAAGAAGAGGAGACAATGGAGAGGATCAAAGAATAGAATCACTCGGGGTGCATACCCCCCTATACTTATGACAAAGTACATCCTAAGAATAGAAAACTGTCTACAAGGGGCGATACCTTTTTGATAGATAAAGAAGATAGAAGAGGAAAAGAAGAAAAGAAGAAAAGAAGAAAAGATATCAACAGATGGATATATACAACGGAAGATGGAAGTGATAACCATGTACGAGATGCAAATGATCCGAGTCAAAGAACACATCTCATACCAGAAGGATGGGGGCAACGTCAACGGCCGGCGAATCATGGTCTAGATATAACTTCAGGCGCTGACCGTTAACACGAAAGGTAGAGGAAGATGATGGCTCGGATATATCAATGATAACATTGTCATGTACCTTCCTGACCACATACGAACCTTTCCACTTACTCTGTAATTTCCCTGGAAATAACTTCATCCTGGAATCAAACAACCATACACGCTGATCGGGCTCAAACTGTTTATGGCTGATATGAGAATCATGCCATGTCTTCACTTTTTCCTTGTACTGTAGGCTGCTAGAAAAGGCTGTATCTCTCAACTCCTCCAGGGCTGCCAACTCTGCTCTCCTCTGTTCTCCTATACTCTCGGGATCTAACAGTAACGCAGTGACTGCCCAAAATGATTTATGCTTGATTTCCACTAGCAGATGGCACGGCTTGCCATAGACGAGGCGAAAGGGAGATGTCCCTAATGGATTTTTGAAGGAGGTCCGATAGGACTACAAGACTGAGTCCAAAAGCTGTGACCAATCCTTTCGCTCTGGGCGGACAACCTTCTGTAAGATCGTCTTGATCTCCCTATTCGATACTTCGGCAAGACCATTAGTCTGAGGTTGGTACGACGTGGCAACATGATGGTCAATGCCGAACTCATCTGCAAGGGCCCAGACTTTATCATTAATGAACTGAGACCCCCATCTGAAATCAAAACTCTGGGTACCCTGAATCGTGAAATGATATTTTTACTAAAAAATCGACACACTGTCTTAGCATCTACGGCTCGGGCTGGGATGGCCACAACCCAATGGCTAACATAATCCACAGCAAGCAAAATGTGTTCAAACCCCTGACTCTTAGGAAATGGGCCCATGAAATCAATCCCCCATGCATCAAAACCTCACAAAAGTGAATGGGCTGCATGGGCATCATGCCTCTCTGTCCGCAAGTACCCATCTTCTGACAGTCAGTACACCTCTTCACGAATTCATCTGAATCCTTGAAGAGAGTAGGCCACCAAAGGCCGGATTGGAGCACCTTCTGTGCTGTCCTTCTCCCGTAATGATGTCCTCCTGCCTCAATCTTGTGGCAGTAGGTGAGGATGCTATGCTGCTCTTCTTGAGGAATGCACCTTCTCCAGATGCTATCCCCTCCTTCATGATAAAGGATGGGATCCTCCCAATGGTAAAACTTGGCCTTAGCTAGGAAGGTCTCAAGTTTCTGCCTGGGCCAACCTTGGGGAACTGTCTTAGCAACAAGATAGTTTACAAAGTCGGCATACCATGGGAGCGAAGAGATCGCAAAGATCGCCTCATCCGGAAATGTCTCTGTGATAGGTGTGCTGGGCTTAGATTTCTCGAGGTTCTCTAAGCGGGAGAGATGATCCGCCACCGCATTCTTAACTCCAGGCTTGTCCTTAATCTCAATATCAAATTCCTGGAGCAGAAGGATCCATCTGGTAAGGAGAGCTTTGGCATCCTTCTTGGCCATGAGGTACCGGATGGCAGTGTGATCTGTATAAATAGTCACTCTAGATCCGAGAATATATGATCGATACTTATCCAAAGCAAAGACTACGACCATCATCTCTTTCTCAGTCACAGTGTAATTCTGCTGAGCGGCATCCAAAGTCCATCTGGCGTAGTGAATGGCATACAACAATCCATCCCTCCTCTGTCCAAGCACAACCCCAACGGAAAAATCAGAAGCGTCCGTCATGATCTCGAATGGGAGAGACCAATTGGGTGGTTGAAGGACAGAAGCCGTGATAATCATATTCTTGAGAGTCTCAAAAGACGCTAGACACTTATCATCAATAATGAACTCGATGTCTTTTGTCAGCAAATCAATAAGCGGTCGGGCAATTCGACTGAAGTCATGAATAAACCATCGGTACAAACCGATATGCCCCAGAAAAGACCGCAATTGACGCAAATTGGACGGCTGATTGAGTCTTATTATGATATCCACCTTGGCCGGATCGACCTCCATGCCCCTGTCGGAGATGATATGACCAAGGACCGTCCCTTGAGTCACCATGAAGTGACTCTTCTCCCAAGACAAGACAAGATTGACCTCTATGCAGCGCTGAAGCACACGGTCTAGGCAGTCAAGACAAGCATCAAACCCATCGCCATAGACCGAGAAGTCATCCATAAAGACCTCTAAGCAATCACCCACCATGTCCGAGAAAATGGACAACATGCACCTTTGGAATGTCGCGGGGGCGTTACATAGACCAAAGGGCATCCGTCTGAAAGCATAAGTCCCAAACGGACCGGTGAATGTCGTTTTTCTCCTGGTCTTCGGGCGCAATGGCCACTTGATTATAACTGGAGTACCCGTCAAGAAAACAGTAGTGACTCTTCCCAGCTAGCCTCTCGATAATCTGATCAATGAATGGCAGCGAGAAATGATTCTTCTTGGTGGCCTGATTCAATCGTCTGTAGTCCACACAGACCCTCCAAGAAGTTGGTACCCGGTTAGCTATCTCTTCTCCGGACTCATTCACAACTGTAGTGATGCCCGTCTTCTTGGGCACCACATGTAATGGACTAACCTACTTGGAGTCGGAGATGGGGTAGATAAAATCAGCACTCCACCACCTTGATATTTCTTTCATGACCACATCTCGAAGATTCGGGTTCAGCCGTCGCTGTAACTCACGCGAAGGCCTAGCGTCCCTCCTCAAGATAGATGTGGTGGGAGCACAGAGCAGGACTAATCCCCTAGAGATAAGCTATACTCCATCCTATCGCCTTACGGTTTCTTTCAAGAACCTTCATCAGACGAGATTCTTGTTCTTCAGTCAAACCTGCTGAGATAATGTCTGGGTGCATATCTGTCTCACCCGTAAGGAACCTATACTTCAGCGACTGCGGCAAGGGTTTCAACTCTGGACAACTAGGAGGTGGCAGATCTGGCTTCTGATATGTCTGTGTAAAGGCTACTAGGTCTGCATGAGATAACTCTCGTTGCGCATGAGAATCTGACGAAGGGAACACTGCTAAATCATTAATAAACTGTACTGGCTCGCACTCCGTCATGGCTGTCGGCTCAGAAGGAATCAGACACGTCAAATAGTCATCAAAATCATCCCAATCGATGTCTGAATCCGAGGGATCAGAACTAGAAGAACATGAATGAAATTCTGTTGCACCACTCGTCACAGAACTGTCAGCCTCAAAGGTATCCTCCTCCAGGGGTGTGCTCTCCAGGCTCTCAACTGCCATAAGCCGTAAATATAGTGAATATGTAAGCAAGGCGAGGGTCTGTGCTACCGGATCTGTCCAAATGGATTCATCATCTATCATCATAAAATCACACTCCTGGTGGATGTCTGACTTGGCCTCTGTCATCTACTCAATATCACTGGACTGCTCTGAGCATGCTAATTCTCTCGCTCTGGTCTCATCGATCGTTTCTATTTGTATACTCTTGCCCTCTACGTAAAAGCACACCTTCCCATTATCATGATTGGTCACCGCCTTGGCTGTGGCCAAGAATGGGCGTCCAAATATGATAGGGGCATCAGTTACCGACTCAGGGATCTCCATGTCCAGTACAACAAAGTCCATGGGGAATTTCAGGCCCTGAATGGTAACGACCACGTCTCTCAACAACCCCTTCGGCCTCTTAGTCGACCTATCAGCAAACTGAAGGATTGTCCTGCTCCGAAGAAGAGGACCAAACTCGAATTGGTCGAGTAAGGCTACCAGAAGGAGGTTAATCGAAGATCCGCTGTCTAATAGAGTACGATCGAACCGCTGCTCCTGAATCTCGCATCTGACATAGGGAGCTCCTGCATCAGGTCTCTTGGCTGGCATTCAGTTCTGAATGGTGCAACAAGTGTCATGAGTGAGCACATGGATTTGATCTCTGTGGTTCCTCTTCTCTATGCGGACTGTAGTCTTCTCTTTCAAGCTCTTTTGTAAGAGGGGAATGTGCTCAAGTGCCTCCTGTAGAGTCAGCTGGATCTGGAATCTATCAATCACCTGGTTGTTGAACTCTACTTGTTGAGTCTTTTTTGGATTTTCTTTTTTATTCCCCTTCGCCAAGCGGAGTGCTTCAGGGAAGGGGATGGAAGGGGCCTCCGCAGATGGAGGACTAGGAATAGGTCCCTATGCATGTGAAGGAATAGAATCCATACCATGATCATCATTCAACACATATGGATCTGAAGTCTAAACAGAAACCTTTCCTTTATTCATTTTTTGTTCTTTTTATTGCCACAGTCCTTAGATACAAAAGGTGGCAACACAACATGTGGGAGCTCAACAAAAGTAGAAGTGGTGGCCTCAGTACCACCAACAGCATCTGACTTCGCGGCATCAGCACCGCGCTCTGGCACAACATCAAAAATGGTGGCATCAGCACCACCATATGCATCTGGTCTCATGACGGCCTCATCACCGTCGTCATGATCTCCATCCTTGGTGGCATCAGCACCACTGTCATCAACATCATCAGCAGCATCAACACCGCTACTCCGCTCATCTGGCGCTCCGGATTCTTCATGCTGTTGTCGCTCAGATGAGGCGCCGCCGGCGGGTATCCTACTGCTCCTAGTAGTCACAAAATCAGCATCATACAAAGAAGACATGTCACTCAAATAAACACTAGGAGAAGTATCCTCTGTAAACTGTACCTGCTCAGATTTTCTTTTTAAACTGTTCGGATTAGGTTCGATCTGTGCAGGTATGGCGGCCTTGCCTTTGATGATATCTCTCATTTCCTGCCGGAACTCATCCAGTTCCTGCCGGATAGATGCTCGATGTTCTGAAAGCAATCGGGCGAGGTCGTCTAATGCTGGGTTCTCGAAGGCAGGTGCCTAAGAACCGGAAGTGTTCCCTTGCTAGAACTGAGGTTGCTGCTGGGAGGAGAAGTGCTCACGAGGCTGGGGGTATGACTGGTGGGGCTGTTGATGCTGCCGCCACTGCTGTCCCTGATAGGTGGGACGAGGACCATGCTGATACTGTTGTTGGGCATACTGGGGCTGCTGCTGCTGTTGTATGTTCTGCTGTTCTAGAGCGGGAGACTGCTGTTGGGAGGAGGTGCTACCAGTGGTCCAACGGAATCCGGGGTGATCGCGACGAATCCCGGGCTGTGGGTACCAGTCGTACCATATCCCATTGACTTCCATCAATGGCTCCTGCTCGAAGGATGGTGGAGGAAGAACTGCCAATGGATGATCTGGCTGATAGACGATCATCTGAGTATCCTGAGATGGTGTCTGCGATGGGTGATACTGTAGTTGCGGCACCGGCTCTGCCTGGATGTGGTTGACCTGGAGGTAGGGGGTAGAAGGCTGGGTTGAGCTACTACTGCTGGGATCAGCTCGTGACCTGGGAGGCTGCTGAGTAGACATTTGTGCCTCCTGGATGCGAAGAATCTGCGTCTTCAGGTCACTCATAGTCTTGGTAATCTGGTCCATCTGGGCCAGTCCTTGCATCTGCTTTTTCTCGAGGATCTCGAGACGGTCCAGCTTCTCACTAATGATGCCCATGTCGGCTGTGGCTAATTCGGCTTGGGCTGCAACTGCTGACGGAGTATGAGGACCTGCATTGATGCGAGCGATCCTCTAAAATGATCCTTCTCCTTGGGGGGGCTTCTGCTGTGTGTAGACTCTGGCTTGGGCCATGACCATTGAGTTCTATGCCATTCCTTCATAGATGGCCCAGACGTCGTCTTCACCCTTGAAAAAATGACCCACTACAAGAGGCATTTACAAGCCCCTGCAACTCCGGTGTCAGCCCACAGAAGAAAATCTGAACCAAATTGGGCTTGGATATATCATGGTGTGGATACCGGTCAATGAGCTCTCTGAATAGATCCCAGGCCTCATGGAATTGTTCATTAGGGATCATTATGAAATTGCTGATCATGGCTCGTGCTGCGCTGGTTCGGCCGAGAGGATAATACTTGTCCAGATATGCGGTCCGAACTTGTGCCCAAGTGTCGACGAACTTTCCCAAATGTTTCAGCCAGTACGCGGCTCTATCAACCAAAGAGAATGGGAAATCTATCATCTTGATAGTGTCCTCAGTCACCAGCCTGTCATGGATTGTTCTGCAGATCATCTCAAATTCCTGCAGATGGAGGTGTGGCTCTTCGGTCACCAGCCCATGGAATTTAGGTAGTAGCTGAATAGTGTGGGGGCGAATCTCGAAATCTCCATGAACGGGAGGAAGTCGGATCCATCGATGAGTAAGGGATGCTGCAGGATTGTGCAATTCCCTCATGATTGTCTATGGCGGTCTCTCAACATCAAGATCTCCTCCTACTGCATCAGGTATGTCTCCTCCACCACCTGCGGCTCTGTTTTCTCTATCAGCTTGCATCTGCGCCAGCTCTCGCATGACATCACCCATGAAGGCTCTCTGGTCCCTGATCTGTTTCTGCATTGTCTCCAGGGAGGCTAGAAGTGAATTGTTGATGGCAGCTTGGTCATATAGGAAAGGAGGGTGCTCCTGCTCATCTGGGTGTTCTCCTCTGTCTGCCATGTCTGGATTCTCTGAAAAGGCAAAAGAACCCATCTCAGGTGCCGTCAAATGATCTGAGCTCTGTGTTGCACTAAATTCTGAAACTGCTGGACTGATGGAAGGAAGAAGGGTGGTTGAGGGGGAACATGGTAGAAGTGAACTCAGGTTCGGAGAGTGGGTCTAGACTCCCCGAAACCGTCCTAGATGAATAAGGAGTGCTGGATAGCGGTGCCGATAGAGACAGCCTAAGAGATCTCCTTCCCATCATCGTGATTATTGAGAGGAGTAAGGTTGAGAAATGAAGAAGAGGGGGGGGGGCAAAATTGTGCACAATTGTGCAGAGTTTTTGATCTTGACCTAGATCCAACTAATCAATCAAACATAATGCAAGGGGTTCACCAACTCAATGTGTGAAGCCGTAAGAGATCAGCTATTATCTTTGTAGTTTTTAGATGAATTCAGGCATTTATCTTTGAACAAGTCCTCAGAGCGCTACGCCTATAGGAGCGAGAGTACTGCCGGAAGAGTATCCCGTACTTGTCCTTCTCCTGTGTAACCTGTAGTTTGCACTTTTTGAAGTCCTTGTAACCCTTCCCGGATCCCTACTCAGCCAAAGAAATAGAGAAAGGAAGCCAATAGGCGAAATCGATACTTCGGATTTCGCTCGCAACGGAATCACCCGTGAGCGTGCAAGAACCTACTCGGACGCAAGACGATGAGACAGACACTCCCGTGAAGGTGTGGCCTAGGCTCGATACTTCGGACAAGGTCGATGCTCTACACAATAGAGAGTCATCAATGGTGACCAAGCCCTACTCATCCACGTATGATGGAAGCGCCAATACTTCGGAAATCCAGGCGATACATAAGGCAACCACAGACTGGGTTTTTGGCTCTAATCCTTACGAAGCCGCTCTCTCACTTGGAAGGAGACCTTCCCATGCAACCTAAATACAAATGAGGGTATTACTCACCCCAAGAAATGAATCCAATTAACCAATTTTATTTGGGTCAAGTTTTATTTAGCAATCCCTTTTTTATTTTTTGGTGTTATCACTTGTTTTGAGTCAGTTCAATACAAGCGCCTAATGTTTTTGTATTTTTCCTTGATTCCTATTTGTTCCAAAAACAGAGGGAGAAGAGTCGAAAAAGCCAATGCAAGTGGCACTAAGATGGAAATCTCACCTGAGTGCCTAAATGATGGATGCTAAGATAGAAGACTTACAGAGACTCCCAGATCTCTCCATGCGGGATGCAAAACAAGAATTTTTAAACCTATGTTATATGGCGATATGCACACAGAAATCGTCCTAAGCAGGCAATTGCTAGCGTGAAGCACCACTAGTCGGTTACCGATCTTCAATCCAGGAGTCCAGTCTAGCCTCACCCCTCCTCTTCTCAACACATCGAGTTCAGGAGCATCACTTGACAGGGTGGGCTCACGGTACGTAGGCTTGAAGATGATGAGGCGGCTGTTTAATTTAAACTAAGTCCAAAACGCACTATAGGTACATGCAATGGTTATTAGGGTGTTTGGACCTAATTTACTCGATCAAGCAAGCCTAAAAGCTAAGGACTCATTCCACAAAAGAAAGGAAAAATAAAACAAAACCGGAAAATGACAACGGTGAAAACGTGATGAAAACTGCGGTGAGCCCTCAAGTGAACAATCACTTGGAAATTAGGCCCGAGTGTCCGAAGTGTCCAAGTACCTGTGATCCTCCTCGATCCACGGTCCCTCGCAAGAAGACAAGAAAGATAAATGGTCAGATAACTCAAAAATAGATATAAAAAATGAGAGATCAAATGAGCAATAATGTAAGCAAATAATCACAATCACAATTAAACAAAGATCTAAACATTGTTGCTCCTCGGCAGCCGGAAATTGGTGGTCTTAAGTTCCACACAAGGCGGGAACTCAGTCGATGCGTCGACCACTCAGAAATCCGAACTAAAGTCAACAATGAACCCACAATAGTATAAATCAAACAATGAAGAACAAATGTGGAGTCAAATTTATTTTAACTCTACAAGAAATGTGTATAGTGCAAGTATGTGTAGAGTGTCGAACATAGGGAGCACACAGGATAGATCAAGCAAGTGCAAGATGTGAATGTGATTAAGTGTCTACAAAGATGCAAATTTTTGTGGGTTTTTAATTTTTATTTTTTTAATTTTTAATTTTATATTTTTGTATTTTAATTTTTGATTTTCTGATTTTATATTTTCTTTTTATATTTTATATATTTTTATTTATTATTCATTATTTTTACAATTTTATATTTTTATAACTTTGTAAATATTACTTATAATATATTTATATATATAAAAATCTGAATAAAAAACAAAAGAAACCTAAAATAGAATATTTGTATATCATATACATAGGTATAATACCTGTATACATACCTATATAAATAAGATTTCTATTTTATTAAGTATACAAATGACTTCAGAAAAATAAAATAAAAATACCTTTAAGTGTATAAAAATACTTTATAAATACGTAAAATAATAAAACACAAGAAATAAATTAAATACATAAAATAAAAATAAATTATTAAAATATATAGTTGTATATACCTATATATCCTATAAAAGGCAACTCTTATTTTTATACCTCCTAAAAATAATTAAAAATTATATTAAAATACCTTATAAAAAATAAACAAATTTTATTTAATAATCAAAAAATAATTAATTCATTTCCTGTTTTTAATTGAATTTACAAAACATTTTTCAGGGGTTTTTCCTGGTTGGTCCACGTGGACGAACCAGGCGCAAACCCTAGTTGACTTCGGTCAACTAGGCGTCCTTCCCCCATGTGCGTCCGTCAGAGCAACGTTTTGACTCATCTTGGTGGATTTTTCGAGGGCGCCACTTACATCATCTTGTAATGGAGCCTTCTTGACTTTTGTTCGCCGTCGATCGAGGATACACGCCCTTGTGTTTTTTGGGGGCGAGGGCCATCGATTCGCCCGATATTCCTTATTCTTTGAGCCCCATCAGTCAGCCATACAAAAACCACACTTCATCCATTTTCAAAATCCAAACCCCATTTTCGTCCCATCCTCTCCACCTTTGTATGCTTTCGGTCGGCTGGTGGTGACAACATCCAGCCCCAGTCATCGAGGGAGGGGCTCGGACGTGGATCTGGGCGAGTTCCCCACCTCCGGCCACTTAGCCGTCGAGGTATTTTCTACCTCAGGGTCTGCCCCTTTGAGGTGTTTAGTGTTTGCTTTTCTTTGCTTCTTTTATTCATCATAGACGTAGGAACACGTATCCACCTTCATCATCGATTTTCGTCGATCGAGTCACATCATCTACACCTTCGTCGGAGCGCTCCTCCGGCCGACCGTCATTTTCGCCACCTCCGCGTCCACTTGCTCCCCCAACCTTCAAGGCACTTTGCCCTCAAAGGTTTAATCATTTTTGTGCAGGTCTTGAGCCTTGAAAAGCTTCTGGGACTCGTTTTTGAAGGAGGCGGAGGTATCTAGGGCCCTTCCACTCCAGTGACCTCGCGCGAGCCCTTCGGCCACCACCGGAGATTTCTGGAGTCGCCAGCACATCGAGGACCACCGCAGGAGTGCTGAGCACCATTTTGTAGCACGAAACAACAGCGGAGGAGGGAGATCAACGCTGGGGAAACTCACATCCCCGCGAGTTCTTCCCAGTTCATCGAAGGCCCTTCGTAGCCGTCCGATCTTGAGGGTGTTCCCAGATTCTCCAGGCACCGTAGGATCGAGCGCTCCGCCAGCCGTCCGATCACTTCCTGACGTCCTATTCTTAGCCGTTGGCGGGCGAAGGGGCATCGTGCTCCCTGAAGCTGACATGTGGATATCCCACTGTCCATCAGCGCGCAAGGTAGGGTATTTTGCACAACTCCCCCTACCGATTTTTGTAATAGTTAATTAGTACTAAATCATTCATAGGCCGTTCATTAATTTTGTAATATTTACAGTAAGGCCCCCACACTTTTCTATATTACAACTAGGTCCCTCGCCACGTCACCTTATGTGCCTGTGTGCGTGAGGTGAAGGGCATTTTGTAGAGGGGCCCTCGACCCTTTTGCTCGTTAGATTTAGTCCAGGAACTTTTGGATCACCTGTATTATTTTTGGATAATTTGCAAGTAAGCCCTTGGGGTTTTTGGATATTGCAAGTGGGTCCTTCCTAGGCGCGCGCCAGTCACGTGCTTGGGTGGGCATTTTGCAGTTGAGCCCTTACGGCTTTGGGTATTTGTAATCAATCCAGGAACTTTATTTACTAGTTATATATTTTGCGTGAAAATTTCACTTTGGCCCCTGGATGTTTGCTTATTTGCACTTATGCCCTTGCAAGTAGTGTAGTTTCTTGATGTTGTATCTATTTATTTCATGCATCTATAAATTTCTAAAAAATTCACAAAAAATAGTTTAAGCTCCTGTTTGCTTGCTCATTTAATTCATATTTTTGCATTGCATTTTTATTTATTTTTATATTTATTAAAAATAAAAAACATGCATTTTCAGCACTGTTTGCATTAGAAAATCCATAAAAATTATAAAAACGTTTTGAAAAATTCCAAAAAAATATATTTTGTGTATTTCAGCATCTTTTAGTGTCAGTCAAAAAATCATTAAAAATTTCAAAACAAAAACCCTAAAAATTAGAAAACTCCTAAATTCTTCCTAAAAATGTAAAAAATTCTAGAAAAATCCTAAAAATACAAGCTAAGTTTCTGTAGTTTTCTTATTTTATTTCCTTCATTTTAAAATTAATTTGAGAATTTTGGTACTATTTAGTATTTTTAACCCTCATTTTAAATTCGTTCAGTAGCTTAATTCACTGTTTTCTTGTATTTGGACTTCTAAAAATACCAAAAATATTCCAAAAAATCCCTAAAAATCACAAAAACAATAGAAAAATATAAAAAGATCAAGAACATTTTATTCCCTGATTTTTGAGTATTTTTACTTATTTTTATAAATACCTTTTCCCTCTTTTCTCTTACTTTAATATGTACAAGTATACAAGTAGGGTCCAAAACTCAACTTTCAAACCGTAACTCCGAAAAATACGAAACCATCTCCATTAAATAGATTATTTTACACTATATACAATTAAAGTGAGTTTGGCACATTTCGAGTTTTTATTTGCAAGATACGGGTCTCGGAAGTTGGAGTTCTGGAATTTTATTCAGATCATAACTTTTTATCTGTACATTATTTTTAGGTGAAATCAATTTTGTATTTTTCTATATTTAATTATCTACAACTTTCATGTTCAAAGTTTCTTTATTTGAAGTATAAAGAGTGGAACCAAGAATAGGTCCAAAAATGAATAAAGAATGAAATGAAAGGGATTTTTATTGGTGTTTAGACCTTTATCCCCCCTACTTTATTCCTTGTAGACCTATTCATCAAGATGGCTAGGTCTCGGGTTATGGGTCATAAAATATTTACAATATTTTACTCTTTTTCTTTTCTTTTATTTATTCTATAATTTTGGCTTTAAATACAGTATTTTATACACTATTTACATGCACATGCATGAATGCTAAGATGTTGGAATTAAGGGTATTTACACGCATTTGCTAGGGTTTTTGCGGCCAAAATGATAGAATAAAGATGATGAAATGTGGATTCATCAATACTTGGAGATAAGGATAGGGTGATTGTATTGTTCCACGTATATTGACTTGGATATTGAGAATCATATCTCAAATCCAGATCTTGCAGATCCCATAGATGCTTGATTAAATCAAGACCACAAATCTAATCTTCTCATTGCATATGAATCACATTCAGATCAATGTCCAACATTTGTATCAAGATCAGATCACTTCTCTACTGAGAGGAGTCACTAAAATCCAGACCTGTTTCATCACTTCCTAGGAATGGAAGCATCATGGTTATACAATCTTTTATAATCACATCACCTCAGATAATCCTAATACCAGTACATCCTGCATACTGGAAGACCTAGATTAAACCCGAAGTTTTAGATCTCTTTTTGACTGTCTCCTTCATGATTCTATCATTAAGTTTCTCATTCGATCAATGGGAGTCAGTATCGATCATGTACTTTCTAAAAGCACATATCATACCTAGGTGTTGATCATATACTTTTCAAAAGCATATATCAAGCCTACAAATTCAGTCAAGCTTCCAAAGCGAGATGACCGCACACGAAATTTGATTCTTCCCAATATCTCATGAGTGAGATCATGTCTTCTGGTTCAGTAAATGAACATGTATGATCCCTTTGAGAGATTGTATTACTCATATGCCCTTATATGCACACCATGTCGCCGGTATATAGACCTTGATTAGGTCATCAACCTATCGGTGTACCAAATGTACATACTCAGACATATAGTAACACATCTATCTCCAGTCAGAGGATGCATGCCTATACCATGACAACATACGACATAGGTCTTTGGTTATCTCGATCTCGTTTAGTTGACTCTTTGACCTAACTAATCTGACACCTCCGAATCTCTATTCTTTTGCAGAGGACCTGCATCAAAAGGTCGGTCAGATATCAACCTTTAGAGATAAGGATTGCCATCTCCTACTCAAGATGGAGATCACATCTTAACAATCATTTGACGGTGCTTGATGAGTCCTCAATCTAACTCTTTAGATATTCATCGAAGCACCAACCTCTATGATTCAATAATTGAATCAACAACTGTATGATCATTAAGATGGTCATGGTACATAATCCTAATTGTACTAAGTGACCTATTATGAAAATTAGTTATTCTTCATTTCAGATTAAGGAGTGAATTGCAATAACACTTATTGCATAATGGCTCGTTGTGGGCTCGCATGTCCAACAATCTCCCACTAGCCCAAAGAGCCATTAATGGGCTAATCATTAAACTCACACTCATGTGACAATCATAGGTTATTTAATATAGCCAGGTAAGCTGATCAGTCACTTTGTTCCCGAGAGACTACGCCAAGTACTTTTACGGCACTTGCATATCCTTAATACCAGTGCTCGCATCCAATGCGAATGTTGCATCTTATGTAACCAATACTCAATATTGAGACAATCATAATGTTTTTGATACTACAACTCAACAATCGTTATAACGGTGTGTAATTTCAATTATCCTTACCAGAATACCCTTATTTCCAGATATCTCTATCTCTTAAGGTATCTGCAGTTAAGACCTTTTAGATCACTATCTATAAAGTCTTAGGTTCTTGATGATGAGACTTTGAGATCATTATCTCTAAGTCTTGTCATCTTTGAAGATATTGTTTTATTACTGCAACTAAGTGTTTTATCTCCATAGTAGGATTAGAAACAATTTACTACTCCCACTGCATGGCAGACTTCTGGCTTTTCGTACATATCTAGCACATACTAGGCTTTTAGCAACCGATGCACAAGGGCAAGTAGTTTTAGCATCATAAACACTTGATATGCTATCCCTTCAGATTGGTCAGTACCAAATCTTAAGGGAAAGGACCCTTCCTTGAACAAAATATATCCAGGATGTACCAATAATGTGACAATCACAATTCTCTCTCTTCTCTTTGCTTCTGAACAATTTCAGATCTAAGATCTAAGAGATATCCTTGAGATCATATCTCAAGGTATGAAATAGCCAGATCATAAAATACTTATTATCATTTTAAATGATTAGGATATTATCTACATTTATCATGATGAACACATTGGTACTCCCACTAAGCTTCACATGGCTCATCAAGTTTCTATTTGAAATCATAACATTTATAATTTCATCAAATCTTATGTTCCAACTACAAGAATCTTATTTAAGTCCACAGATGGAGTTATTCAACTTGCAAACCTTGATTTCCTCAACCATGAAGCCCTGGGGCTACTACTTATGAATATCCTCGAAAAGGTATTCATAGAGGAATGCAATCTTGACTTCCGTCTCGAAGATGTCAAAGTCAAGTTGTGCAACTATAGCTAGCAATATTCTGATGGGTTTAAGCATGGCCACTGAAGAAGAAGTCTCATCGCAAGCAATGTCTTCTCTTTGTGTGTATCTTGTGGATACTAGCCGTGCTTTGAAGGTCTTTACCTTCTCATCAGGTTCCCTCTTTCTCTTGAATATCCATTTACATCTTAATGGGTCTTACCCTTATAGGTGGATCCTCGAGGGTCCATATACAACACTTGTGTATGAAATCTACATTTAGACTTTACTGCTAACATCCATCTCTCCATGTCATGATCTTCAGAAGCTTCATCATATGAAGTCGAATCATTGTCAAACTTATCTGGCACATGGAATTCATCTTCAAACTCATTTGAAGAGGTATTCGTGTTTCATCTTTAGTTGTTCTTTTAGTTTCCGACTTAAGGAGCCGCATTATCTTCTCAAGATTCAATGAGTTCCTTCACTTCATTTTCATCTTGATTCTCAAGAAAGTCGTCATCTTAGAATCATATTCTTATATATGAAATTCTTTAAGAATCTCAAGGTCATAAAGTAGGCATCTAATACCATTCTTTATTTTCCTAATGAAGTAGCACTCTCTGGTGCTAGATTCCAGCTTACTTGCATGGAATCCTATTAAGGACATATATTGTAGTCTCTACTACATATATACCTTGGAAATTAAGAGATAACTATGCTAAGATTAATCATTTATCAAATCGTGTCACACATGATCAAATTGTATCTCCCCACAACTTCATTGAATTTAGGTGTATTAGGAGAAGTGAGATAGGAATGATATTCCTATCTCCATAAGGTATTCCTTGAATTCATCTAATAGATACTTAGCTACCTAGGTTAGATCAAATTCATTTCATCTTCCTTCAAACTTTGGTTCTAAACCGAAATTGTGAAATCTTTGAACATTTCAAAGTTTCTAAGGTGAAAGGAAGGAATCTCATATCACAAATAATCATCGAATGATATCACATATCATCAATGTTTATTATGATATAGATGATTTACATACATAAATATGTATAAGATATTGAATACCTTGGCATCTTACACAATTCTCAGAGAAAAGTATAGTGGACATATTTACTTTGAATACAATATTCACAAGTATGTAAGATTTGAATCTTTAGACAATCTAAAGTTCAATATCCCACTAGTCTATCGATCATACCAATAGACATATGTCCAAGACTCGATGCCATATCATTGTCAAATGATCTTCATCCTCCTATTGATATATTAAAGTTTAATTTTCAGTATTAGAAATATTAATGAACCTTTCATTAATATTCTAATTTAGTAGAGTCCACTATCATAGCTCTTTATGATAGGTCTATTCAAGAATACATGTTCATCTCCAATAATGAATGTATTCTAATATCTAGGTCATAGAGACATTCTCTAAGATCAAGGGCTCTCCCACTGAAAATATGAAGTCTATTTATTCTATGGAGATTATTGCAACAATTGTATCAATGCCCATATAGATGACTACTAATCCTTAAGATCAAATTTACTAATCTTCTACAACATATGCAACAATTACAAGTGTCATTAGAAGAATGAGATACAATTTTTAGACTTTAATATTATCTTATAAGAAAGTCAATTTCAATGATTAAATGTAGATTACTTTGATGCATTATCTGAGTCCTTCTCTAAGGATCCTAGATAGACTAGATAGTCGCACTATCATTACATCGACATATTGCAGTATTGGCATTCATCCAACTCTTCGGATGTCATATGTATAGAAACCATAGAAATATAGTCAACTCTTTGACTTTCCTTCTAATTTGGGTCCAACCCATGCTTCGATTGCATTCTCTTCATTTATAAACAACAATTGCTTAAGATGAAGGATCTCTAATATTGAATTCAAAAGATTTCAATATAAGAGTATTTCAACATTTATACATGTTTTATTTAATTCATACAATATGAATATTATGAAGCTTCATGAATGACTAGAGTATAGATAGTAGAATGATGACACTCATTGTATTTACATACATCTTAACTCTTAAAATCATTGGTTCAAGTAGGTATTCAAATAAATACATCATCTCTTATAGAGCCGCAATTCTGCATAATGCATTGAACCATGTCATTCATGATTAAATGTCGAGAGCACATATGTATGCTAATTCATCTTCTTAGATTTTATAAGGATTATTTGACAATTGCGATCATCATCGACATGTCACTTCCAAAGTACATTCGATGAGGGATTAAGACTATAGAGACATACAAACCCTGAGGTAATGTCTTATTGTCTTATTTAATTGTCACTCCTCATTTTGATGAGGAAACTTGCATATTGCAACCACATACATTATGTGTCCAATTGCAAGGATAATATCTTGATCATGAATTCAATTCATGATATTTCATTGGTTATTATTGAGTATAGATTTGAGTGGATTTAATGAGAATTATCTAAAATACGAAATTTGCATAAATATATATACATATACATATATACATATTTCACTTTAATTTAGGAATTTTTATATCAAAGTTGTCTTGCCTTGTCAACATTGAAAGTTCATTCCCTTAATCACTTTCAATGTAAGAGGTATTCTTACCATTATATCTCTAGTAAGATCTGGGATCTCCTTTCCCATCTTTGTTGCATCCCAATAATATGAGAAACTACAACTCAGATAAAAAGAAGCGGGAACTCATTCCTCTTTGCAAGTCCAACTTGCATTTCCCAATACTGTCTTTAACACCCAAGCCCACCACCCTTAAGTGATGTTGACCCGTTGTTAATTGAACCAACCGTCAACAGGAATGGAACTCGCTATGCACTATCCAATATTGTCCCAATAATATGAGGAACTGATACTAGGGTCACTACACATACAGTCTTACTCTTTCGAGAAGCAAAGAGCCCGATCCAGATGCGCTTGCATGCTGGAGCTATCACTTTGGACATGCATCTCCTACATACAATCCCTGACGACGGAACCCTTCGCTTTGACGGGAGACCATGGATGTCACTTATGTGATCCTCCACCTCATATTCACATTTAATTAATTATCATGAATCACATTCATATAATTAATTCTTCCGAGGGAAATATACATCTATCATAATAGAGTGTATTAATTGGAATAATTTACTTAATCTCATTAAATCAATTATCAATCCAATTCAATCATCAAACTTGATTGTTACTTGAAACAATGGTATTATCTCAAAGTACATATTATTTGAATTTTAATAATTAGAAAATACATCATGATCTCTCAAGCATCATCTATTCCCTACCTGCTGTCATGGCCAGTACCGATGGGAGTGGGACAGACCACATACGGTGCAACTTGCTACCCCAACGCTCCCCGACTAGACACTACATCCGCCTTAGGAAAAAATGCCGAGTCAATCACTTTGTACTTGAGATGATCATCGGTTTTTCAACGAAATTATACCATATAGTAATAATAAAAAACATTTTTTATTATAAGGAAATTTGCTAGACAAATTCCCAGAACCTATTCAAGTAACAAGTTTGATGAAAGTGTATCAAGTAACCAATTGGTGATCTAAATCTAATCAAATTATTCATTGGTTGAGGCAATGTCATTTAAGGGAACAATTATTATTAAAATATTTCCCAAATATTATCCATAATTATTCCAGGAAATTAACCATTAATTTCACAAGTTTCTTAAATGACAATCACAAGTTTCACGGTTGAGTATGTAATTTTCAGCAGTGACCCTCACCAACCAAAATTAGCATATCTCTTTCATTTTAAATCCAAATTAAGAAAAATCAATTTCCAGAGTTTGATATTTTGATTTAAAATAGAAAATATTATTAGAATGCATTTATAGGCATTTTAAAACAGTAATAACATCTTAATTACGTCACTAACCGCCATCCCTGAAACAGTGGACATATGGTCATTAAAACGACCATATCTTGAGAAAACGAAATCCAAATTAAGCAAACTCAAATGTCACATTTTTCTTGTTTAATGGGGAAAATTATCTATGTGATAAATTCATATTTAAATATTTTAAATAGGACCGAAAAATTATCACAAAACAGGGCTGCGAAAAATTGAAATGCAATAAAATTTTCATGAACCACAACGAGCCCAAATCTTCTTAGGTTCATGGATCTCATCCAAAACCTTCGACAACCTGGATCTGATACCACTTGAAGGATATGGGAAGACACTCAAGTGCATCATGAAAGCGTGTGGATCGCATCATATGAACGAGAGCGACTAGTCACACTAGTTGCTCCGGGCAGCGGAATTTAAAATTTTTTTAATGATGAAACCACATGATCCAAGAACACTTCTTGGATCATTTCATCTAAACCATAAATAGGTACTAGGGTTACCTCTTGAAGTGTGGTTGCGATCGAATCTCTAAACCAAGAGACCTCCTCTCTCAAGTCCGATCCAACGGAGGAGACGCTTGCGAGCACATTGATGAGACGCGTACTCCTCGCAATCCATGTTGATGATCCAAGCAGTGGATCTTCTGATCTTGTCACACGAGATCCACATCTTCTTCATGAGCAAGGTACACCAAAGGAGATGAAGATCCATGAGTAGTTGATCCGGCAACATAATAACGATGCTTCAACGATGATGACTCTCTCTTGTGCTCCATGGTCGACGGCCACAATGGGAGAGAGGGAGAGCACCTTTGGTGTGTAGAGAGAGAGATTATGGATTGATCATGTCACTAGAAGAGCAAGGGGTGCCTCTTCTTAAATAGTTTTTTGGGATCCATGGATCTCCATCCATGGACAACACAAAATCAGTGGATGAGATTGATTTGTGTTTCTTTCAATGACCATGATTTTTGTTGTGAAAACACAACAAAAATTAATTTAATTTAAATTAATATATAAATATATATATCGATAAATCCATACATTTAAATTCAAATCAAATCAATTAATTATCATGCGCCTTCTCCGCGGATACTTGGAGATAAGGACAAGGAGATTGTATTATTCCATGTATATTGACTTGGATATTGAGATCACATTTCAAATCCAGATCTTGTGGACCTCCCATAGATGCTTGATTAAATCAAGACCACAAATCTATTCTTTTCATTGCATCTTAATCACATTGACATCAATGTCCAACAATTGGATCAAAATCAGATCACTTCTCTACTGAGAGGAGTCACTAAAATCCATACCCATTTCATCACTTCCTAGGAATGGAAATGTCATGGTTATACAATCATTTATGATCACATCACCTCAGGTATTCCTAATACCTGTACATCCTGCATATTGGAAGACCTAGATTAAACCGAAGTTTTAGATCTCTTTTAGACTGTCTCCTTTAGGGTTTTATCATTCAATTCCTCATTTGATCAATGGGAGTTGGTATCGATAATGTACTTTCCAAAAGCACATATCATACCTAGGTGTTGATCATATACTTTCCAAAAACATATATCAAGCCTACAAATTCAGTCAGATTCCAAAGCGAGACGAACCTGTACGGAATTTGATTCTTTCCAATATCTCATGAGTGAGCTTATGTCTTCTGGTTCAGTAAATGAACCTGTATGATCCATTTGATAGATTATATTACTCATATGCCCTTATATGCACACCAACTCGTCGGTATATAGACCTTGATTAGGCCTTCAACCTATCGGTCTACCAAATGTACATACATAGACATATAGTAACACATCTGTTTCCGGTCAGAGGATGCGTGACTCTACCGTGACAGCATACGACATAGGTCTTTGGTTATCTCGATCTCGTTAAGCCAACTCTTTGACCTTAATCTCTATTCCTATGTAGAGGACCTGCATCAAGAGGTCAGTCAGATATCAACCTTTAGAGATAAGGATTTCCATCTCCTACTTAGGCTGGAGATCACATCTTAATAATCATTTGACAGTGCTTGATGAGTGCTCAATCTAACTCTTTAGATATTCATCCAAGCACCAGCCTCTATGATTCAATAATTGAATCAACAGCTGTATGATCATTAAGATGACCATGGTACATAACCCTAATTGTACTAAGGGACCTATTATGCAAATTAGTTATTCTTCATTTCATATTAAGGAGTGAATTGCAATAACATTTATTGCATAATGGCTCGCCGTGGGCTCGCATGTCCAACACCGAGGTCATCTAAACATAGATAAAAATTAAATATTAATTAAAACTATATCAAACAATTTCTTTTGATTTTTCTTTTGCTTATTTTATTATATTTTATGTTAATTTATTTATATACAATATTTCTCTAATTTTATTTGATTTTTTTAAGAAGTATAAAATATCACACCATAATAGGGTTATATAAATATTTGTTAAATAATGTTAATTATTTACAACATCTTAATTAGTAATTAGTATTAATCGTTGATGAATCTTGTTAATTAACCTAAGAAAAAGAGTTAATAATTATGATTAATGATGATAAATATGAATATCACACTATAACAACAGATTAGGGTGAGTTAAAGTCAAATGAGTCAGGTACCCGTCCCTTGGACACCCCTAGGGGATAAATTAGGAAGGGAAAGGAAATCCTAGGTGATTGAAGGAAATGCATGGGAAAATTTCTTCATTGCAAACTCTATTTATAATGTCAATTATGTGATCAGAAAATCATGTTTTCATTTACATAAGATTCTTATTTACTAAATTGCCATCTTGTCATTGATGTGATCGGAAAATCGTGTTTTCATTAACATAAGATTCTGGTTTACTAAATTACTGTCTTGATTCATTATCCATAATTACTCTATTTTCATTCTCTTTATTCAAATATATACCCCTTTGCTATGTTAGTGGTATTCTTATAGGAAACGAGCTCAAAATCACCTTTATGTGTCATGCTTAAGCATGATATTAAATTTGCTAACGTATAAGAAACTCAACTATCTTATATACCCGTTCATTTTGTAAATATTTTTTAATAAGTTGAAAGATAATATTATTCATTTCTCCCCTCTATAAGAGCACAAGCTAAAGAGGATGAGAAGACATGGAACCAAAGTTTGCTATATCATAAAATCTGTAAAAGTTTGCATCTTATATATACTTATATGCACAAACATTGGAGGGAAAGATGACATGTGACTTTATAAAAGGATGGTGCTCACAAATATCATATAATCACAAAAGCTATTAAAAAAACTAATTGTGTACAAGGGAACTTAATATTGTCCAAAGTTATGAGGTATGTGCTTCTGCATGTTTACGACATACTATAGAGTTAATCAATTTTTTACTTAGATTGGAAGCCTCCATATCATATATGATCACATCACTAAAACAAATATTTAGTAGACAAAGTATTCTCCCAGATGGAGATTGATACATGCACAAGATAAAAAAGTAAGGTTGATATGCCCTTTGAGATAGAGATAGAAGGGTTTTTAGTTAAATTTCAGTTGCAGTAAGACAATGAAAAAGAAAGATGTGTAAGAAGACAATGAAAGAGTGCTTTATTAACATTCAGACTAGTATAAATGGTGGTCATAGCCTAAGCAAAATCTCTATCGCAGCTACGAATGATGGAACATAGTAAAAATGAAAGGCTATAAATGGAGCAAGAAACATATATATTCAACTCAAAATCAATGTTGGACTTCCACCAACATGCTTGGTGAAGAGTACAATGATAATGGATAGAATTTTGAAGACCTAAAGAATGTTGATGCTTGTCGAGAGAAAAACGAAATAGCAATTTTAAGGAGTTAAATGGTACCTAGAAGATTTTTTGAGAAACAAATTAGCCCAGAAGATGAAAGTAATCCCATTATTTGTTAAAAATTAGATCTATAATGAGAAGTATCATCAATGATGATGTGGAAAAAGTGAGTAAGAAAGTGTATGGGAGGAGAAGATGATGTGGGGTTAACTCAAGAATAGACACTAAGAATGAATTATCCCCTCCCTCCCCTCGAAACAGGCGATCTTAAATTTAGCAAGAGAGAGTTATGAAACGAGAATAGTGAGAGAGAATGGTAGTCTTTTTCATAGATACGTTATAATCCATGGGAAAATGTCAATAGAGAAGCATCTAAATATAGATTGAAGTTTTTTAGAGTTTAAGCTGGATATGTGAGCTCATGGCTAGTCATTCGGCAATAAATGTTATTCCATTTATAGCATTCTGTATCAGAAATATACTGAATTAAATTTGTGCAGTTCATTGAGTCCTTATTTGCAATTATATTACATACCTTGACCATTTTTGATATCATATAATTAATAATCTATTTTTTTATCAAAATACATGTTGTGTAGTTAATTGTCTAAAAAGCTAGGTCGAGGGCACAACTAATACTGTACAATTTTATCCAATAATGTGACCACGAGTCTAATTAGAGATGCCAATCTTCTATAGATTGATGTTCAAATGGTACTCTTGATGTAGGTTCTCTGTATAAGAATAGAGATTCATAATTGTATATTTTAGTCCAGTTAAATAGTTAACTTAGCAAGCTTAGAATAGATGAAGTCGCACATTGTAAAGTGTTACAAGATGTGCGGACATCCTTTGATCAAAGAACGATATAAATCTATATATCTGATTGTGTACATTTGATAGACCAATGGGTAGATGCCCTAATAAGGTCTATAAACTAGCAAAATTGTGTACATATAAGTATATATGAGATGTATATTCTCTCAAAGAAATCTACTGGTTTTCATATAATAATATGGAGACAACTTGCATGAGACACTAGCGCAAAGTGAATTCAACTAGTGGTCGCTTTATTTTTAAAACATGATATGAATTCGAGAATATCAATGTACATTTTTGGAAAATGTGTGATTGGCATTGCCATACTTTAGTTGATTGAGATCTCTTTTGTTTAACTCTGAAAGGGAACATGAAATATGTTAATACGTACTTCAGATTATCTAGATCTTCCAATATATATGATCCATGATTATTTGTATACTCAAGTTTGGTATGATCGTAATGATTTGTATACAAAACAAGTTCATTCCGAGAGAATGATGAATGATGGTGGATTTTAGTGTCTCCACTCAAAGATAAAATAAAGAAGATATGTTTGGATTAAAATGAATAAGATATGTTTGGATTAAATCTTAATTCAACGAACCAAATCAAGTTTCAAACAATTTGGAGATTGATCCAAAATATTTTGGATAGATTAGCGATGATGTTATGTATCTGACTCATAAGTTGAATAACTATGATAATTATTATCCATATATTGATATGATATTGGGAAATTATACATGACTTATGATCTCTCTATTAGTATTTACAACTATATGCATTTGTTACACTATCACAAGATATCCCATATAATATAGATATATGATGCATATGTGATTCATTTGTCCTAAAATATACTAACTAACATCCTTGTGTAAAAAGTCATGAAATGTGGAGTGTGTGGAGTGTGTTTGTGTAAATATTCACAAATAAGTGAAACTTCACTGATTTTTAATTAATTAATAATAATTCCAAATTGACTAAAATCAAATACATTATGTACATATGGCTATCCTTAATCAAGAAAAAATATCATAAAAATAGTAACTTATATATCTGACCAATAAACTAAAACCCTAATTTGAGAGACTAAAAGTCGTAAAGCTTGATATCTCAAAAAACCCTAACCCTTCGCGTGCACGCCCCAAGGAGAAGGAGCTCTAGCGATCAAGAAGGCGACGGCCGCTGTTCTTGGATCTCGATTACAGGTTGTATTTTTTCAAATCTGTATTTTTTCAAATCTGAGAGATCCTACTGGTTTTTACGATGGATTAAAGCTTTATATTCTATACCTTACGTCTGGAATATGGATTACTCCATCACTTTTGGTTCGATTTGATTGATACTGGATTATGGAGAAAGAAGATCTTTTATTTCGGGAACTCTGGAGATATTTTGTTGCTGGGATTTTGAAAGTAGATTCTGTGCTTGGCTACAATGATATTTTGTGAAATTAAAGCTGTTGAGTTTGTTGCTGTTCTTTGGGAGTTCTTACTGTTCTTCAAGATCTTGTTTTAGTTCTGTTAGTTCCAAGAGAGTTTGATCTTAATTTCCTGGACGGAATCTCTCTTCTTTTATTTATGGCCCCTTCTTATTAAGTGGACCTATCTGGGAAGGACAAGTGGAAGGTGAGGCTGGTATGATGACATTCTGATTGGAACACGTGGAAGTTAATTTTTTAACCCTCTTTCTACTGGTTAGACATCGACACGTGGATTTTCTATCTCTTAGGAATTCTGCTATGTATTCTTGGTAAAAATGGATGAACAAATTAATGCCAACCTGGAGAAAAATGAAGAAAATTTTCCTGAACTTACTCCCCCGAAGATTATTGTGAAGGGTGTCGTCATTGCAGGAGGAACGAAATTGAATGATGCGAAACCCGTTACTAAATCATATGCATCGGTTATGAAGGATAAGATTGTACCTCAGAAATTGGGACCCACGATGAAAATCATGGAGCCTTACTATGAAGGTGAGGATGCTGTTGTAGAATTCTCACAGGAGGAAATGCTCGAAATGAGCAAGCCTTTTGAGCTTTGTTTGATAGGAATCTTTCAAAGGAAATTGATTCTGTCATTCGAAAGGAAATGAAATTTGAACACAATGTATAGATTGATGTCTTAGATCCTAGACATATCATCTTGATGTTTGAAGATAGAAATGACTTCATGCGTATGTACATAAGCAACACATGGAAATTCAGAAATAATTGGATGTCCTTAATAAGATGGTCCCCATATTTTCACCGTGGGGACTCATCCCCTAATGTTCCTGTTAGGGTTGGATTTCCTATGACGAGTCTTCAATTTCTGAATGAAGGAGCTCTCAAATCTATTGTCAAGCCAATTGGCAGGTTCCTCTCTGTGATATGGATGTCACTAACTTGAAGGAGCTCTCAAATCTATTGTCAAGCCAATTGGCAGGTTCCTCTCTGTGATATGGATGTCACTAACTTGGTTCCTCTCTGTGATAGGGATGTCACTAACTTTACCAGGCCTAGATACATCAGAATGAACTTAGAAATTGATGTTAGTGAACCGGTGATTGACCATGTGGTGATCAGATGTGGTGACAGGGACTTTATCCAGAACATAGTGTATGAAAATCATCCTAGTTACTGCCAATATTGTTGCCTGGTTGGTCATGATCAGAAGGACTGCTTCATGACGAAGAAACATTCCAAGTCATTACAAGACAGGAATGGAAAAGCTGCAGCTTGTCTTGAAGGTGCTAAGAGAGAAATTGGTGGGAGAACACTCCAAAGACCAAGACAGAAATGAGTTGTACGGAATAATCCAAACAAGCAAGTTCGATATGAAGGGCCAAGAGCTGATCAGAACAACAAAGCTGAAGAAATGTCTGGGGAAGATTGGGATAAACATGCCAACCCGATTGCTGTTGAAACAAATACTACCACGGAACAGTAATTATCAAAACTAGTGGACCAGATCCCTGATGAAAATACTAATAGAGATAATGTGGATCAACAAGTGGTCGATATGCTATTTGATAAGATAATCGAGAAGATTGCAACAAATGTAGTAATGGAGAAAATACCTTTTGATGGTGCAATTAGTCCTTCATGTTCCAAGGGAGGACACCCATACCTGGATCAAATTTTCAAGGATTCAGTGATCGAGGAGCAGACTGAGGAGGAACAGATGGAGAAAAGCAAGAGACTTGAATCTTTGAAAAACACCACTGAAGAGCTGAAGGAAATGGCTATTGATAAAGACGCTAATGAAAAGTTAGGCAGGAATGAAAATCAGGGGGATTATTGCATGCAGAACAATGAAGGATGATATGTGTTCTGAATAGAGATCCCTATAATGTAGGAATCTCAATTCTGACAGCCAACTCATTTGATGTATTGAATGGTAAGGAAGATCCTGGAGATGAAATATCTTCTCGATGCCAAAATGAGGAGAACTACTTGTCACAACCTGTCCCGCTAACCAGAACATGCCACGACAGAGACCTTTCTTCACCTTTCTCCTAAAAGTACACATGTGGCAAATCTCATCAAATACATAGTATATATAGTGATATTTTACAAAACTCACAACTACTCAAAATGTGTATTACACTACTTCAGTGATCCTTCCCCGAGTCGAGAAGGTGACAACTCTTCTGATTCGGAATATGTCCCTCTTTAGACACCCTTGATTGAGAACAAAAGCAAGAAGAAGAAAGTCAAATTCAGACAGAGGGAGCTGACTGCACCCAGCGGGAGATCAAAGAGAAATACCAGCCAAATCTTTTCCCCTAGTGCTTAATGTCAAACACACTCATATGAAATTGTAGGGGCATCTTCAACAAGGCAACTTTGTCTCACTTGAACAAAATCATCAGTATGCACAAAATTGTAATCTTTGGCATCATTGAACCCATGGTTGATGCGTCAAAAATATCCCAGGTAGCACTATCACTCAAAATGGAAAAATATTTTGTGGATACTGAAGCCCCGAAGAAACTTTGGATGCTTGCCAGAGATCATGTGGAAATTGAACTTATTCGGATGAAAGAACATGTGCTAACTTGTAGAGTTGGGAATTTCTTTCTTAACCAGTGCTTCATTTCCATTGTGTATGCCTCAACGAACGTGGGAAGAGGAAACAACTCTGGATGGACATTGAAGAGTTATCAAATAAGTTTGACTCTGACACCTGGATAGTAGGAGGTGACTTCAATTGCATCAGATCCAGAAAAGAGAACGTCAGGGTGTCTTTGATGACCCTGCTTCTACTGAATTCAGCCTGGCTATTCACTGTGCATGTCTTGTTGAGCCCAATCATGGAGTTGATAATCTCTCCTGGTGAAACGATTTTATAGCAGGGGATATAATTTATCAGAGACTGGATAGATGCTTGGTGAATGGGTCTTTCAATATTAGTGTGGAGTTCAAATATGATGATCGAATTCTTTCCGACCATAGCCCAATCCTGATAGTGGAGAAGATGGTCAGATCTAAAAGACCAACCCCTTTCATATATCAGTAGATGTGGAAATTCAACTCGAGCTTTAGGGAAGTGATCAAGGAGAACTGGAATGAGTATTATCTGGGCAATGGGCTCACTACTCTATCAAGCAAGCTGAGACACCTGAAGATGATTATGAAAAAATGAAATAAAGAGACCTTTGGGAATATTGAAACGTAGCATCTCCTAGAACTCAAGAAGGTTACTGATTTGGAACAGAAATTGAGAGGAGGTTGGGATGGGCAGATATGGAAAGATCTAATATCTGCGAAGAAGAACTATACTGACACAGCCTGTGCTTATGATACCTTTCTGAAATAGAGGGCCAAGATTAGTTGGATAAGTGATGGAGATTCGTATCCCAGATACTTCCATACCGCAATAAATATCAGAAATAAACATGGAATTGTTGACTTGATAATCAAAGCAGGGATCTATGGGGTTAATTGGGAAGATATTGCAGAGGCAGGAATCACATACTATTCAGGATTATTCAAATCTCAGGAGACAGGGTGGGATGATGAATTGTTGGATGTCATTCCTTCTATTATCAACAGAGAAGATAATGATGCTATTATTGTTGTCCCTAATGAGGAAGAGATTATGAACATAGTCAAATCCTTCCCTGACTACAAAGCTCTGGGTCCAGATGGGTTTTCAACAACGTTCTATATGGACAACCGGGATGTTGTAAAGGGAGATGTTTGTTCTACTGTAACTAAATTTTTCATCAAATTATGGATGCCAAATTCTATCAAGGCGACTTTCTTGGTGATGATTTCAAAGAAAAAGAATCCAAGCATGTTCAGTGAACTCAGGCCTATAATCTTATGTAATGTAAGCTATAAGATCAACATTAAGATCCTCACAAACAGAATCACTCCCTTCATGCAAAAGGTAATTGCTAAGAATCAAGGAGGCTTCATTGCTGGGAGAAGAATTTTCGACAACGTCGCATTGGCTCAGGAGATGGCATAGCATCTACACAAGAAGAGCAGGGGAAACAATGTGATCATCAAGTTGAATATGGAGAAAGCCTATGATAGGATGGAGTGGAAATTTCTTTTCGTCGTCCTCTCTAAATTTGGGTTCAGTGATATGGTGATTTAAACACTCAAAGCGTGCATATGTGAGGTTCCCTTTTCGCTGCTAAAAGATGGAACATCTACGGGGTGGTTCAAAAGCTCTAGAGGGTTAAGGCAGGGTGATCCTATGTCACCATCCCTTTTCATTATTGCGGAGGAGGTTCTGAGCAGAGGGCTCCTGAATTTACTGGGGGAAGGAAAACTGAAACCCTTCTACAAGCATCCAAAGGCTCCTGTTGTCTCGCATTTACACTTCACCGATGACACGATAATCTTCACCAAATGGAGGGAAGAAATCTTTGGAAGTCTTGAGAGACTTCCTTCACTGCTATGAGAAGGCATCAGGGCAGAAGATCAACGTGGCAAAGAGCAATTTCTATATCAGTGGGCAGAACGATACGATAGTCAGGGAGATTCTGGGGTTCAACAGAGATTGCTTGCCCTTCACTTATCTAGGTTGCCCAATCTTCCAAGGAAGGATGAAAATGATATACTTTGATAATCTAATTGAAGATGTTCAAAGTAAACTGGCTAGATGAAAAAGCAAAACCTTATCGGTAGGTGGGACGATTACTCTGGTCAGACAAGGCATAATCAGTATACTAGAAAGCATTTTCTCAAATTTCTTCTGGCAGGGATCGAAGAATAACAAGGCCAAGTACTAGATTTCGTGGGAGCAGATCTGCATGAAGGATATCGAGAATCCTCAAGCGCATCACGGAAGCGTGTCGATCGCATCGTATGCAATCGGAGCAACTAGTCGTACTAGATGCTAGATGCAGCGGAAATTAAAATTTTAACTTTAAAGATGAAACCACATGATCACGAGAACACTTCTCGGATAGTTTCATCAAACCACAAAGTATAAGGAATACCTCTTGAAGCGTGGTTGTGATCGCGAGATCCCAAAGTAGAGATCCTCCTATCTTAAGTCCGACCCACGGAGAATGCGCTTACGGGCACGATGATGAGTCGCGTCCTTCCCGCAATCCTTTGACGAAGATCCAAGCGTCGAGGCGTAGAAAAAAAATGATCTCCTTCCTAATACACAAAGTGGACGGCCACTTGAATATTAGGGAGACCCCACGAGAATGAGAGAGAGAGAGAGTAGAGTTCTTCAACTCAAGAATGTTGTCACTTGGAAAGGCTACCCTAGCCCTCCTTTTATACTAGTTTAGGATCCAATGGATCTCAATCCATGGGACACATGGATTCAAGGACTATGCTTGGTCCATGCTAAATCAATGGCTATGATTGTTGTTGATTAAAACCAACAACATTAATTTAAATTAAAATATGTTGCAACATTATCAACATAATTTAATTTAACTAATTAAGAGATAATGTGACAACAAAAAAAGGGAGTCAACAAACCACCCTAAATTATAGGGGGTTATTTTGTCTCCTTTTATTTTATCTTATTACTTCTTAATAAATTGCAATAACTATTATTGCAATAATATCCACCAAATTAATTCCAAATTAATTTGTGAATATTTCAATCATGCCATCGAAGATATGTGAATCACATTCACAACCCAAACTAGTTAGTAAATTGCATTTTCAATAAATGTGAATCCAATCCACATTATTAATTAACAAATGCTATTTACATAAATTCTCTCTCTTATATATGTATATTATAAATCATATTTATAACACACATATATCATGGATAGTGTTATCCACATTCTCTTAATTCTTGATAATTAAATCCCATTTAATTATCTTAGATAATCATTTTCACAATACGAATTATATTCATATTAAGCTTGATAATTAAATCTCATTTAATCATCAAGTCCTTGCTTGGATATTTCATCAAATGAATTATTCTTGAACTCTTTCAAGAATAATGTGCTTTCTCCGCAGATACTTGGAGATAAGGACATGGCGATTGTATTATTCCACGTATAGTGACTTGGATATTGAGATCCTATCTCAAATCCAGATCTTACGAACCTCCCACAGATGCTTGATTAAATCAAGACCGCAAATCTAATCTTCTCATTGAATCTGAATCTCATTCAGACCAATGTCCAATATTTGGACTAAGATCAGATTGCTTCTCTACTAAGAGGAGTCACTAAAATCCAGACCTGTTTCATCACTCCCTCGGAATGGAAGAGTCATGGATATACAATCGTTTATGATCACATCACCCTTCAGGTATTCCCAATACCTGTACATCCTGCATACTGGAAGACCCATGGTCAACCCGAAGATCAAGATCTATTTTACACTGTCTTCTTCAGGGTTTGATCACCAAGTTTCTCATTTGATCATTTAGATTTGGTATCGATCATATACTTTCCAAAAGCATATATCATACCTAGGTCTTGATCATATACTTTCCAAAAGTATATATCAAACCTACAAATTCAGTCAAGCTTCCAAAGCGAGACGACCGTGCACGGAATTTGATTCTTCCCAATATCTCATGAGTGAGCTCATGTCTTCCGGTTCAGTAGTGAACCTGTATGATCCCTTTGAGAGATCGTATTACTCATATGCCCTTATATGCACACCAACGTGCCGGTGTATAGACCTTGGTTAGGTCATCAACCTATTGGTCTGTCAAATGTACATACTCAGACATATAGCAATACATCTATCTCCGGTCAGAGGATGTGTGCCTATGCTGTGACAGCATTCAACATAGGACTTAGGTTATCTCGATCTCGTTAAGTCAACTCTTTGACCTAACTAATCTGACACCTCCGAATCTCTATTCCTATGCAGAGGACCTGCATCAAGAGGTCGGTCAGATATCAACCTATGTGAGAAAGGATTGCCATCTCCTACTCAGGCTGGAGATCACATCTTAATAATCATTTGACGGTGCTTGATGAGTCCTCAATCTAACCCTTTAGATATTCATCCAAACACCAGCCTCTATGATTCAATAATTGAATCAACAGCTGTATGATCATTAAGATAGCCATGGTACATAACCCTAATTGTACAGAGGGACCTATTATGTAAATTATTTATTCTTCATTTCAGATCAGGGAATGATATTCGCAATAACATTTATTGCATAATGGCTCGCTGTGGGCTCACATGTCCAACAATCTCCCACTAGCCCAAAGAGACATTAATGGGCTAATCATTTAAACCCACACCCATGTGACAATCATAGGCTATTTAGAAATAGCTAGGTAAGCTGATCAGTCACTCTGTTCCCAAAAGACTATGCCAAGTCCTTTTACGACACTTGCATATCCCTAGGTAACAGTGCTCGCATCCAATGCGAATGTTGCATCTAATGCAACCAATACTCAATCTAGTCAAAGCGGTTATAGTGTCCTTGACACTATTGCTCTATAACTATTATAACCAGTATTTCCATAATCCTTATTAGAATACCCTTATTCCGGGAGATCACTATCTCTTAAGGTATCCACGGTTAAGACTTTTAGATCTCTATCTATAAAGTCTTAAGCTCTTGAAGATAAGACTTAGAGATCACCATCTATAAAGCCTTGTCATCTTTGAAGATATCGTTATTACTGCAATCAAGTGTTTTCTCTCCATAGTAGGATTAGCAACACTTTGCTACTCCCACTACATGGCAGATATCTGGCTTTCGTACACATCTAGCAAACACTTGCTTTCCGTAACTGATGCACAAGTGCAAGCAGTTCTAGCATTCACTTCCTCAACTCTTTGAGGTGCTATCCCTTTAGATAGGTCAGTACCAAATCTTAAGGTAAGAAAGCCTTTCTTGGAATTTCCAAAAAATGGAATATGTCCAAGGTGTACTACAAATGTGATAGTCCCAATATCCTCTTTTCTTTGCTTCTGAACAACTTCAGAACTAAGATCTAAGAGGTATTCTTGAGATCATATCTCAAGGTATGGAATAGCCAGTCTATAAAACACTTATTCTCATCCTTATATCATTCCAAATGATTAGGATATTATCTACATTTAGCACGATGGACACAATGGCACTCCCACTAAGCTTCACATGGTTCATCAAGATTCTATTTGAAATCATAACATTTATAATTTCATCAAATCTTATGTTTCAACAACAAGAAGCTTATTTGAGTCCACAGATGGATTTCTTTAGCTTTCACACCTTACTTTCCAAAATCATGAAGCCCTGGGGCTACTTCATGTGAATATCCTCAGAGAGGTATTCTTTAGAGGAATGCAATCTTGACTTACATCTTGAAGATGCAATAGTCAAGTTGTGTAGCTAAGGTTAGCAACATTCTGATGATTTTAAGCATGGTCACCGAAGAGCAAGTCTCATTGCAAGCAATGTCTTCTCTTCCGATGTGTAGCTTATGGCTACGAACCGAGCTTTGAAGGTCTCTACCTTCTCATCGGGTTCCCTTTCTCTTGAAGATCCATTTACACCTTAATGGGTCTAACCCTTATAGGTGGATCCTCGAGGGTCCACATACAACACTTGTATATGAAGTCTACTTTAAACTTTATTGCTAATATCCATCATTCCATGTCATTTAGGAGCTTCATCACATGAAGTCCAATCACTCTCAGACTTAACTGACACATGGAATACATCCTCAAACTCATTCGAAGAGGTATTAATGTTTCATCTTTAATTATACTTTTAGTTTCCGATTTCAGGAGCCTAATTGTCATCTCAAGATTAAATGAGTCCCTTTACTTCATTTTCATCTTGATTCTCAAGAGTCTCAATCCTCCAAGAATCACATCCTCAGAAATGAGATCTTTTAAGAATCTCAAGGTCATAAAGTAGGTATCCAATACCATCCTTTATTTTCGTAATGAAGTAGCACTCTCAAGTGCTAGATTCCAGCTTACATCCATGGAACCTTATTAAGGATATATATTGTAGTCTCTACTACACATATATACCAGGAAACTAAGAGGATAATTATGCTAAAATTCATCATTGATCAAATCATGTCACACATGATCCAATTGTATCTCCCTACAACTCTATTGAGTTCAGGTTTATCAGGAGGAGTGAGATAGAAATGATATTCATATCTCCATAAGGTATTCTTTGAATTTTATCTAATAGGTACTTGCTACCTTGCTTAGATCAAATTCATTTCATCTTTCTTCAAACTTTGGTTCTAAACCAAAATTGTGAAATCTTTGAACATTTCAAAGGTTTCTCAGGTGAAGAGAAGAAATCTCATATCATACGTAATCATCAATAGATATTACATATCCATAATGTTTACTATGATATAGATGATCTACATATATCAATATGTATGAGATCTTGAATACCTCGACATCTAACACCATTCCCAAAGAAGGGTGTATAGGACATTTTACTTTGAATACAATATTCATAAGTATGTAAGATTTGAAATTTTAGACATTCTAAAGTTCCATATCTTACTAGTCTATGATCAAATCAACAGACATATGTCCAAGACTTGATGCCAGATCATCGTCAAATGATCTTCATCCTCCTATTGATCTATCAGGGTTTAATTTTCAGTATTAGAAATCTTAATGAACTGTTCATTAATTTTCTAATTTTGTGGAGTCCACTAGATGTTAGATTACTATCTGAAATATATCCATCATAACTCTTTATGATAGTTCTATCTCAGAATTCATGTTTATTTCCAACATTTAGAAACAAACAATGAGGGTATTCTAATATCTAGGTCATAGAGACATTCTCAAAGACTAAGGGCTCTCCCACTGAGAATATGAAGTCCATCTATCCAACATAGATTGCTGCAACAATTACATCAATATCCATGCAGATGACTATTAAACCTTAAGATCAAATTCCTAGTCTTCTAATATATATATGCAACCAATTTGCAAATGTCACTAGAAGATTGGGATACAATTGTCAGACTTAATCTTATGAACTAAGAAAGTCAAAGTCAATGATTATATGTAGATTATTCTGATTCTCTATCTGAGTCCTTCACTAAGGATTTTAGACAGACTTGATAGTCATACTATCAACACATCAACTTATTGCAGCATTGGCATTCATCCAACTCTTTGGATGTCATATGGAAGTCACAGAAATAGGTCAACTCTTTGACTTTCCTTCTTACTCGGGTCTGACCCATGCTTCCACTGCACTCTCTTAATCTATAAACAACCATTGCTTAAGACTAAGGATCTCTTATGTTGAATTCTAAGGATTTCAATACAAGAGCATTTCAACATTTATACATGCATCATTAAATTCATTCAAAATGATTATTATGAAGCTTCATGAATGACTTGAGTATAGATAGTAGAATGATGACACTCATCATATCTACATACATCTTAACTCTTAGAGACTTAGGTTCTAGTAGGTATTCAAACATTTTGAATACATCATCTCTTTCGAGCTACCATTCTGCATAATGCAGAGAACCATGTCATTCATGATTAAATGTCTAGAGCACATATGTATGCCAAAATATCTTCTTTTATTATATAAGGATTATTTGACAATTACGATCACCATCGATATGTGACTTCTAAAGTACACTCGATGAAAGATCAAGAACATAGAGACATACAAATCCTCAGGTGATGTCTTATTGTCTTATTTAATTGTCATTCCTCATTATGTTGAGGAAACTTACACATTGCAACCACATACATTATGTGTCCAATTGCAAGTACAATATCTGGATCATGAGTCCAATCCATGATATTTTTACTGGTTATTATTGAGTATAACATTGAGTGGGTTTAATGAAGGATTATCTGAAATAAGAAATTTGCATAAGGGTATATATATTATATATACATATTTTACTTTGATTTAGGAATTTTTATATCAAAGTTGTCTTGCCTTGTCAACATTGAAAGTTCATTCCCTTAATCACTTTCAATGTAAGAGATATTCTTACCATAATATCTCTAGCAAGATCTGGGATCTCCTTTCCTATCTTTGTTGCATCCCAATAATATGAGAACCTACAACTCGGATAAAAAGAAGTGGGAACACATTCCGCCTTGCAAGTCCAACTTGCATTTCCCAATTCGGTCTTTAACACCCGGGCCCACCACCCCTAAGGCAATGTTGACCCGTCATTAATTAAACCAACCGTCAACATGCTTAATACTCGCTATACGCAATCCAATATCGCCCCAATAATATGAGGACCCGATATTGGGGTCACTACGTATACGGCCTTACTCTTTCAAGAAGCAAAGAACCCGATCCAATTAAATCATGTACAGGATCTGTCACTTCGGACAGGCGTCTCCTATACACAACAACTGGCGACGAAATCCTTTGCCTTGACGGGAGACCATGGATGTCACTTATGTGATCCTCCACCTCATATTCAAATTTTATAATTAATTATCGTGAATCACATTCACATAATTAATTCTTACAAGGGAAATACACATCTATTCATGATAGAGTGTTTATTGGATATAATTAATTTAATCATATTAAATTAATCATTAATCCAATAATCAATCAACAAACATGTCTTTTACTTGAATAGTAGGTATATACTCAAAGTACGTATTATTCGAATTTTAATAATTAGAAAAATACACATTGTCTGTCTCCGGTATTATACAGTCCCTACCCGCTGTCATGGCCAGTACCGACGAGAGTGGGACGGACCACATACGTTGCAACCCGCGACCCCAATGCTCTCCGACTAGGCACCATATCCGCCTCGGGAAAGGATAATACCAGATAGACCATCATGTACTTTGAGATGTTCATCGGTTTTTCAACCGAAATTAAACCATATAATATACATCAAAACATTTTTGATTATAAGGAGATTTGCTAGACAAATCCCCAATCCTATTCAAGCAAAAGAGTTTTCATGTAAAAGTTGTCCTACAACAATTGTAGGATAAACTATGGTTTTCATGAAAGCAATGTTTGTTGATGAACCAATGATCAAGATCTAATATCTCATCATTGTGATTTAGGCAAATGTCATTCAATGAAATAATTATTTCTTTAAATATTTCACAAATATTTATCACTAATTATTCCAGAAAATTAATAATTAATTTCCATCATGATAATTGATGACATATCACAAGGTTCAAGATCAAAATTGTTAATTTCCAGCAGTGACCCCCAATCACTAAAATTAACATATCTTGATCAATTTAAATCCAAAAAATGCAAACTCAGTTCCCAAAGATTTCCTATTTTATTTATTAAAGAATCCAAGTAATAATTCACGCATTTCAAGGCGGATTAAAACCGTAATTAATTCATTAATCACGTTCAAATCCGCAGTTCCCGCAACAATGAATATAGTCATATTCAAAAAGCCATATCTTGAGCAAATGAAGTCCAAATTTAGTAAACTCAAGTCCTATGTTTTCCTTGTTTAATGGGGAACAAAAATCAATTGAAAATTTCGTGTTTAAACATTTTAAACAGAGCCGAAAAATTCAATTTTACAGAGGTGCGAAAAATTGAAATGCAGTAAAATTTCGCAACCCTTTCAAGAACCAAATCGTCTAAGGTGTATGGATCATATCCAAAACCTTATTTGCCTATGGCTCTGATACCACTTGAAGGATATTGTGAATCCTTAAGCGCATCACGGAAGCGTGTCGATCGCATCGTATGCAATCGAAGCAACTAGTCGTACTAGATGCTAGATGCAGCGGAAATTAAAATTTTTAACTTTAAAGATGAAACCACATGATCACGAGAACACTTCTCGGATCGTTTCATCAAACCACAAAGTATTAGAAATACCTCTTGAAGCGTGATTGTGATCGCAAGATCCCAAAGTAGAGATCCTCCTGTCTCAAGTCCGACCCACGAAGAACGCACTTGCGGGCACGATGATGAGTCGCGTCCTTCCCGCAATCCTTGACGAAGGTCCAAGCGTCGAAGGCGAAGCAAGATGCTCTCCTCTTCAATATGCAAAGTGGACAGCCACTTGGATATTAAGAGAGAGTCCACACGAGAATGAGAGAGAGAGAGAGTAGTAGTAGTCTTCTACAACTCTAGATAATGTTGTCACTTGGAAAGGCTACCCTAGCCCTCCTTTTATACTAGTTTAGGATCCAATGGATCTCAATCCATGGGACACATGGATCCAAGGGCTATGCTTGGTCCATGCTAAATCAATGGCTATGATTGTTGTTGGTTAAAACCAACAACATTAATTTAAATTAAAATATGTTGCAACATTATCAACATAATTTAATTTAACTAATTAAGAGATAATGTGACAACAAAAAAAGGGAGTCAACAAACCACCCTAAATTATAGGGGGTTATTTTGTCTCCTTTTATTTTATCTTATTACTTCTTAATAAATTACAATAACTATTATTGCAATAATATTCACCAAATTAATTCCAAATTAATTTGTGAATATTTCAATCATGCCATCGAAGATATGTGAATCACATTCACAACCCAAACTAGTTAGTAAATTGCATTTTCAATAAATGTGAATCCAATCCACATTATTAATTAACAAATGCTATTTACATAAATTCTCTCTCTTATATATGTATATTATAAATCATATTTATAACACACATATATCATGGATAGTGTTATCCACATTCTCTTAATTCTTGATAATTAAATCCCATTTAATTATCTTAAATAATCATTTTCACAATACGAATTATATTCATATTAAGCTTGATAATTAAATCTCATTTAATCATCAAGTCCTTGCTTAGATATTTCATCAAATGAATTATTGTTGAACTCTTTCAAGAATAATGTGCTTTCTCCGCAGATACTTGGAGATAAGGAAAGGGCGATTGTATTATTCCACGTATAGTGACTTGGATATTGAGATCCTATCTCAAATCCAGATCTTACGAACCTCCCACAGATGCTTGATTAAATCAAGACCGCAAATCTAATCTTCTCATTGAATCTGAATCTCATTCAGACCAATGTCCAATATTTGGACTAAGATCAGATTGCTTCTCTACTGAGAGGAGTCACTAAAATCCAGACCTGTTTCATCACTCCCTCGGAATGGAAGAGTCATGGATATACAATCGTTTATGATCACAACACCCTCAGGTATTCCCAATACCTGTACATCCTGCATACTGGAAGACCCATGGTCAACCCGAAGATCAAGATCTATTTTACACTGTCTTCTTCAGGGTTTGATCACCAAGTTTCTCATTTGATCATTGAGCTTTGGTATCGATCATATACTTTCCAAAAGCATATATCATACCTAGGTCTTGATCATATACTTTCCAAAAGTATATATCAAACCTACAAATTCAGTCAAGCTTCCAAAGCGAGACGACCGTGCACGGAATTTGATTCTTCCCAATATCTCATGAGTGAGCTCATGTCTTCCGGTTCAGTAGTGAACCTGTATGATCCCTTTGAGAGATCGTATTACTCATATGCCCTTATATGCACACCAACGCGCTGGTGTATAGACCTTGGTTAGGTCATCAACCTATTGGTCTGTCAAATGTACATACTCAGACATATAGCAATACATCTGTCTCCGGTCAGAGGATGTGTGCCTATGCTGTGACAGCATTCAACATAGGACTTAGGTTATCTCGATCTCGTTAAGTCAACTCTTTGACCTAACTAATCTGACACCTCCGAATCTCTATTCCTATGCAGAGGACCTGCATCAAGAGGTCGGTCAGATATCAGCCTATGTGAGAAAGGATTGCCATCTCCTACTCAGGCTGGAGATCACATCTTAATAATCATTTGACGGTGCTTGATGAGTCCTCAATCTAACCCTTTAGATATTCATCCAAACATCAGCCTCTATGATTCAATAATTGAATCAACAGCTGTATGATCATTAAGACAACCATGATACATAACCCTAATTGTACAGAGGGACCTATTATGCAAATTATTTATTCTTCATTTCAGATCAGGGAATGATATTCGCAATAACATTTATTGCATAATGGCTCGCTGTGGGCTCACATGTCCAACACTGCAAGCCGCTGGCTGAAGGAGGGCTAGGCATAAGATCTCTAAGGGAGATGACGATGGCAATCAGAATGAAAATGGCATAGCATTAAATGAATAATAATTCTCTTTGGACGGATTTTATGCAAAGGAGATATGAGAGCTTGGATGCTATGAATGTGTACGTACCAACAAGATGGATAAACCTCCAAAAAGCTTGGAAAGAGGTGAATAAGCACTCTTACTGGACGATGGGGAATGGAGAAGTAAAATTTTGGCTTGACCATTGGATGCCAGATGAACCTATCTGGCTTTAGGATGGTTTACAAATGGATGATCCTGATGTTATGATCCGTGAACTATTCGATGAAGGATGCTGGAATATGAACAAACTCTGCTCCTTGCGGTTGTCTAAAGAGAAGATTGAGGAAATCTTGGCGAAAAATTGTGCTCAGCGATGAAGAATCGGAGAGGATATGGGATCTGAACAAGGAAGGCGTACCCACTGTGAAGAGTTCATGTAACGAACCCGATCGTCCGAGAATGTTGCGGAAGCGAGAATCTCGGCGGACATCTCGGGATCGTTACTCATAGCATCAATCATAGCATAAAAGAGAAGTAAAGAACCAACTAAAAAAAATTTTCCATAAACATAATAAGGTCACAATTCCAAGAGTTCCTTAACTAAAGAAAAGATAAATAACTAGATGAAATCGTTTCCACGATTTCCTTATTCCAGTGGGCATAAAAGACGTCCTTCCAAAGCAAACTCGCAGTAGTTCCATACCGATCCTACTTCTTGAAGACTGTGTCGGCTCCCTTAAACCACTAATGGTCTAATCCTCACGTTCCCCTGAAAAAAATAGTAATACATGTTATGAGCATAACGCTCAGTATGTGCCGAGTTATGGTCAATCCGGCTAGCGTAGAAAACAAGTCATAAAAGTCCTTATCATATAAATCATAAATTAACTTATTTAATGCATATATCAAAATTCCCTTCATAACCATGAATCACATAACTTATTTGAACATATACCCGTCAGTTTTTCCATATTTGCATGCATGCCCATAATATTCATATAAATTGCACATATGCACTTTACAATAACATAATTGCACATGTACCCTTAAAATTATCATAAATGACAAATATGCACATACCATTGACATAAATTGCATATATGTCCATAACATTAACATAGTTTTCATATGTGCACTTAATTTTAACGGAACTTACCCATAAGTCCATAATAGTAACATAATTGCATATATGCACATAATATTAACATATATTGCACATATGCCCATGACATTTTTCATGTTTAAAGTGATCTTGATTGTTACTTCTTAGGCGGCTTTGATGGCTTTGATGGCTTACCGCCGGCACAAGCGGTTCATAACAATACATAACATGACAATGTATCTACAACTGTAGAGGACTTATCTTTTTCCTCATGCCCCCGGAAGGCGTTGGCCCTTTAGGCCCTTACGACCCCTTAGTTCGAGTCGGTGCCAACAATCTTAATTTTCATATGTTAACAACATGGTATCTTGAATAACCATTTTTTTACATTGCACATTATATATATATATGTATGTATATGTATGTATGTATATATATGTATGTATATGTATATTTTCATGGATGGTATCCAGTTGTCATCTATATTTTTAATAAAAAGTGCATTGCTAAATATGTGTGGTATATAAACCGAAATGTTCATGTAGAGATAAATTGTTCCCAAAAAGTTGATAAGATCGTTACTTCCAGTAGACTCCATATAAAACATTTGACTCGAAAGTTAATAAGTGATTCTGTTTATATGTATGAATCGAGTTGTACATGGACCTAAAAAAAACGGTTTCTAAGGTATGTAGTTTGAAACATATAACTTCTGTAATCCGTTATACAATAATGCATATTAAAAAAAATTATTTATAAAATTTATCATAGTCAGTAATGGTTACTAGAATTGTAGTAATTATAATATTTTTATTATAGTAATAGATTGTTCATTTTCGTCAATCTACAAAGCAGTATCTACACGTTGATTTGTTACATAAAATAACAATGCATATGAGGTTAGATATTAAAGAAAGTATATGCATCAAGGGATTGCAACTCCCAGGAACAACAAAATACGCAATATCCAATTTCATACATTATTATAAAACTCGACAATACAGTTAAAGTTTCGATAATATTAATTAATATCATCAAGATGAATCATCCGGAGAGAAATTCGTTCGCATATATTCACCGATAATGATATCAAAATTATAAGGATATGCAACGATAATAATAAGCGTAAAGGACTTTTAAGGTACTCGTCCACTCATTCTATAATGTCTTTGGGGGCGACACATACATCTATAAGCCATAATTTCTAAACCAAAGATCAACGCAAAAAGCCACTTAACGATCCTATGTGTTCGACACATACCTTGTCGACGATAGAAATTCGTCGATCCAAACTCCACCAATCCGGACGTTGTTGACCACGTCCTTATTCCTTCAATCTCGTCGGATCACAACTTCGATGCCGACGACGAAGGTTGTTGTTGTCGGAATGGAATATGCCGTCGACGATCTCTCTCTCTCTCTCTCTCTCTCTTCCTCTTTCTTTCTCTCTCTCTCTATGGTGAGACTAATGGAGGGGCTTCATGCCCTTTTTATAGGTACCAATAATGAGATAATTCAACAATAATAAGATGAATTTAATTAAAGGATAATTGTGGTAACTAGATAAGGTTGTTGCTAAATTATCAACTCTTTTTTTATTAATCTTAGTCTTATAATTTGATTATCTTTAAAATATAATGTGGGGATTTGTTGTGATCTCTTTTTTTATTAATAGTTTATTTTTTTAAAAACATCCAATCCGTTACAATCTACCCTCCTTAAAGAAATTCCGTCCTCGAAATTTATAGTGTAAAAAGAGACTTACCAAAAAGATGTGGATAATGTTGACGCATTTCGTCCTCTAACTCCCAAGTCGCTTCTTCTCTCTGATGGTGCTGCCAGAGTACTTTGACCATCGGAACTATACGATGACGCAACTGATACTCCTTACGATCTACGATACGAACCGGCCTTTCTTCATATGTTAGATTCGGTTGAATGTCCGGAACTTCATGCTCGATCACGTGCGATGGATCAGGATTATACTTCCTTAACATCGATACATGAAAAACATCATGTAACTTGGAATAATGAGGCGGAAGAGCAACCTGATATGCTACTTCTCCTACTTTCTTTATTATCTCAAAAGGTCCCACATATCTAGAACTCAATTTCCCTTTTTGCCAAATCGCACTACTCCCTTGGTAGGAGAAATCTTTAAGAACACATGGTCACCTACCTCAAAATTCAATTCACGCCTTCGACAATCAGCATAAGACTTTTGTCTACTCTGAGCAACTAAAAGTCTCTTCCGAATTACCTCCACACCCTTCTTACAAACTTGAACTAATTCAGGTCCCAATATGTATTTTTCCCCAATATCACTCCAACACAAAGGGGATCTACAAGGTCGGCCGTATAATGCTTCAAAAGGAGACATCTTAATGCTTGCATGATAGCTATTATTATAAGCAAATTCAACCAAAGGCAAATGTCTATCCCAATTTCCAGCAAAGTCAAGGGCACAAGCTCTTAACATGTCTTCTAATGTCTGTATTGTTCTTTCAGATTGTCCACCAGTCTGAGGATGGAATGATGTGCTGAACTTCAAACTACTACCCAAAGCATCCTGCACGCACTTCCACAATCGGGAGGTATATCTTGTATCTCTATCTGACACGATCGATACCGGAACTCCATGCAATTTTACTATCTCATTCACATACAATTCAGCAAGGCTCTCTGTAGATTGATCTAAGATAATGGGTAAGAAATACGCCGACTTTGTTAAACGATCAACAATCACCCAAATAGTGTCAAAGCATCCCTTTTTTATTTTTGGCAACCCACAAACAAAATCCATAGTGATATGCTCCCATTTCCATTCAGGGATCTCTAGTGTTTGCAGAGGACCTGCAGGCTTCTTGTGCTCAATCTTTACCTGCTGACAAATAAGACATATCGACACAAATTTAGCAATATCCTTCTTCATCTTAGGCCACCAAAAATTCCGTTGCAAGTCTTTTTACATTTTTGTAGTGCGAGGATGAATAGTATACATGGACCTGTGAGCCTCTTCAAGAATTTCTTGCTTTAATTCACTATTATCAGGAACCCACAGTCTATTACGGAATCTCAGTGCTCCATCTATCCCAATTGAGAAATTAGATCCTTCTTTTTGAGAAGCGGTTATTAATCTTTGGAGATCATTATCATCCTTCTGAGTTAAGATCACCTTCTCTACCAATGATGAGTGGATCTTCATTCCAACCATAAAAACTCTAGTATTTCTTTTGATAAAATGGTTCCATTCCTCTAAATCCTTCATTACCTGCCATTGCAATTTCATACTCGCAAGCTTCCCTTCATATTTCCTACTTAGAGCATCAGCAACTACATTCGCCTTTCCTGGATGATAGTCAATGGAAAGATCATAGTCTGATAAAAACTCCAACCATCGTCTTTGCCTCAAATTCAGTTCCTTATGAGAGAAGATGTACTTGAGACTTTTATGATCAGTAAATACCTCAAAATTTTCTCCATATAAATAATGACGCCATATCTTTAGTGCAAAAACTACTGCCGCAAGCTCTAAATCATGTGTCGGATAATTTCTTTCAGCTTCCTTCAACTGTCGGGATGCGTAAGCCACAATTTTTCCATGCTGCATGAGGACACATCCCAAACTGGAGCCAGATGCATCACTGTAGACCACAAATCCACCACTACCCGAGGGTAGCGTGAGAACAGGAGCAGTCGTCAATCTCTACTTCAACACTTGAAAACTTTGCTCACACTTTTGAGACCATTCAAACTTCATGTCCTTTCTCAACAATCGGGTCAGAGGTAGGGAGATCCTAGAAAAATTCTGGATGACTCTCCTATAATATCCTGCCAGTCCTAGAAAACTGCGGATTTCAGAGACATTCTTGGGCTGACTCCAATTTAAAACATCCTCTACCTTCGCAGGATCCACAGAAATACCATCCTTGGATACAACATGACCAAGGAATGCAACTTCCTGAAGCCAAAAGTCGCATTGGATAATTTATCATAAAGTTGGTGTTGATGCAATGTCTCAAGAACTAATCGAAGATGCACTCGGTGTTGTTCGATATGTGGTGAATAAACCAAAATATCATCAACAAAGACAATCACGAACTTGTCTAGGTATTCTCAGAATACCCTATTCATTAACTCCATAAATGCAGCAGGCGCATTTGTGAGGCCAAAAGGCATCACTAAGAATTCATAGTGCCCGTATCTCGTCCTGAATGTTGTCTTTGATATGTCTTCGTCCCTGATCCTGAGCTGATGGTAACCGGACCGAAGATCAATTTTGGAGAAGATCGCTGCTTGCTGCAACTGATCGAATAAATCATCAATGCGAGGTAGCAGGTACTTATTTTTGATGGTGACTTTATTCAATGCTCTGTAATCAATGCAGAGTCTATGGGATCCGTCCTTCTTTTTCATGAATAAGACAGGAGCACCCCAAGGAGAAACACTTGGTCTCAAGAACCCTTTATCCAATTGCTCTTGCAATTGCTTTTTCAACTCATCCAACTCAGCAGGAGCCATTCTGTAAGGTGCCTTAGAGATGGGTGTAGTACTCGGTAGTACGTCTATAGTGAAGTCAATCTCCCTTCTAGGTGGAAGACCCGGGAGATCATCTGGAAAAACATCCGGAAAATCTCGTACGACATCCAAATCCTTAAGTTGCACCATAGAGGGTTTTGTACTTATTATGCTAGCCAAATAAGTCGTGCACCCGGAAGCTATCAATCAGTGTGCTCTTAGAGCTGAGATGATCATCTGACTTCTCTTTTTGTCTCCGCGAATGACCAATTCGGTCATATGTGATTTATTAAAAACCACCTTCTTTTGTCTGCAATATATAACCGCATAGTGCTCCCAAAGCCAGTCCATACCCAAAATAACATCGAAGTTATCCATCTGTAGTAATATCAAGTTGGTTGGTAGATTGTGTCCTTCAACAAGGATAGGCACATCCGCCACGTAGGTTCCCCAAGTAGAGTGTTCACCCATTGGTGAAGTCACACTAAGTGTATATGGAAGTTCAATAACCGCAAAATTCAACTTGTTGGCGAGTCGATGAGAGATAAAAGAATGCGGCGTACCAGAATCAAATAAAACATAGCTCAAATGATCCGCAATAGAAAGAATACCTTCCACTGTGGCATGTCCATCTTCCTCCTCTCCTGAGGGTAGAGCGAACACCCGTCCTTTGACGTGCTTCTTTTGATCTCCAGAATGTTGTTCCTTCTTCTTGGGACAATCTCTAATAAAGAGCCCCTTCTATCCGCAAGCCAGGCAAGCTCCTGTAATCTTATAGCACTCTCCCGAGTGCCTTCTATCGCAGTGAGGGCATAGAGGATATACTGGTTTATCTTTCCCAGCGTTCTCAATTCTGGGCTTCTTTCCTTTATCCTTATCATACTTACTCTTCTTATTGTCGGCAGGATGGGGACGTTTTCCACCGCCTTGTTGTTGGATCCTTTTATATGCTAAGTCGATCTCCACCATCGCTGAAACTGCATCAGAAAAAGACTGAGGTCCTCTAGTGAGCACCTTCATGCCCAATCCTGAATTCAGGCCTTCAATAAATTTCTTGGCATGTTGTCTTTCATTTTCGCATATTCCCTTCCCGTACTTTTCCAGCTCTTGGAATTTGGAAGCATATTGTTCAACGGATAAACTCCCTTGTCGAAGCTCAATAAATTCTAGCCTTTTTGCATCTCGAACATGCTGAGGAATGTAACGTTCGGTGAAACGTTCCTTAAAGTCCTTCCATTCGATGGTGGTTTTATCCGCAAAGTATATGTTTTTACAAGAAGTCCACCATTCTTTCGCATTGTCGCGTAGACGATAAGTGCCAAATATCACCTTATTCTCTTCAGGACAATCGGTTGCCTCAAAGGCAAGTTCCATTTCCCTCAACCAATGCTCAGCTTTATCCGGTTCAGGTTCTCCTTTAAAGATAGGTGGATCATGCTGAATGAAAGTTTTCAGGGTCAATCCACCAGAACCATGTCCTTGATGCTTTTGCTGCTGAGCCATCATGGTCATCAATTCCAACATCTGACATTGCATGTCCATAGCCATATCATGGGTAGATGAAGAGTCACGATCTCCGTTCGCCTCATTCCCACATCGAGGGGCCATCTGAAAAGATGACATGTGAAACCTATGGTCAAAGGTCTATTTCTAAAACTAATGGTCCTAAGTTTGATTGGTCGGATATTTTATGCCCAGAAGAACTCCTACTCTGATACCACCTGTAACGAACCCGATCGTCCAAGAATATTGCGGAAGCGAGAAACTCGGCGGACATCTCGGGAACGTTACTCATAACATCAATCATAGCATAAAAGAGCAGTAAAGAACCAACAAAAAAAACTTTTTCATAATCATAATAAGTTCACAATTCCAAGAGTTCCTTAATTAAAGAAAAGATAAATAAATTAGATGAAATCGTATCCACGATTTCCTTATTCCAGTGGGCATAAAAGACGTCCTTCCAAAGCAAACCCGCAGTATATCCATACCGATCCTACTTCTTGAAGACTGTGTCGGCTCCCTTAAACCGCTAATGGTCTAATCCTCACGTTCCCCTGAAAAAAAATAGTAATACATGTTATGAGCATAACGCTCAGTATGTGCCGAGTTATGGTCAAGCCGGCTAGCGTAGAAAACAAGTCATAAAAGTCCTTATCATATAAATCATAAATTAACTATTTAATGCATATAGCAAAATTCCCTTCATAACCATGAATCACATAACTTATTTGAACATATACCCGTCAGTTTTTCCATATTTGCATGTATGCCCATAATATTCATATAAATTGCACATATGCACTTTACAATAACATAATTGCACATGTACCCTTAAAATTATCATAAATGACAAATATGCACATACCATTGACATAAATTGCATATACGTCCATAACATTAACATACTTTTCATATGTGCACTTAATTTTAACGGAACTTAATCATAAGTTCATAACAGTAACATAATTGCATATATGCACATAATATTAACATATATTGCACATATGCCCATGACATTTTTCATGTTTAAAGTGATCTTGATTGTTACTTCTTAGGCGGCTTTGATGGCTTACCGCCGGCACAAGCGGTTCATAACAATACATAACATGACAGTGTAGCTACAACTGTAGAGGACTTATCTTTTGCCTCACGCCCCCGGAAGGCGTTGGCCTTTTAAGCCCTTACGACCCCTTAGTTCGAGTCGGTGCCAACAATATTAATTTTCATCTGTTAACAACATGGTATCTTGAATAACCATTTTTTTACATTGCACGTTATAAATATATATATATATATGTATGTATATATGTATGTATGTATATGTATATTTTCATGGATGGTATCCAGTTGTCATCTATATTTTTAATAAAAAGTGCATTACTAAATATGTGTGGTATATAAACCGAAATGTTCATGCAGAGATAAATTGTTCCCAAAAAGTTGATAAGATCGTTACTTCCAGTAGACTCCATATAAAACATTTGACTCGAAAGTTAATAAGTGATTCTGTTTATATGTATGAATCGAGTTGTACATGGACCTAAAAAACGTTTTCTAAGGTATGTAGTTTGAAACATATAACTTTCGTAATCCGTTATACAATAATGCATATTAAAAAAATTATTTATAAAAATTATCATAGTTAGTAATGGTTACTAGAATCGTAGTAATTATAATATTTTTATTATAGTAATAGATTGTTCATTTTCGTCAATCTACAAAGCAGTATCTACACGTTGATTTGTTACATAAAATAACAATGCATATGAGGTCAGATATTAAAGAAATTATATGCATCAAGGGATTGCAACTCCCAGGAACAACAAAATACGCATTATCCAATTGCATACATTATTATAAAACTCGACAATACAGTTAAAGTTTCGATAATATTAATTAATATCATCAAGATGAATCATCCGGAGAGAAATTCGTTCGCATATATTCACCGATAATGATATCAAAATTATAAGGATATGCATCGATAATAATAAGCGTAAAGGACTTTTAAGGTACTCGTCCATTCATTCTATGATGTCTTTGGAGGCGGCACACACATCTATAAGCCATAATTTTTAAACCAAAGATCAACGCAAAAAGCCACTTAATGATCCTATGTGTTCGACACATACCTTGTCGACGATAGAAATTCGTCGACCCAGACTCCACCAATCCGGACGTTGTTGACCACGTCCTTGTTCCTTCAATCTTGTCGGATCACAACTTCGATGCCGACGACGAAGGTTGTTGTTGCCGGAATGGAATATGCCGTCGACGATCTCTCTCTCTCTTCCTCTTTCTTTCTCTCTCTCTATGGTGAGACTAATGGAGAGGCTTCATGCCCTTTTTATAGGTACCAATAATGAGATAATTCAACAATAATAAGATGAATTTAATTAAAGGATAATTGTGGTAACCAGATAAGGTTGTTGCTAAATTATCAACTCTTTTTTTATTAATCTTAATCTTATAATTTGATTATTTTTAAAATATAATGTAGGGATTTGTTGTGATCTCCTTTTTTATTAATAGTTTATTTTTTTTTAAAAAATCCAATCCATTACAGTTCATGGCAATGTATTAGGAAAAAAGGAAGGATCCTACCGTGGGGCAGGGCCACATGGGACCTTGGTATACCCTCGAAGATTTCTATCATGCTGTGGAGGCTGTTCCACAAAAGGCTTCCATTTGATGATAATGCGAAGAGAATGGGCTTCTCCCTGGCATCAAAATGCAACTGCTGCAACAATCCCAGCAATGAGGATCCAGAACATGTTTTCTATGATGGTGAGTTAGCGATGACTCTGTGGAGTTGGTTCTTTGATGTCTTCAATCTTAAGAAGAACTCTAGAAATTTTCATGATTGGCTGAGATATATCTTCCGAGCGAGGGCAAAAGAACCATTGTTGAAGAAGGCCAAGAGGATATTTCTGGCATGGCTTTTACGGACTATCTGGGTGGTGAGGAACAAAAGAAAATTTGATGATGAAAGTTCTTCTTTATGGTTCCTTTCATGAAAGGTACAGTTGGACACCAAGATGGTCATACTGATGGTGTGTTCTAACTTTGTGTCAAATCAAGCAGAGGGGGATTTCCTCGTTAATCTAGGATTTGAGGCAAGGCAGAGGGAGAGGACTTGGAAGGTTTTCTGTTGGAAGAAAGCTAAGGAGGGAATTCTAAGGGTGTGTTTGGATGGTAGATTTAGGTGGGTTAAACTGGTTGCAGGTAACCTATTTTTGGGTTTTGGTGTTTGGATAGAGGGTTAAACTGGGGGTGTGTTAGAAGTGGGTTTATTGTGATATGATTGTATTGGAGTTTGAAAAAGTGAGTAGTTATTGTGATGTGATTGTATTGGAGTTTGAAAAAGTGAGTAGAAGTGGAGTAGTTTATATTTTTTATATGAGATGATGGTATAATATATTATTTTTTGATAGAATTGATGATGTAAAATTTATTTATTTAATTTTTTAAAAAAGGAATAAAGTGGGGCCCACATGGAGGGAGAAAATATAGGGCCTGTTTGGTTGCAGGGTTGGGCAGGGTTGGCCCAACCCTGGTTACTATTCACAAGGGTACTTCCTCCTCACAGATTACTATTCACCCAGCCCAACCCATCCCAACCCAACCCTGCCCAACCCAGCAACCAAACAGGCCCATAGGGTATGAGAGTTAAACCACCCCGAGGGTGGTTTAACCTTGTATCCGAACTGCACCTAAAGCTAAATAGTTGCAGGGCTTCTAAGGGTAATCGAGGGTTGGCTGGAGGAGGGGGAATTATTAGAAACCATAGGGGAGAAATGGTTCTATCCTTCTCTTGTTTCCTTGAGATATCTACAAATATGGAGGCTGAACTTAGGACCATAAAAGGCCGTATCCCGATATATCGACGATATATCGCCGATATATTGATATCAACATGGGACCGATATCGAAATCGATATATCGATTATCCGATTTCAGGCATTTTCTTCAGAAAGATTCCTAGATATAGCGATATATTGGCGATATATCGTCGATATATCGATATCGAAATGATATCGATATCGATATGTCCTTCCATGCTTAGGGCTGTGGTGGAAGGTCTAATCTTATGCAAAGAACACAATTTTCATAGAATTTGGCTGGAGCTGGATTCTGAGGTCCTGGTCAAGATGATTAATGAGAACAAATGCGGTATTCCCAATCTAAAAAGGTAGTGGGAAGAACTCTTATCTCTCAGACATCTTATAGTAAGGGTCTCCCACATATACAGGGAAGCCAATGCTGTAGCGGACATTATGGAAAACAAGGTAATCACAGAAAGAAAAGATCAAGTTCTATATCACATTGATCAAATTCCTGTGAAAGCTAGGGGATGCATTGTTATGGATAAGGAGGACTATGTTAGGTTCAATTCATATGGTTGGACTTCATACGTCTGGATAGTGTCCTTGGCGAGCAGACGAGGAAGTGCACACATCCTTCTTGAGGGTGTGCGCACAGAAGATGAGCATCTACATCCCTGCTTATTTTGATCTCATCTCACTTAGGGCTCGTTCGGTAGGAGAATAAGCAGGAATAAGGATGAAGAATAAGGGGAATAATAGTCTATTCTCTGTTCGGTTGGAGGATAAGAATAATGAGAATAAGGTGAAATAAAGGTAGGTAAGGTGGGATAAAGATATGAATAAGAGTGAAATAAGATGAAATAATATGGAATAGTCGTACCACTGGGAACCGTGTCGGGAGGAGAATTGGTCCCTTATTCCAGAGCATATTCTCTAACCAAACAGGATCTTACAATTTATTCCTCACAAAAATTGCTACACAGGAGGATTTCATATAAAGGAGTGTTCTTTTATTAACAAGAACGAAGGAAGGTGCATGGAGGAGATATCAATGTCTCGACAAGATCCTAGGAGGATAATCATTATAACTGCTACGTCGAGTTTGGAGACTACTTCTACCGACATCATAATCTAACAGAGAATGGTACATGGGGTATTGGGCCAATGTCTTGACATGATCCTTGGTGGGCAATCTAGGGATGTGTGCACAAAAGATAAGCAACTTCACCCATGTTACATTCTTTTTCTTAATGGTGGATTCGTCTTAAATGATAAGCAACTTCACCCATGTTACATTCTTTTTCTTAATGGTGGATTCGTCTTAAATGATACTTCTTTTCCAGGTTTGCCTACTCTGGAAAGATTTTTTTATAAAGTTTGCCTTGGTATTGGGACAAATTGGTAATCATATCAAACTTGAAAAGAAATGTAGAGGGATATAAGACACAAGAGAAATGATGTGATATGCATTTTTCAATTGAAGGCAATCATATCTTTGTAATTTACTCGCCTGTAACAGAACAAGAAATATTTGCTGAACCAGAGGGTCTGAGAAATTACAAAGATATGCATTTTTCAATTGAAGGCCTACCTGTTCCAAGGAACATAGATGCTTTTCTTGAAGATATCACAGAATTAGAATTGCTGGATTGGAAATTTGAAGCAGCTTTGAATATTTTGAGAGATCTATTTAAAGCCACTTTACTATTGGAGAAGTGTTTTCTGGATGTAGAAGGAAAAATTATTGAGAGGGAATATACTCTGGTTTGGAAATTGAAGATTTGCTGGATGCATGGCTAGCGGATTGGCTAGATGATTGGAGAAGGGATGAAGCAAGAAAAAATATTGGGCTAAGAAGAAGCAGAAGTCTTAAAAGAAAGAGGACTGAAGACGCTAGTGCAACCTCAACTTTGTAATACATAATTTAGGAGCTGGAGTTCTGGTGTAGGCACTTTTGTAGTCTTTGGACTAATTGTAATCCTCATGAAGGGCACTCTTTGTACCTTTCTTTTTGATGAAATAAAAGCAGCTACATGAGCTGCGAAAACCAGGCTTAGAAAAAGCTTGATATATCATCCATGTAGTCTCCTATGAAACTCCACTCATATTTATTTTAATGTAATCTTAATTATATATAAAACAAGATCAAAATCAAAGGAATTAAAGTTCACATGTGAAACTTAGGTTTTGAGAACGAATTGTATATTGTACAAAAAGTCGATATTTAACCAATTATTTTATAAATCTAACCATTTTAATTTATTTCCTTTTCGTTTGTTTTATTTAATTTGTTATTTTAACTAACCACAAAGAAAGAAAATATAAAAACTACCAAAATAAAAGAAAATGGTGTGTTAGGATCATATATATAGTTTATATATTTTTATCTTTCTTGATTTTAATTTCCTTATGTCTAATTATTAAAAAATCCAAAAAATATATTACTATTTTTTATTTATAGTATTTTTATTTAGTTTTATTTAGCATTATTTTTTCCAAAATCAAATAGAAAATACAAACCATTGAAAAAGATGTATTTTATTCTATAAAATATCTTCCCAAAATTTGGTCTTGTATAGGAGTTGTCTTTTGATTTTGAGGTCTTCATGAAAAATGTAGTTCTCATTGAGTCGATATTTTTTATTGAAGACCATATTTCCGTTTGAGTCTGAAGGATATTGAGTATCCTCAAGCCCTTCACGGAAGCGTGTCGATCGCATCGTATGCAATCGGGGCAACTAGTCGCACTAGTCGCTATATGCAGCGGAAATTAAAAATTTTAACTTTAAAGATGAAACCACATGATCACGAGAACACTTCTCGGATTGTTTCATCAAACCACTAAGTACAAGGAATACCTCTTGAAGCGTGGTTGTGATCGCGAGATCCCAAAGTAGAGATCCTCCTATCTTAAGTCCGACCCACGGAGAATGCGCTTGCGGGCACGATGATGAGTCGCGTCCTTCCCGCAATCCTTTGACGAAGATCCAAGCGTCGAGGCATAGAAAAATGATCTCCTTCCTAATACACAAAGTGGACGCCCACTTGAATATTAGGGAGACCCCACGAGAATGGGAGAGAGAGAGTAGAGTTCTTCAACTCAAGAATGTTGTCACTTGGAAAGGCTACCCTAGCCCTCCTTTTATACTAGTTTAGGGTCCAATGGATCTCAATCCATGGGACACATGGATCCAAGGGCTATGCTTGGTCCATGCTAAATCAATGGCTATGATTGTTGTTGGTTAAAACCAACAACATTAATTTAAATTAAAAAATGTTGCAACATTATCAACATAATTTAATTTAACATTAACTAATTAAGAGATAATGTGATAAATAAAATGGAGTCAGCCAACCTCCCTAAAATTGGGGGGCGTCACCCATGAACAATTCATGGGTGACGCCACCTATGAATGGTGGTCAATTTTTGGCTCCTTTTTTATTTATCTTATTATTCCTTAATTAATTTTGTATTCACAAAAATATTCACCAAATTAATTCCCAATTAATTTGTGAATATTTCAATCATGTCATTGAATATTATGTGAATCATATTCACAACCCAAACTAGTTAGTAAATTGCATTTCCAATTAATTAATAAATGTGAATCTAATCCACATTATTAATTAACAAATGCTATTCACATAAATTCTCTCTCTTATATATGTATATTATAAATCATATTTATAATACACATACATCATGGATAGTGTTATCCACATTCTCTTAATCCTTGATAATTAAATCCCATTTAATTATCATAGATAATCATTTTCACAATATGAATTATATTCATATAAAACTTGATAATTAAATCTTATTTAATCATCAAGTCCTTGCTTGGATATTTCATCAAAAGAATTATTCTTGAACCCTTTCAAGAATAATGTGCTTTCTCCGCAGATACCTGCAGATAAGGACATGGCGATTGTATTATTCCACATATAGTGACTTGGATATTGAGATCTTATCTCAAATCCAGATCTTACGAACCTCCCACAGATGCTTGATTAAATCAAGACCGCAAATCCAATCTTCTCATTGGATCTGAATCTCATTCAGACCAATATCCAACACTTGGACTAAGATCGGATTGCTTCTCTACTGAAAGGAGTCACTAAAATCCAGACCTGTTTCATCACTCCCTCAGAATGGAAGCGTCATGGATATACAATCGTTTATGATCACATCACCCTTCAGGTATTCCCAATACCTGTACATCCTGCATACGGGAAGACCCATGGTCAACCCGAAGATCAAGATCTATTTTACACTGTCTTCTTCAGGGTTTGATCACCAAGTTTCTCATTTGATCATTGGGATTTGGTATCGATCATATACTTTCCAAAAGTATATATCAAACCTACAATTTCAGTCAAGCTTCCAAAGCGAGACGACCGTGCACGGAATTTGATTCCTCCCAATATCTCATGAGTGAGCTCATGTCTTCCGGTTCAGTAGTGAACCTGTATGATCCCTTTGAGAGATCGTATTACTCATATGCCCTTATATGCACACCAGCTTGCCGGTGTATAGACCTTGGTTATGCCATCAACCTATCGGTCTGCCAAATGTACATACTCAGACATATAGCAATATATCTGTCTCCGGTCAGAGGATGTGTGCCTATGCTGTGACAGCATTCAACATAGGACTTAGGTTATCTCGATCTCGTTAAGTCAACTCATTGACCTAACTAATCTGACACCTCCGAATCTCTATTCCTATGTAGAGGACCTGCATCAAGAGGTCGGTCAGATATCAACCTATGTGAGAAAGGATTGCCATCTCCTACTCAGGCTGGAGATCACATCTTAATAATCATTTGATGGTGCTTGATGAGTCCTCAATCTAACCCTTTGGATATTCATTCAAACACCAACCTCTATGATTCAATAATTGAATCAACAGCTGTATGATCATTTAAGACAGCCATGGTACATAACCCTAATTGTACAGAGGGACCTATTATGCAAATTATTTATTCTTCATTTCAGATCAAGGAATGATATTTGCAATAACATTTATTGCATAATGGCTCGCCGTGGGCTCACATGTCCAACAATCTCCCACTAGCCCAAAGAGCCATTAATGGGCTAATCATATAAACCCACACTCATGTGACAATCATAGGCTATTTAGAAATAGCTAGGTAAGCTGATCAGTCACTCTGTTCCCAAAAGACTATGCCAAGTCCTTTTACGGCACTTGCATATCTCTAGGTAACAGTGCTCGCATCCAATGCGAATGTTGCATCTAATGCAACCTATACTCAATCTAGTCAAAGCAGATATAGTGTCCTTGACACTATTGCTCAATAACTACTATAACCAGTATTTCCATAATCTTTATGAGAATACCCTTATTCCGGGAGATCACTATCTCTCAAGGTATCCACAGTTAAGACCTTTTAGATCTCTATCTATAAAGTCTTAAGCTTTTGAAGATAAGACTTAGAGATCACTATCTCTATAGCCTTGTCATCTTTGAAGATATCGTTATTACTGCAATCAAGTGTTTTCTCTCCATAGTAGGATTAGTAACAGTTTACTACTCCCACTGCATGGCAGATATCTGGCTTTTGTACACATCTAGCATACACTTAGCTTCTCGTAACTGATGCACATGTGCAAGCAGTTCTAGCATTCACTTCCTCAACTCTTTGAGGTGCTATCCCTTTAGATAGGTCAGTACCAAATCTCAAGGGAAGGAAGCCTTTCTTGGAATTTCCAATAATGGAATATGTCCAAGGTGTACTACAAATGTGACAATCCCAATACCCTCTTTTCTTTGCTTCTGAACAACTTCAGAACTAAGATCCAAGAGGCATCTTTGAGATCATATCTCAAGGTATGGAATAGCCAGTCTATAAAACACTTATTATCATCCTTACATCATTCCAAATGATTTAGGATACTATCTACATTTAGCACGATGAACACAATGGCACTCCCACTAAGCTTCACATGGTTCATCAAGATTCTATTTGAAATCATAACATTTATAATTTCATCAAATCTTATGTTCCAACAACAAGAAGCTTATTTGAGTCCACAGATGGATTTCTTTAGCTTTCACACCTTACTTTCCTCAACCATGAAGCCCTCTGGCTACTTCATGTGAATATCCTCAGAGAGGTATTCTTAGAGGAATGCAATCTTGAATTACATCCTGAAGATGCAATAGCCAAGTTGTGTAGCTAAGGTTAGCAATATTCTGATGATTTTAAGAATGGTTACCGAAGAGCAAGTCTCATTGCAAGCAATGTCTTCTCTTCCGGTATGTAGCTTATGGCTACGAACCGAGCTTTGAAGGTCTCTACCTTCTCATCAGGTTCCCTCTTTTCTTGAAGATCCATTTACACCTTAATGGGTCTAACCCTTATAGGTGGATCCTCGAGGGTCCATATACAACACTTGTATATGAAGTCTACTTTAGACTTTATAGCTAATATCCATCATTCCATGTCATGATCCTTAGGAGCTTCATCACATGAAGTCCGATCATTGTCAGACTTGGCTGATACATGGAATACATCTTCAAACTCATTTGAAGAGGTATTAATGTTTCATCTTTAATTGTCCTTTTAGTTTCCGATTTCAGGAGCCTCATTATCTTCTCAAGATTAAATGAGTTCCTTTACTTCATTTTCATCTTGATTCTCAAGATTCTCAATCCTCCAAGAATCACATTCTCAGAAATGAGATCTTTTAAGAATCTCAAGGTCATAAAGTAGGTATCCAATACCATCCTTTATTTTCCTAATGAAGTAGCACTCTCTAGTGCTTAATTCCAGCTTACTTGCATGGAATCTTATTAAGGATATATAGTGTAGTCTCTACTACATATATATACCTGGAAACTAAGAGGAAATTATGCTAAAAAATTTATCATTGACCAAATCATGTTACACATGATCCAATTGTATCTCCCTACAACTCCATCGAGTTTAGGTGTATTAGGAGGATTGAGATAGAAATGATATTCATATCTCCATAAGGTATTCCTTGATTTTATCTAATAGGTACTTGCTACCTTGGTTAGATCAAATTCATTTAATCTCCCTTCAAACTTTCGTTGTAAACCAAAATTGTGAAATCTTTGAACATTTCAAAGGTTTCTCAGGTGAAGAGAAGAAATCTCATATCATACATAATCATTAATAGATATCACATATCCATAATGTTTATTATGATATAGATGATCTACATACATCAATATGTATGAGATCTTGAATACTCGACATCTAACAGCATTCCCAGAGAAGGGCATATTGGACATTTTACTTTGAATACAATATTCACAAGTATGTAAGATTTGAAATTTTAGACATTCTAAAGTTTCATATCCTACTAGTTTATTGATCATATCAATAGACATATGTCCAAGACTCGACGTCAGATCATTGACAAATGATCTTCGTCCTCCTATTGATCTATCAAGGTTTAATTTTCAGTGTTAGAAATCTTAATGAATCATTCATTAATTTTCTAATTTTGTGGAGTCCACTAGATGTTAGATTACTATCTGAAATATATCCATCATAACTCTTTATGATAGTTCTATCTCAGAATTCATGTTTATTTCCAACATTTAGAAACAAACAATGAGGGTATTCTAATATCTAGGTCATAGAGACATTCTCCAAGACTAAGGGCTCTCCCACTGAGAATATGAAGTCTATCTATCCAACAGAGATTGCTATAACAATTACAGCAATATCCATGTAGATGTCTACTAAACCTCAAGATCAAATTCTAATCTTCTAATATATATGCAACCAATTGCAATTGTCATTAGAAGATTGGGATACAATTGTCAGACTTTATCTTATGAAATAAGAAAGTCAGAGTCAACGATTATATGTAGATTATTCTGATGCTCTATCTGAGTCCTTCACTAAGGATTTTAGACAGACTTGATAGTCATACTATCAACACATCAACCTATTGCAGTATTGGCATTCATCCAACTCTTTAGATGTCATATGGAAGTCACAGAAGTAGGTCAACTCTTTGACTTTCCTTCTTACTCGGGTCTGACCCATGCTTCCACTGCGCTCTCTTCATCTAAAAACAACCATTGTTCAAGACAAAGAATCTCTTATGTTGAATTCTAAGAATTTCAATACAAGAGCATTTCAACATTTATACATGCTTCATTAAATTCATACAATATGAATATCATAAAGCTTCATGAATGACTAGAGTATAGATAATAGAATGATGACACTCATCATATCTTCATACATCTTAACTCTTAGAGACTTAGGTTCAGGTAGGTATTCAAACATTTTGAATACATCATCTCTTTCGAGCCACCATTCTGCATAATACAGAGAACCAAGTCATTCATGATTAAATGTCTAGAGCACATACGTATGCCAAAATATCTTCTTTTATTTTATAAGGATTATTCGACAATTACGATCACCATCGACATGTCACTTCCAAAGTACACTCGATGAAAGATCAGGACTATAGAGACATACAAACCCTAAGGTGATGTCTTATTGTCTTATTTAGTTGCCCTTCCTCATTATGTTGAGGGGACTTGCACACTGCAACCACATACATTATGTGTCCAATTGCAAGTACAATATCGGGATCATGAGTCCAATCCAAGATATTTTTAGTGGTTATCATTGAGTATAACATTGAGTGGGTTTAATGAAGGATTATCTGAAATAAGAAATTTGCATAAGTGTATATATATTATATATACATGTTTTACTTTGATTTAGGAATTTTTATATCAAAGTTGTCTTACCTTGTCAACACTGAAAGTTCATTCCCTTAATCACTTTCAATGTAAGAGATATTCTTACCATTATATCTCAAGCAAGATCTGGGATCTCCTTCCTTATCTTCGTTGCATCCCAATAATATGAGAACCTACAACTCGGATAAAAAAGAAACGGGAACACATTCCGCCTTGCAAGTCCAACTTGCATCTCCCAATTCGGTCTTTAACACCCGGGCCCACCACCCCTAAGATGATGTTGACCCATCATTAATTGAACCAACCGTCAACAGGCTTAATACTCGCTATACGCAATCCAATATCGCCCCAATAATATGAGGACCCGATATTGGGGTCACTACGTATACGGCCTTACTCTTTCGAGAAGCAAAGAACCCGATCCAATTAAATCATATATAGGATCTGTCACTTCGGACAGGCGTCTCCTATACACAACAACTGGCGACAGAATCCTTTGCCTTGACGGGAGACCATGGATGTCACTTATGTGATCCTCCATCTCATATTCAAATTGTAATTAATTATCGCGAATCATATTCACATAATTAATTCTTTCAAGGGAAATACACATCTATTCATAATAGAGTGTTTATTGGACATAATTAGTTTAATCACATTAAATTAATCATCAATCCAAACATCAATCAACAAACATGTCTTTTACTTGAATAATAGGTATATACTCAAAGTACGTATTATTCGAATTTTAATAATTAGAAAAATACACATTGTCTGTCTCCGGCATTATACAGTCCCTGCCCGCTGTCATGGCCAGTATCGACGAGAGTGGGACGGACCACATACGTTGCAACCCGCGACCCTAATGCTCTCCGACTGGGCACCACATCCGCCTCGGGAAAGGATAATACCAGATAGATCATCATGTACTTTGAGATGTTCATCGGTTTTTCAACCGAAATTATACCATATAATATAAATCAAAACATTTTTGATTATAAGGAGATTTGCTAGACAAATCTGCAATCCTATTCAAGCAAAAGGGTTTTTCATGTAAAAGTTGTCCTACAACAATTGTAGGGTAAACTATGGTTTTCATGAAAGCAATTTTTGTTGATGAACCAATGATCAAGATCTAATATCTCATCATTGTGGTTTAGGCAAGTGTCATTCAATGAAATAATTATCTCTTTAAATATTTCACAAATATTTATCACTAATTATTCCAGAAAATTAAAAATTAATTTTCATCATGATAATTGAATGACATATCACAAGGTCGAAGATCAAAATTGTTAATTTCCTGCAGTGACCCCCAATCACTAAAATTAACTTATCTTGATCAATTTAGATCCAAAAAATGCAAACTCAGTTTCCAAAGATTACCTATTTGATTTATTAAAGAACCCAAGTGATAATTCACGCATTTCAAGGCGGATTAAAACCGTAATTATCTCATCAATTACGTTCAAATCCACAGTTCCCGCAACAGTGAATATAGTCATATTCAAAAAGCCATATCTTGAGCAAATGAAGTCCAAATTTAGTAAACTCAAGTCCTATTGTTTCCTTGTTTAATGGGGAACAAAATCCAATTGAAAATTTCGTGTTTAAACATTTTAAACAGTACAGAAAAATTCAATTAGACAAAGGTGCGAAAATTGAAATGCAGTAAAAATTTCGCAACCCTTTCAGGAACCAAATCGTCTAAGGTCTATGGATCATATCCAAAACCTTATTCAACCTGGCTCTGATACCACTTGAAGGATATTGAGTATCCTCAAGCGCATCACAGAAGCGTGTTGATCGCATCGTATGCAATCGGGGCAACTAGTCGCACTATTCGCTATATGCAGCGGAAATTAAAAATTTTAACTTTAAAGATGAAACCACATGATCACGAGAACACTTCTCGGATCGTTTCATCAAAACACAAAGTACAAGGAATACCTCTTGAAGCGTGGTTGTGATCGCGAGATCCCAAAGTAGAGATCCTCCTATCTTAACTCCGACCCACGGAGAATGCGCTTGCGGGCACGATGATGACTCGCGTCCTTCCCGCAATCCTTTGACGAAGATCCAAGCGTCGAGGCATAGAAAAATGATCTCCTTCCTAATACACAAAGTGGACGCCCACTTGAATATTAGGGAGACCCCACGAGAATGGGAGAGAGAGAGAGAGTAGAGTTCTTCAACTCAAGAATGTTGTCACTTGGAAAGGCTACCCTAGCCCTCCTTTTATACTAGTTTAGGGTCCAATGGATCTCAATCCATGGGACACATAGATCCAAGGGCTATGCTTGGTCCATGCTAAATCAATGGCTATGATTGTTGTTGGTTAAAACCAACAACATTAATTTAAATTAAAAAATGTTGCAACATTATCAACATAATTTAATTTAACATTAACTAATTAAGAGATAATGTGATAAATAAAATGGAGTCAACCAACCTCCCTAAAATTGGGGGGCGTCACCCATGAACAATTCATGGGTGACACCACCTATGAATGGTGGTCAATTTTTGGCTCCTTTTTATTTATCTTATTATTCCTTAATTAATTTTGTATTCACAAAAATATTCACCAAATTAATTCCCAATTAATTTGTGAATATTTCAATCATGCCATTGAATATTATGTGAATCATATTCACAACCCAAACTAGTTAGTAAATTGCATTTCCAATTAATTAATAAATGTGAATCTAATCCACATTATTAATTAACAAATGCTATTCACATAAATTCTCTCTCTTATATATGTATATTATAAATCATATTTATAATGCACATACATCATGGATAGTGTTATCCACATTCTCTTAATCCTTGATAATTAAATCCCATTTAATTATCTTAGATAATCATTTTCACAATATGAATTATATTCTTATCAAACTTGATAATTAAATCTTATTTAATCATCAAGTCCTTGCTTGGATATTTCATCAAAAGAATTATTCTTGAACCCATTCAAGAATAATGTGCTTTCTCCGCAGATACTTGGAGATAAGGACAGGGCGATTGTATTATTCCACGTATAGTGACTTGGATATTGAGATCTTATCTCAAATCCAGATCTTACGAACCTCCCACAGATGCTTGATTAAATCAAGACCGCAAATCCAATCTTCTCATTGGATCTGAATCTCATTCAGACCAATGTCCAACACTTGGACTAAGATCGGATTGCTTCTCTACTGAAAGGAGTCACTAAAATCCAGACCTGTTTCATCACTCCCTCGAAATGGAAGCGTCATGGATATACAATCGTTTATGATCACATCACCCTTCAGGTATTCCCAATACCTGTACATCTTGCATACTGGAAGACCCATGGTCAACCCGAAGATCAAGATCTATTTTACACTGTCTTCTTCAGGGTTTGATCACCAAGTTTCTCATTTGATCATTGGGATTTGGTATCGATCATATACTTTCCAAAAGTATATATCAAACCTACAAATTCAGTCAAGCTTCCAAAGCGAGACGACCGTGCACGTAATTTGATTCCTCCCAATATCTCATGAGTGAGCTCATGTCTTCCGGTTCAGTAGTGAACCTGTATGATCCCTTTGAGAGATCGTATTACTCATATGCCCTTATATGCACACCAGCTCGCCGGTGTATAGACCTTGGTTAGGTCATCAACCTATTGGTCTGCCAAATGTACATACTCATACATATAGCAATATATCTGTCTCCGGTCAGAGGATGTGTGCCTATGCTGTGACAGCATTCAACATAGGACTTAGGTTATCTCGATCTCATTAAGTCAACTCGTTGACCTAATTAATCTGACACCTACGAATCTCTATTCCTATGTAGAGGACCTGCATCAAGAGGTCGGTCAGATATCAACCTATGTGAGAAAGGATTGCCATCTCCTACTCAGGCTGGAGATCACATCTTAATAATCATTTGACGGTGCTTGATGAGTCCTCAATCTAACCCTTTAGATATTCATCCAAACACTAGCCTCTATGATTCAATAATTGAATCAACAACTATATGATCATTTAAGACAACCATGATACATAACCCTAATTGTACAGAGGGACCTATTATGCAAATTATTTATTCTTCATTTCAGATCAGGGAATGATATTTGCAATAACATTTATTGCATAATGGCTCGCCGTGGGCTCACATGTCCAACTGAGTCCATTCTCTATTTCTTTTTATTTTCCTTTCTTCTTTTCAGGCGGGTTAAACGATGAAACCTACATGGCTCATTTCTATTAGGCCACTTGAGCCACTTATCCACCTCATCCACCTCCTCACCTCTCTTCATCTCCACTAATCACTCGCCTTGGAGAATTGACCCCATGGTCAACTCCACAGTCCCCAGTTGTTATAGAATGAAACCCAACACCCTCCAATGCTTTTGTCGACTACTCTCATCGCACATTTAACCTCCCTGCGACACCCTCCATCCTCCATCATTGTTACTCGTCACCGGCAACCTCTCCTGGTCGTTTCGACATTCAATAACCACTATAAAACTCCCCCCACCACCAATACCATCATCATCTTCCATTCTCAAAGAGAAATGGCCATTATCTCGTGCCTCTTGCATGTGACAAATATGAGTAGCACTCGAAGTGACGATGACCGTGAGTCCATCTCAGGCAAGATCCAAAGAGGTATCTTTCCCCCTTATAAGAAATGTTAATCAGGAGTTTTATTGGGTTAATTACATGAGGATAAGAGTTAAGATCGAGCATTTAGAATAAATGAATCATAGATTCATCATACTCCTATACTTAATCATTTCTCTTCCTCGAATAATTAATCATTCAAGTGAAGGATATGGTGAGATCCTTGAGCGCATCACGGAAGTGTGAGGATCGCATCGTATGCGATCGGGAGCGACTAGTCGCACTAGTTGCTCGATGCAGCAGAAATTAAAATTTTTCATGTGACGACACATGATCCGAGAACGATTCTCGCATCATTTCGTCTAAACCACAAACAAGTAATAGGATTACCTCTTGAAGCATGGTTGCGATCGAGTCTCTGAACGAAGATACCTCCTGTCTCAAGTCCGATCCGACGGAGGAGACACTTGCAAGCGTGTTGATGAAACACGTGCTTCTCGCAATCCATGTTGAAGATCCAAGCAACGGATCTCCTGATCTCGACAAACGAGATATGACGTCTTCTTTAGGGCTGTAAGAAAATTCTCTAGTTTGATATTCGCTTAAGTTCGGCTCGCTAAAAGTTCGATTCAGATTCGGTTCGGAAATAAATGAACCGAACCTGAACACAAGTTTAGGCTCAATTAAATAAACGAACCGAACCTAAAAATCATAGGTTCGCTCAAGTTCGATTCGTTAAAAGCTCGATAAACATGCACATGTACATATTTACAAATCTGTAACCCTAGAAGTGGATCTTATCTTGAGATAAGTCGATTTTGTCCCAGGATAAGTGAATTTTTTCTAGAGATAACTAGATATTTACGGGATAGGTTTTATCTCGGTATAAACTATCAAAAAAAATTTAGTAACATCGTGTTTACAACATCCATCATCTACGTGTCTAGTACTTTTCCCTTCTTTATCTTCAAATCAACAGAACAAGTATAAATCTTATTTATCAAATATCTCCATATTATTCTCATTCCTTATTCCCATTGGAACAAATGTAAAAACATATTATAATTATACTTTTTTCAAAGAGATGAATCCATATCAATCTAATTTTTTTTCAAAAGATGAAGATGAGTTAGATAAAGAAAAAAACTAAATGAATATTTATTCTAATTGTAAACACATATATATTTCCATTTCTCTTCTTTTCACTCCCTCTGAATTCTTAAGTTCGATATTCGCTTAGTTTTGATTCATTTAAAAAGAGGTTCGATTCGGATTCGATTCGAAAATAAACGAATCGAACCTGAACACAAGTTTAGGCTCGCTTAAATAAACGAACCAAACCTAAAAAATATAGGTTCGCTCAGGTTCGGTCCGTTTACACCCCTAGTCTTCTTCACGAGCAAGGCACGACGAAGTAGACGGAGATCCACAAGCAAACCATCGGGTAGCATAACGACGAAGCGGACGATGGAGAATCTCTCTAGGGCATCCATGGTGGACGGCCACATGAGAGAGATAGAGTAGGCGTGTAGAGAGAAAGAGAGAGAGAATTGTTGTCTCACTTGTTGTTGTAACCAAGAAGAGTAAGGGATGCCCTTCTATTTATAATATTTTGGGATCCATGGATCTCAATCCATGGGTAACACAAATCCAATGGCTCTAATTGATTCGTGTTTCTTTTAATGGCCAAGATTTTGTTAGTAAAAAACCAACAATAATTAATTTAATTTCGATTAAATATATATCGATACATCAATATGATTTAATCCCAAATTAAATTAATCAAGCATTCATGGAGATATTTGGATGGAGATTTCATGCAATCTTGGTAATCTAATGCAATCTTGGAAATCTCATGCAATCTTGTGAGATTGCATTATTCCTTGGAAATCTCCATGATTTTACAAAAAGACTTGTTGTAAATAATTCAAAAACAATAATTCATAATTATTTTGTGAATATTACCATCTTGCCATTGGAAAATTGTGAATCACATTCACAATCCAAAATGAAATGTAAATTACATTTTCAATTAATTGTCCAGTGTGAATCCAATTCACATCAACATTTAATTAACAAATGTAAGTTACAATAGCTCTCTCTTATATATTCTAAATCACATTTATAATATATATGATTAATATGGATATTTCTATCCATATTATTCATATCCATGATAATTAAATCATATTTAATCACCTTGCATCTCTTATTCTCATGTGTCCTAATAATATGAATCACATTCACATTATTCACATCTTTGATAATTAAATCACATTTAATTATCTAAGATAACTCATTTTATAATATGAATAAAATTCATATTATTCATGATAATTAAATCACATTCAATTATCATTTTTTTCAATGCTCGGATACATAATATCAACAATAAAATTATCCTGAACCGTTTCATGGTTAATGCGCTTTGTCCGCAGATACTTGGAGATAAGGACGGGGCGATTGTATTGTTCCAAGTATAGTGACTTGGATATTGAGATCATATCTTAAATGCATATCGCGGGCCTCCCATAGATGCTTGATTAAATCAAGATCGCAAATCTAATCTTCTCATTGCATTTGAATCACATTCAGATCAATGGTCCAACATTTGGACCAAGATAAGATTACTTCTCTACTGAGAGGAGTCACTAAAATCCAGACCCATTTCATTACTCCATAGGAAGGGACGCGTCATGGTTATACAATCATTTATGATCACATCACCCTCAGGTATTCCCAATACATGTACATCCTGCGTACTGGAAGACTCAGAATAAACCAGAAGTATTAGATCAACTTTACACTGTCTACTTCAGGGTTCTATCAGTAGGTTTCTCATTCGATCATTGGGAGTTGGTATCGATACATACTTTCCAAAAGCATATCTCTGAAGGATATGGTATTATCCTCAATCACATCACGGAAGCGCGATCGTCAAATCAAATACGACGCAGAACGACTAATCGTACCAGTGGTTCTGTGCAGCGGAATTTAAAAAAATTTCATGCGGTGAAATCACATGATCCAAGAATGATTCTCAGATCATTTCATCTAGAACCGCAACAAGTATAAAGGAATACCTCTTGAAGCGTGGTTGATCTATTCTCTAAGAAAAGAGACCTCCTGTCTCAAGTCCGATCGTCGGAGAAGATGCTTGCAAGCGCGGGGATGAACCACGTGATCCTCGCAATCCAACAAGTGATCCAAGCACGGTGGACTCCTGATCTCGTTGTACGAGATCAAACATCCTCTTCGTGAGTGTAGCACTCCAAGAAGACGGAGAACCGAAAAATGTCGAAGCGGCGGAGTGGTGGCGAAGGCGTCGACGGCTCTCTCCTCTAGGGTTTGGTGGACGGCCACTAAGGAGAGGGAGGGAGAGTTGACGTGTGAGAGAAAAGAGAGAGAGATGCGCTTCCAAAATAACATAGCCTTAGAGAGCATGGTATGCCTCTCTATTTATAGAGTTTTGGAATCCATTGATCTCAATCCATGGGACATATAAAATCAATGGATGAGATTGATTTATGTTCAATCCAATGATCAAGATTGTTGTTGGTAAAAGCCAACAAATTTATGATTTAATTTAGATCAAATATATTTGATAAATAAAATACAATTCAATCCAAATTATATCAACCAAATAAGGAGAGAATCAACATATAGATTACATCTCCCATGTCAACATGGTGGTCGACCACCAATTCCATATATGACTTGGTAGTTGTCTACATGTTTCCATGTGGAGGCAATATCATGAAATCTCATGAGATTGCAAATCTCCATGGAAATCTCCATTATTATTCTCAACAACTTTTGTTGTGATTTATTCTTCAAAAATATAATTCATAATTAATTTTGAGAATATTACAATCTTACCATTGGAAATTTGTGAATCATATTCACAACCCAAAACAAAATATAATTTACATTTTCAATTAATTACATAATGTGTATCCAATACACATTAATAATTAATCAACAAATATAAATTATAATTAGCTCTCTCTAATACATTATAAATCATATTTACAACATATTATGAATAATTGGATATTGTTATCCACATTATTCTTATCCACAATAATTAAATCACATTTAATTATATTGTATAATTTCCACACACATCAAGATGATTAAATCACATTTAATCATGAATTCTTTAATGCTTAGATTAATGGAATTATTCTTAAACCCCTTCAAGAATAATGCGATTTCTCCGCAGATACTTGGCGATAAGGACAGGGCGATTGTATTGTTCCACGTACAAGGACTTGGATGTTGAGATCACATCTCAAATCCAGATCTCATGGACCTCCCACATATACTTGATCAAATCAAGACCGTAGACCTAATCTTCTCATTGCACCTGAATCTCATTCAGATCAATGTCCAATACATGGACTAAGATTAGGTCACTTCTCTATTGAGAGGAGTGACTGAAATCGAAACTTGTTTCATCACTCCCTCAGAATGGAAGCGTCATGGTTATACAATCGTTTATGATCACATCACCCTCAGGTATTCCCAATACCTATACATCGTGCATACTGGAAGACCTTTGATCATCTTGAAGATATAGATCACTTTTACATTATCATCTTCATGGTTTGATCATTAAGTTTTTCAATCTTGGTCATTGGGAATTGGTATAGATCATATGCTTTCCCAAAGCATATATCTCACCTTCAAATTCATGTCATGCTTCCAAAGCACAACGACCATGCATGGAATTTGATCAGTCCCATTACCTCATGAGTGAGCTCATGTCTTCCGGTTCATAAGTGAACCTGTATGATACCTTTGAGAGATCGTATTACTCATATGTCCTTACATGCACACCAACGAGCTGGTGTATAGACCTTGGCTAGGTCATCAATCTATTGGTCTGCCAAATCTACATACTCAGACATATAGCAACGCATTTGTCTATGGTCAGAGGATGCATGCCTATACTGTGACAACATTCAACATAGGTCTTTGGTTATCTCGATCTTGTTAAGTCAACCCATTGACTCAACTAAAATGATACATCTGAATCACTATTCCCATGTAGAGGACCTGCATTAAGAGGTCGGTCAGATATCAGCCATATGAGAAAGAATTGCCATCTCCTACTCAGACTGGAGATCATCACTTAATAATCATTTGAGGATGCCCGATGAGTCCTCATTCTAACTCCTTAGATATTCATCCAAGCATCAACCTCTATGATTCAATCAATGAATCAACAGCTGTATGATCATCAAGTTGGCCATGGTACATAACCCTTATTGTACAGAGGGACCTTGTAGTGCATTCATTCATTCAATCTCAGAAAGGGAGTGAAAAATAATCAATAACTTTTATTGATAAATCATTTATTACAATAACATTCATTATAGGAATGGTTCACCCTAGGCTCACATTGCTAACAATATCATACCTAGGTATTGATCATATACTTTCCAAAAGTATATATCAAACCTACAAATTCAGTCAAGCTTCCAAAGCGAGACGACCGTGCACGGAATTTGATTCTTCCCAGTATCTCATGAATGAGCTCATGTCTACCGATTCAGTAACTGAACTCGTATGATCCCTTTGAGAGATCGTATTACTCATTTGCCCTTGTATGCACACCAGCACACCGATGTATAGACCATGATTAGGTCATCAACCTATTGGTTTGTCAAATGTATATACTTAGACATATAGTAACACATCTGTCTCCGATCAGAGAATGCGTGCATGTATCGTGACAACATACAATATAGGACTTTAGTTATCTCGATCTCGTTAAGTCAACTCTTTGACCTAACTTATCTAACACCTCCGAATCTATTTTCCTATGCAGAGGACTTGCATCAAGAGGTCGGTCAGATATCAACCTAATTGAGAAAGGATTGCCATCTCCTACCCAGGCTGGAGATCATCTCTTAACAATCATTTGACGGTGCTTGATGAGTCCTCAATCTAACCCTTTAGATATTCATCCAAGCACCAACCTCTATGATTCAATAGTTTAATCAACAGTTGTATGATTATTAAGATGGCCATGGTACATAACCCCAATTGTACTAAGGGACCTATTATGAAAATCATTTATTCTTCATTTCAGATCAGGGAATGATATTTGCAATAACATTTGCTGCATAATGGCTCGCCGTGGGCTCGCATGTCCAACAATCTCCCACTAACCCAAAGAGCCATTAATGAGCTAATCATTTAAACACGCACTCATGTGACAATCATAGGCTATTTATAAATATAGCTAGGTAAGCTGATCAGTCACTCTATTCCCAAGAGACCACACCAAGTCCTTTTATGATACTTGCATATCCCTTAGTAACAACGCTCGCATATAATGCGAATGTTGCATCTTATGCAACCAATACTCAAACTAGTGAAAGCTATTGTAGTGTCTTTGACACTATAGCTTAGTAATCGTTGTAACCGGTATTTTAATAATCCTTATCAGAATACCTTTATTCATGGAGAGCTCTATCTCCTAAGATATCTACAATTAAGATAAGACTCAGAGATCGCTATCTCGAAAGTCTTGTCATCATTGAAGATATAGTTATTACTGCAATCAAGTGTTTTATCTCCATATTAGGATTAGTAACAGTTTACTACTCCCACTACATGGCAGATATCTGGCTTTTGTACACATCTAGCATACACTCGGCTCGTAACTGATGCACAAGGGAAGTAGTTCTAGCATTCACTTCCTCAACTCCTTGAGGTGTTATCCTTTTAGATAAGTCATTACATATCTTAATGGAAGGAAGCCTTTCTTGGAATTTCCAAGAATGGAATATGTCCAAGGTGTACTATAAATGTGTCAGTCCCAATATCCTCTTCTCTTTGCTTCTGAACAACTTCAGAACTAAGATCCAAGAGGTATCTTTGAGATCATATCTTAAGTTATGGAACAACCAGAGTATAAAACACTTATTATTATCCTTATGCCATTTTAAATGATTAGGATATCATCTACATTTAGCATGATGAACACAAAGGTACTCCTACTAAGCTTCACATGGCTCATCAATATTCTATCTGAAATCATAACATTTATAATTTCATCAAATCTTATGTTCTAGCTACGAGAATCTTATTTGAGTTCATAGATGGATTTCTTTATCTTGAACATCTTGCTTTCCTCAACCATGAAGCCCTGGGGGTACTTCATGTAAATATCCTCAGAAAGGTATTCATAAAGGAATGCAATCTTGACTTACATCTCATAGATATCAAAGTCAATTTGTGTAGGTATAGTTAGCAATAGTAATGAGTATAAGCATGGTCACTGAAGAGCAAGTCTCATCGCAAGCGATGTCTTCTCTTCGGTATGTAGCTCATGGCTACAAGCCATGCTTTGAAGGTCTCTACCTTCTCATCAGGTTCCCTTTCTCTTGAAGATCCATTTACACCTTAATGGGTCTTATCCATATAGGTGGATCCTCGAGGGTCCATATACAACACTTGTATATGAAGTCTACCTTAGACCTTCATTGCTAAAATCCATCTTTCCATGCTATGATCCTCAGGAGTTTCATCACATGAAATCCGATCATTGTCAGACTTAACTGACACATGGAATACATCCTCAAACTCATTCGAAGAGGCATTAATGTTTCATCTTTAATTGTCCTTTTAGTTTCCAATTTCAGGAGCCTCATTATGATCTCAAGATTAAATGAGTTCCTTTACTTCATTTTCATCTTGATCCTCAAGAGTGTCATCCTTTAAGAATCATATTCTAAGAGATGATATCTTTTAAGAATCTCAAGGTCATAAAGTAGGTATCCAATACCGTCATTTATTTCCCTAATGAAGTAGCACTCACTGGTGCTAGATTCCAGCTAACTTACATGGAACCTAATTAAGGATATACATTGTAGTCTCTACTACACATATATACTTGGAAACTAAGGGATTATTATGCTAAAATTCATCATTGATACGATCATGTCACACAGGATCCAATTGTATCTCCCTATAACTCTATTGAGTTAAGGTGTGTTAGGAGGATTGAGATAGAAATGATATTCATATCTCCATAAGGTATTCTTTGAATTCATCTAACAGGTACATGCTACCTAGATTAGATCAAATTCATTTTATCTTCCTTTAAAATTTGGTTCTAAACCAAAATTATGAAATCTTTGAACATTTCAAAGGTTTCTTAGGTGAAGAGAAGAAATCTCATGTCACACATAATCATCAATAGATATCACATATCCATAATGTTTACTATGATAAAGATGATCCACATACATCAATATGTATGAGATCCTGAATACCTTGACATCTTACACCTTTCCCAAGGAAGGGCGTATTGGACATATTTTACTTTTGAATACAATATTCATAAGTATGTAAGTTTTGAAATTTTAGACATTCTAAAGTTTCATTCTTACTTCTCTATTGATCAAATCAACAGGCAAACGTCCAAAGCTTGATGCCAGATCATTGTCAAATGATCCTTATCCTCTTATTGATCTTTAAAGGTTTAATTTAATTATTAGAAATGTTAATGAATCATTCATTAATTTTCTAATTCAATAGAGTCCTCTGGATGTTAGATTACTTTCTGAACTATATGCATCATAACTCTTTATGATAGGTCTATTCTAGAATTCATGTTTATTTTCAACATTTAGAAACAAACAATGAGTGTATTATACTGTCTAGATCATAGAGACATTCTCTTAGACCAAGGGCTCTCCCACTGAAATTATGAAGTTTATTGATCCAATGGAAATTGTTGCAACAATTACATCAATTCCAACATGGATGACCATTAAACCTTAAGATCAAATTTCTAATCTTCTAATATATATGCAACCAATAGCAAATGCCATTAGAAGATTGAGATACAATTATTTAACTTTATCTTATCAAATAAGAAAGTCAATTTCAATGATTTATGTAGATTATTTTGATGCTCTATCCGAGTCCTTCTCAAAGGATTCTAGACAGACTTGATAGTCATACTATCAACACATCAACTTATTACCGTATTGGCATTTATCCAACTATTTGGATGTCATATGGAAGTCATAGAAGTACGATCAACTCTTTGACTATCCTTCTCATCTTGGGTCTGACCCATGCTTCCACTACGCTCCCTATATCTATAAACAACCATTGCTTAAGACTAAGGATCTCTTATGTTAAACTCAAAACAATTCAAAGTAAGAGTATTTCAACATTTATACATGCTTCATTACATTCATACAATATGAATATTATGAAGCTTCATGAATGACTAGAGTATAGACAGTAGAATGATGACACTCATCGTGTCTACATCCATCTAGACTCTTAAAACATTGTTCAAGTAGGTATTCAAACATTTTGAATACATCATCTCTTATGGAGCCACCATTCTACATGATGCAGAGAACCATGTCATTCATGATTAAATGTTGAGAGCACATATGTATGCCAGAACATCTTCATTGATTTTATAAGGATTATTTGACAATTGCGATCGTCATTGACATGTCACTTCCAAAGTACATCCGATGAGAGATCAATACTATAAAGACATATAAACCCTAGGGTTGTAGTCCTATTATATATTTAATTGTCATTCCTCATTATTATGAGGAAACATGCACATTGCAACCACATACATTATGTGTCCAACTGCAAGTACAATATTTGGATCATAGGTCCAATCCATGATATCATACTGATTATTATTGAGTATAGTATTGAGTGGGTTTAATGAAGGATTATCTGAAATAAGAAATTTGCATAAGTGTATATATATACACATATTTTACTTTAATTTAGGAATTTTTATATCAAAGTTGTCTTGCCTTGTCAACACTGAAAGTTCATTCCCTTAATCACTTTCAATGTAAGAGATACACTTACCATTATATCTTAGCAAGATCTAGGATCTCCTTCCTATTCTTTGTCACATCCCAATAATATGTGAATCTGTAACTTTTATAAAAAGAAGCGGGAACACATTCCACCTTGCAAGTCCAACTTGCATTTTCCAATTCAGTCTTTAACACCCGGGCCCACCACTCCTAAGGTGATGTTGACCCGTCATTAATTGAACCAACCATCAACAGGAATATTACTCGTTATACGCAATCCAATATCGCCCCAATAATATGAGGATCTGATATTAGGGTCACTATGTATACGACCTTACTCTTTCGAGAAGCAAAGAGCCCGATCCAGATGCGCTTGCATACAGGAGCTGTCACTTCGGACAAGCATCTTCAACATATAATCCTTGGCGACGGAACCCTTCGTCTTGACGGGAGACCATGGATGTCACTTATGTGATCCTCCATATCATGTTCAAATTCTAATTAATCATTATGAATCACATTCATTATGATCAATTCTTCCAAGGGAAATAACATCTCTATTCATAATAGAGTGTTTTCATTTTAATTGGATTCCAATTAATCTAATCATATTAAATTAATGATCCAATAATGTCCAACAAACATTCTTAGTTGTTACTTGAATTATGGTATTATCTCAAATACGTATTATTTCGAATTTTAATAATAAGGAATACATCATGATTTATTAATCATTATACTAACCCTACCCGCTGTCATGGCTAGTACCGACGGGAGTGGGATAGACCTTACACGGTGCAACCTGCTACCCCAACGCTCCCCGACTAGACACCATATCCATCTCGGGAAAGGATAATGCAAAATAGTTCATTTTGTACTTGAGATGGTCATAGGTTCTTCAACCAAAATTATACCATATAATAATAATCAAAACAATTTTGATTAACATTATAATGAAATTTGCTAAGCAAATCCCATATCCTATTCAAGCAACATGTTTGTTGGAATGTAGATCATGTAGATCATGTAACCAATTAGTGATCTCGATAACATATAATCAAATATTGATTAAGGCAATGTCATTTTAGGAAATAATTTTCATCAAATATTTCAAAAATATTTATGCACAACTATTCCAGGAAATTAAACAATTTAATTTCATTAATTGATTAAATGATAATCACTAGGTTCTTGATTAGGAAAGTATTTCCAGCAGTGACCCTCACTTACTAAAAATACCATATCTCAATCAATTTAAATTAAAATTAAGCAAAATAAGTTCCTATAGTTTGCTAATTTGATTTACAAAAGAACCTAAGTGATTTTCATGCATTTCAAGGCGTTTCAAATCTACAATTAACATCTTAATTACGTCATAATCCGCAGTCCCTGAAATAGTGGATACATGTTCACTAAAATGATCATATCTCGAGCATACGGAATCCAAATTACGTAAACGTGATGAACCTCAGTTTCATCATCTTTATTTCCTATAATTAACCCCCTTGCTTAAAAGTTTGTCAATAAATCCCTGTTAGTGTCCTATAATTAATAGAGTCCTAAATAAATTAAAAACCATAAAAAAATAACAAAGCAAAAATTCGTGGTCTTTAAGACTTAAAAATACCCTCAAAAATATTTCGGATCCTTGTTTGATTTCATTTCCAGTTTTTGTCAACATGAAACTTGTAGATCTCGTCAAGATCTACAACTTTCATGTTTTGAGTTTTCTCAAAATCGGCCTTTTAAGCCCCCAAAAATCCAAAATACTTTCGCAATAATTTGATTGGGCCACGTGGCCCGTTCTGGGGGCGCCACGTGGCCCCGCCTCTCTTGTCTCATCCGCCACCACCCCTGGCTGTTGGATCTCGCTTCAGATCCAACGGCCTCGCTGTGCCCACGTACCAGCCTTCTCCTAGCCATCAGATCTCCCCCGCGCTTCATCCTCACCATCCCTTAGCGCCGCGCCCACAGCTTGACACGTGGCGCGCTGTGCGCCCTTTGATTGCGCCCCGGATCTCTCATCTATGCCGCTCAACCCGCTCTTTCTCCTCAGCCGATCGATCATGCCCGTGATACAATCTCGGCCGCTCGCCTCCGCCTGCCCATCCTCTCGACACGTGGTGCGATCACCGCTCTCCGATCATATCACCTCAGATCCGATCCACACCGTCACTCCGCGCCTAAATGCCCGCCGTTGGATCTCCAGATCCAACGGCCGGCGATCGTCGTCAACCTCCGAACCTCTCTCTCTCTCCCACGATCGGAGTCGCGCACCACTCGCCCTTTCCATTTTCACAGCCACTCCCGTGGACTTCCTCCTTCGCCAACCGTCCCACGGTCTTCCCCTATCATCCACCTCCTCCGCGCATTACTCCAAGACCCACGACTCCCCTCCAGTCGCCCCATATTCTCCTCCAAACCCACGTCGATCATCATCACCTCCGCCACTTCTCTCTTTAAATCAGCCGCCCCTCCCATCTTTCGCCGGTGTCCGCCTTTATGTAGGAAACCTCCCAGCGAGTCCCCGCCCCCCGGTGACAGCGAGGGGGCGGTGAGGAGCGCGAAGACGAAGGTCTGCCTCGGTGATGACCCCTGGCCATGGTAGGCCAGGCCTGAGGAGCCCCGTCTCCGCCAAGCTGCTCCCCGTAGCCGGGGGAGTCCAGCGATGACTGGAGCTCCGCCCAGGAGCTCAAGCACAGGCCCCGCTCCGCCCAATCTCCAGGTAAGCTCTCTCTCTCTCTCTCCCTCCTTTGATTTTTTTCGTTTAATTTCGTTGCTTTAATTAGGCTCCTCCAGTAGTTATCGCCTCCCATTAACACCTTCACGAGCTTCGCCGACGAACACCCTTCATCGCGCATCGCTCCGACCATGCTCCCCTTCTTCCATACCCCCCATCGCCTCCGACCACCTCCTCCGCTCTAGCGGCGGAGGAGCACCGAGCTTCCCGCTCCCTTCACCCCTATGAGCTCTCACATCACCTCACGCATACACATCTGCGCTTCGGCTATAAATACTAACCCTGCAGGTGCCCTATATTTCAATGGCCGGAACCTCGCCTGAGCATACTTCGCTAAAGCCGCCTGCAAACTCCGAGCTCCGATGGTCGACGCCGGCAGTTCCTGGACCTTCCCCGAGCTTCAAGCTTCATCGACCGACCTTCAGAAGCCTCGGGCGAACACCACCGGGCCCAGGACAGAGCGGCAGAGGAAGAGCTCCCTCGCCGGAGCTCGTTAGTCGCCGCCAGCCGAAGGTGGAGGACGAGCAGCAGTTGCCGTTGGATGGTCCCCTTCCAACGACCATCCAACGGCCCAGAAGAGGCCACGTCACCGACTTCAAGAGCCATTCGATCACCACGATCGGATGGTCCATGCATAGACACGTGGCGACACCAGAGCGCCCCCGAGCCTCAGCCATCGAACCTCCAGGTCTGGCGCGCCCGAACCTGCACCGAGCCTCGAAGCAACCCCGAACCTGGCCGAAGCAGCACCGAGCCTCCTAGCCATCCCGAGCCTAGGAAGCACGTGCCTGGCACGTGTTTCACTGGGCTAATTGCAACGAGGCCCCGCCGACTTCTCCATATTGCATTCAGGTCCTCTTTCACGTGCAGATCATGTACACAGTGGGTAATTTACATTGAAGCCCTTGCGGTTTTGAAGATCTGCAGAAATACCTCTGTGCGTGTGGGCAAATTACAGAGAAGGTCCCGCTCTTTAGTTTATTTACTTTTTAGTCCCTCCCAGGGACCTGTATGCAATTTTATTTCCTTGTTTTCTTTTCAGTTATGCCCTTACGTTCCTTTATGCATATCTTGAGCTACGAACATCCGATTGAGATGATTTCAGTTTCGTTTTAAAGCTGGTTTGATGATCTTTCAAATGGCATGCTTAATTACTGTTTTGGACACAATGATTTTGTTATGTATTCTTTTATAGCTATGTGTCTATTTGAGCTCAAAATGATGCCTTTCTTAATATTATTCATCACATCTGTTTTTTTAATGAACTCGAAATTAATTCTGATTTATTTCTGCTCATCCTTTTCACCTAGGGCATATTTTAATTGCATTACATGGCATTTATGTGCATTATAAAAATTGGTAAAGAAAAATGCATGTTTATTTTATTTTGAATGCATTGTCATGTTGTGTCTTTGCAGGAGTTTGACCTATAATTGCTTCAACTCTACGCTTAGTTAAACAAATAGAAGTCCAGATAATACGAGAAAGGCTCGTGTCCCTGAGTTCGACCTTGGTTTCTTGCCAAGTAAAATAAATCACGATCACCTCATTTCGATTTATTATTGCATATCTTTAAATGACTTGATCTTTTGATGACCAAAATCGGCCCGACTGTATCGACATGTTGAGGTGCTAAAAACGCACCCTTAAAGGGCCGATTTTTCGGTTTGTCAAATGGCGCCGTTGCCGGGGACACGGCTTATTTCTTATATTTTTTGGATTTTTGTGTGTTTAATTTGGTATTTCTTTTTATAGGTCAAATAATCACATATTTTGCATATAAAATTTTTTCTTTCTTATTTGATATCTAACTATTGTTTCTGTGGCAGGGCCCTTGATGGATCAAGGAGGCGAGGAGCAGGACGTTCCCCGCTGCGAGGAGCCGCAGAAGCATGCTTGGAGTCGATAAGAAAGAAAAGAAAAAAATGTGTGTCGCATTTTATTTTTGCTTATAATAAACTCGTCTTTTACAGTGGTCTTCGATCGAAGACTCGCGATTGTAATCGAACGATTGTGATTGTGTGGGGATCGTCCCCACTTGAGTGTCGACCTAGGATAGGCACGCAGCTCTCCGAGCTCATTTTATCTTTCATTTTTTTACGTGCTTGATCGTAGGTAGGACACACTAATTTCTATACGCACATAATCTCGCATCACTTAGCTAAAATTAATGGAGATTAATCACCGCTAATAGATGCATGATTAGGTGCGGCTTTTTCGACTTGCATGCATGTTGGATTTGGTTTTCAAAACAGCCCCCGTATTTCACGTGTTTTTGACAAAACACTGCATGATTTCTCGCTTAGCTTAGATCGCGGTTTCTTCGAATACATGTTTTTCTCGGCTTTTATTTCCTAGCTTGATCACTTAGGATTAATGGAAAAACGGAATGAACGATAGACGATGACTTCTTGATTTTGTGCTAACCATAATTCAGTGATAACCTAAAATAAAATTGGGACTGTTAATTGCAGGTCAACCAAAAATGGAGTAAAATTCGGTTTTGGGAGAGCAAAACCCGCGCATACGCCTTGATTTTCAATTTCTTCGCGTAATTATCTAACGTTTTATCACCAATAAAACCGACAAGATAATCAACCAACCTTGGTTGGTTTCACGAGTTGGTGAAACTAAGGGTTTGCTTGCTTAATTGAGCCTTGTATGATTCGACACGTACCCCAAAACCGAAGACACTCCATTTCATCTCCGAAGATTCAGCCGCTCACTTGTATATTCATCCTTCTTCTTTGTTCACCTTGGGTCTCTTCCAACATCAATCTCCATCTTTATACTTAGGCTAATCTCAGCCTAAGTATAGGGGGGGACCCAAGTCCCTGTGATTTCTCTACTCATCTTTTCTTGCCTTTATACTTAGGTTATTTCTAACCTAAGTATAGGGGGAGCACCTCTTAGCTCCCGTATATTTCTCTGTACTTAAATGGACCTATGGACTCATAACATCTAGTGCTATGAGGACATAGCAACGTTTAAGGATAGGGGGGTATACCGTACATACAATTTACTTACTTTAGCTAATATCTGAAAAATTTGAAAAAATTTTAACATCCTACGGTTTCCTTATTTAATGGGGAACAAAATACAATTATTATTTTAGTCTTTAAATAATTTAAACAGTGCCGAAAATAATCTCAAAACAGAGATGCGAAAATGAAATGCATGAAAACTTTTGCAAACCCTAATGAACCCAGGTCGTCCTCGGTTCATGAATCACATCTAAAACCTTCGACCTATGGTTCTGATACCACTTGAAGGATATGGTGAGATCCTTAAGCGCATCACGAAAGCGTGAGGATCGCATCGTATGCGATCGGGAGCGACTAGTCGAACTAGTAGCTTGATGCAACGGAAATTAAAATTTTTCATGTGACGAAACCACATGATCCGAGAATGCTTCTCACATTGTTTCGTCTAAACCACAAACAAGTAATAGGATTACCTCTTGAAGCATGGTTGCGATCGAGTCTCTAAATGAAGAGACCTGTTGTCTCAAGTCTGATCCGATGGAGGAGACGCTTGCAAGCGTGTTGATGAAACACGTGCTTCTCGCAATCCATGTTGAAGATCCAAGCAACGGATCTCCTGATCTCGACAAATGAGATACAACATCTTCTTAACGATCAAGGAACATCGAAGTAGACAGAGATCCACGAGCAAACCATCGGGCAACATAACGACGACGCGACAGCAATAGAGAATCTCTCTAGGGCATCCATGGTGGACGACCACATGAGAGAGATAGAGAGCGTAGGCGTGTAGAGAGAAAGAGAGAGAGAGAATTGTTGTCTCACTTGTTGTTGTAACCAAGAAGAGCAAGGAGTGCCCTTCTATTTATAATATTTTGGGATCCATGGATCTCAATCCATGTTTAACACAAATCTAATGGCTATCATTGATTTGGATTTCTTTTAATGGCCAAGATTTTGTTAGTAAAAAACCAACAACATTTAATTTAATTTAGATTAAATATATATTGATAAATCAGTATGATTTAATCCCAAATTAAATCAATCAAGCAATCATGGAGATATTTGGATGGAGATTTCATGCAATCTTGGAAATCTCATGCAATCTTGTGAGATTGCATTATTCCTTGGAAATCTCCATGATTTTACCGCAACACTTGTTGTAAATAATCCAACTACAATAATTCATAATTATTATGTAGATATTGCAATCTTGCCATTGGAAAATTGTGAATCACAATCACAACCTAAAATGAAATGTAAATTACATTTTCAATTAATTGTCCAATGTGAATCCAATTCACATAAATATTTAATTAACAAATGTAAGTTACAAATATCTATCTCTTATATATTATAAATCACATTTATAATATATATGATTAATATGGATATTTCTTTCCACATTATTCATATCCATGATAATTAAATCACATTTAATCATCTTGGATATCTTATTCTCATGTGTCCTAATAATATGAATCACATTCACATTATTCACATCTTTGATAATTAAATCACATTAAATTATCTAAGATAACTCCTTTTATAATATGAATCAAATTAATATTATTCATTTCAATTATCAATTTTCTTAATGCTCGGATACATAATATAAACAATGAAATTATCCTGAACCCTTTCATGGATAATGCGCTTTCTCCGCAGATACATGGAAATAAGGACATGGCGATTGTATTGTTCCACGTATAGTGACTTGGATATTGAGATCATATCTCAAATCTAGATCGCGGGCCTCCCATAGATGTGTGTTTAAATCAAGACCGCAAATTTAATCTTCTCAATGCATCTGACTCACATTCAGATCAATGTCAAACATTTGGACCAAGATCAGACTACTTCTCTACTGAGAGGACTCACTAAAATCCAGACCTGTTTCATCACTCCCTAGGAATGGAAGCGTCATGGTTATTCAATCGTTTATGATCACATCACCCTCATATATTCCCAATACCTGTACATCCTGCATACTGGAAGACTCAGAATAAACCTGAAGTATTAAATCAACTTTACACTATCTACTTTAGGGTTCTATCAATAATTTTCTCATTCGATCATTGGGAGTTGGTAAGGATCATATACTTTCAAAAAGCATATATCATACCTAGGTATTAATCATATAATTTCCAAAAGTATATATCAAACCTTCAGTCAAGCTTCCAAATCGAGATGACCGTGCACGGAATTTGATTCTTCACAGTATCTCATGAGTGAGCTCATGTCTTCCGGTTCAGTAACTGACTCGTATTACTCAATAGTTGAATCAATAGCTGTATGATTATTAAGATGGCCATGGTACATACCCTAATTGTACTATGGGACCTATTATGCAAATTAGTTATTCTTCATTTTAGATCAGGGAATGATATTTGCAATAACATTTACTATGTAATGGCTCGCCGTGGGCTCGCATGTCCAACAATCTCCAACTAACCCAAAGAGCCATTAATGAGCTAATCATTTAAAACTGCACTCATGTGACAATCATAGGCTATTTAGAAAAATAGCTAGGTAAGCTCATCAGTCACACTGTTCCCAAGAGACTACGCCAAGTCCTTTTACAGCACTTGCATATCTCCTAGTAACAGCGCTCGCATCCAATGCGAATGTTGCATCTTATGCAATCAATACTCAATCTAGTTAAAGCTATTGTAGTATCTTTGATACTATAGCTTAATAATCGTTATAACCAGTATTTTCGTAATCCTTATCAGAATACCTTTATTCATGGAGATCTCTATCTCCTAAGGTATCTACAGTTAAGATAAGACTTAGAGATCACTATCTCCAAAGTCTTGTTATCATTGAAGATATAGTTATTACTGCAATCAAGTGTTTTATATCCATATTAGGATTATTAACAGTTCACTACTCCCACTACATGGCAGATATCTGGCTTTTGTACACATCTAGCATACACTCGTCTTCTCGTAATTGATGCACGAGGGCAAATAGTTCTAGCATTCACTTCCTCAACTTCTTGAGGTGTTATCCCTTTAGATAGGTCATTACCATATCTTAATGGAAGGAAGACTTTCTTGGAATTTCCAAGAATGGAATAGTGTCCAAGGTGTACTAAAAATGTGTCAGTGCCAATATCCTCTTCTCTTTGCTTCTAAACAACTTCAGAACTAAGATCCAAGAGGTATCCTTGAGATCATATCTTAAGTTATGGAACAACCAGATTATAAAACACTTATTATTATCCTTATGTCATTTTAAATGATTAGGATATCATTTACATTTAGCACGATGAACACAAAGGTACTCCTACTAAGCTTCACATGGGTTATAAAGATTCTATCTGAAATCATAACATTTATAATTTCATCAAATCTTATGTTCCAGCTACAAGAATCTTATTTGAGTCCATAGATGGATTTCTTTAGCTTGCACATCTTGCTTTCCTCAACCATGAAGCCTTAGGGCTACTTCATGTGAATATCCTCAGAGAGGTATTCATAAAGGAATGCAATCTTGACTTACATCTCATAGATATCAAAGTCAAGTTGTGTATCTATAGTTAGCAATAGTATGATGAGTATAAGCATGGTCACTGAAGAGCAAGTCTCATCGCAAGCGATGTCTTCTCTTCTGTACGTAGCTCATGGCTACAAGCCGTGCTTTGAAAGTCTCTACCTTCTCATCAGGTTCCCTTTCTCTTGAAGATCCATTTACACCTTAATGGGTCTTATCCATATAGGTGAATCCTCGAGGGTCCATATACAACACTTGTATATGAAGTCTACCTTAGACTTTCATTAAAAGTGTCTAGTTGTTGTAGTATTTGGGGAATCATGATTTATCAAAACAACCACTTAATTAATTTGTTAAATTAAGAGAGCAATCAATCTATATTTTATTTGGGTATGCTTAAGGTCGAACTCAGGGAGGCAGCTATCTCCTTAGGTTGATTAATAGGCAATCAATAATCTAGGTTTTCAAAGAGGCATTTTTTTTATTTTTTATGCAATTAATAAATGGACAAATTCAGGCAAATTTAAGAGTTAAAATACAATTCATGATCAATATCTAAAAATCCTGAAATTTTTCCTGAATGTGAATTACGATGAAATTATCTACAATTTTTTTGGATTTTTCCTGATACAAAATAAATTAATTATGAATTAATGATGCATGTAGGATGATTTTTAGCAAATTAATTTTAATTAATAGAGCAATTTATTTTTTAAAAAATAAAATTATCTCAAATAAGCCTATGTGAGAGGAATCCAGGAAAATTAATAAGTCCTAAAATTATGTGTCTATAATATATTAAAAATCAGTTACCCAAATCACTATTTATTTTATTGTGACATCGATATTCATGAAAATGTCATGAAATCTGGGCACAAATAAAACACACTTAAATCTACCTGTTGTGAATTTTTAGAGTTATAATTAATTTAATAATAATTCCAAATCACATAGTGGGTAAATTATGCAATTTTCCGGATCAATAATTATATTAAATAAACCATGGCCCACAAAAATATAGTCAATGTCCACAATGAAAGAGCATAAATTGGTCTACAATGCATAATTTTTAGAATAATAAAATGATGGCAAACTGAGACTCAAACAAAGACACAAACATAAGGTTCTAAACACAATACATAATAAATGAGAATAAAATAAAAATGCAATGGATGTAATTATTGAAACTTGGAGGGTTCTACGTGAAATTTACTCAGGAATCACGTATGCTGCACGCGATCTCCAACAGACAGGAGTTCTTTGCGATTTATGGTTCTTCGAGGAGTTTGAGTGCAATTGACCTATGTCCCACGTGCCTCGCACATGAGGGGGCTATTGAAGGGACTTCCTGTGATTGCAGAGCTTGCAGCGGGTGTGAGTGCAAATTGACCCACCCAACACGTGCGACAGGCAGCTTGAGGTGGTTGACACACGGGTTGAGGTAACTAAAAGGACATGCTTTGAAGGCATCGTGGGCCACTGTAAGGGTGAGCATGAGGGTCATTGGGGGAGAGCTCGATCAAGGGGGTTGGTGCGACGTGTTGCTATGACTGAGCGGTTGGTAGAGACAACGACAGAAGGCTAGTGGCATGCAAATGTAGGCACACGAAGTACGAGACACGCTGGAGGTGAGAGGTTGATGCGCGGAATGAGATTAGTAGTTCACTCGCTTGGAGAAGAGGAAGCCCGGAGGATGAGTTGAAGCGGTCCAAAGGCGATGCGGACGCTGGTGTAGGTAGAGAGGTGCGGTAGGAAGATGACCGGATCAGAGAGGATGAAGGCTTTAGGTTCGATTTGTCTCGAGATTGAAGAGCAAGAATGAGATTTGGGTCTCAAGAGTGTGATGTGATTTAGGATGGAAGAACATCAATAGAGATTTTTTTGAGGGAAACATCAATAGAGAAATATCAGAATATAGAGAGCAGAACAAAAAAGAATTGATGCAGGGAGAAGGAAAGTGGAAAAAAGACCACATTTGGTTTCATATGAGGATGCCGGAGTTAGAAACTTAGCTGATTGTCGACTCTCAAAATCTTGACGAATAGGTTTTGAAGCTTTACAGGGCTTAGTCAAAGCTCCGCAACAAAAAGCTAGAAGCTTCCTAGGATCACAACGGATGGAGTGCATGCCATCTCTCAATGGACACGCCCCTCGTTGTCACCAAGGATCTAAGTTTCAGAGCTCTCTCCACATCTTCAGAATCTGGCAGATAAAGTTAGCTGGAGGAGATCGGTGCCCCTATATCGGCAGTTGCAGTGCAATCGAGGAAGACGGGGGTCGTGGGTGGAGTGATCTGAGAGAGAGAGAGGTATGAGAGGGGAGGACATGGGGGAGATGGGAGGGGGACATGGGCCGTGGTTGCAGTCGCGCATCACAAAGCACATGGGTGGTTGGCCCATGTCGAGTAAAGTAGCAGGAGATGGGGAAACGAGAGAGAGATGAGGTCGTACAGGTGAGATAGGAATGCGATGCGGCAGTTGCGTGTCGCCTGCTGAAGTTGTGGAGGTCGAGCATAAGAGGAGAGAGGGGAAAGGCCACATGGTATGTGAGGGCGCAACCATTGATAGGGAGAAAAATAATAATTAAATAAAATTAAAATAAAAAATAATATAAATTAGGAAAAGTAAATAAACAAATAAGTAAATAAAATCAGTAAATAAATTAATAAAATAAATGAAAATAAATAATTGAATTAATTACTTAGTTAAGATAATGTTGATATAATAAATAATAATGATAAGATAACTTAGAATAATTTATTAAATAAATATATAAAAGAAAAATTAAAATAAAAGGAAATAAAAGGCGGTGACACGTGGCAGTTCCAGGAGCTGTCACTGTCACGTGTCGCTTCCAGAAAATCAATGCTTAAATATAAAGAAAAAAAATAAATAAATTGTAACATTGATTAAAATAAAAAGTGATCAACGCAAAAGTTTCTTCTCTCGATGAGATCTACTTTTGTGCATGATCCAAAACCAAGAGAAATCATTTGTACGAAAATATTTTAGATGTTATTCTATAGATACAAAATACCAATTTTTTGTATTTTACAAAAATTGTCATTTTCAAAATATAAAAAAAATTAGAGAAAATTTAAAAAACCAACATAATATATTTTTTATTTATAAATGAAAAATATAAAATAAATAAAATAAAAAAGCTCATATGTAAAATATACGATGAGAGACCCAAAATCCAAGTTTCACTATGAACTTTGATTCTTTTGAATTTGGTCTTATTTTGAAGGTAATTGAACGTACATTAATTCAAAAATGAGTAGGAGTCCATAGGAGACTATATGAGAGAGATATTCAAGTTTAAAGTTTGTCATCTTACACTAGGGTTTGGGTTTTATTGGTAAATTTTACAAGCTGGTATTTTTTTGATATTTTCATTTATTAGAGTTAATAATATATACACTATAGATTTGTTTTTTTTCAATTTTGAGTTAGTAAAAAATAGATAAAAATAGGGGAATACATGGTAATATACATATGATATTTACAAGAGAATTTGGCTTCTTATTTAATGCAACAATGCATACTAAAATGCATATATTATCTCTAAGTACATGAATGATAAAAATGTAGAATAAATAATAAAATACATTTAATTACTTGGGAATGAAGCTCTATTTCAACTTTTAATGTGATGAATCACAACATTAACCTCCTATACTTAAACCATGCTTGTCCCTTAGCAACTAAGAATGAAATGCAAAAGTGAAATGACTTTGGGTTACATACCAAGGTCATGAAAAAAGGCAAAATGGTGCTCGACTAGACCTTTGGATTAATTATGTGGTAGAATCTTACTGGGAATATGAGTTGGGACCTAATAACTTTTAAGTTCCACAAGTCTCTATTCAAATTGCCTCAACAGTCAGATCAGGATAAGTCCCCATATGCAAATTATGATGACTATGAATCTTACTTGTATTGTATAAGCAAGGGCGGAGCCAGGAAACTTTTATAGGTAGGGTCGATACTTAGTCAATACATATAAAATAGAAAATACTACTATTGAGTTGCAAACTTTTAAAAGTGATGTATAAACTTACATAATTTATCAAATCTACGGTCGATGATTTTTCATTACATGGAAATCATGAATGACTTTTTCCATTGTGACATTTTCTGATATCCATCTTTCATCTTATTTCGAAGCCTTGTCTTCACAAATCTCATAAATGAAAAATGCACGTTCAGTTGTAGTAATTGAGATAGGAAGAGTCAAGATAGGCTGGATCATTCGGTCAAGTAAATAGTAAACTCGTGATGAGGTTTCTACCAACGCTTGACATAATTCAGATATTATACTCAGACTTGTTATCTTTGGATGATTTGGGATATCGAGTTGATATTACATCAACTGAAATTAGCAATATTTTTGAAACTAAGAAGTTCGAAATAAATGTTGATGATTTTCTTGACCAGAAGCTGGATATTCTAAAAGATAATGTTGATACGGTGCACTTTTGATATATACACGTTGAATCTCATCCCATTCATTAATCGAATATTCCCAAATTTGAAGGCATAATCCCTAATAAAAAACTATGGAAGATTCATCAACATGTTCGTTTTACATTTCTTGTGGATAATTTTCAACATGTACGTCAGGAGGAGGTGGATCGATGGTACAAATTATACAAATATTTAAAATAAATGGATAAATTGCAGAAGATTGTGGCACATCTTTATCACAAATATCAACCCTTGATTTCTTGAAATATGAGTTGATTATTTTTTATCCATAATTTATACTAAGTTCACGTAAAACAATGTAAATAAATAATATATTAAATTAAACTTATAGGTAATTGAAATAAATCTATACCTGCATGTAAAAATCACATGCACACAAAATGAAATTTCAACGCAACTGCAAGTAATAATTTAATGGCAGTCTTAAAAATGTACATCAGATTATTAATATATTTTCCCCCATTATTTTTTATTATATCATTAGTAATTCCATCTAGTAGGAGTTATGTTATTTTTCTCAAAAAATATAGTAATCGCTAATATTTTTTAGCAATGATTCGTGCAGTTATGCTAGTTGAAAATGCACAACTGTTGTTACAAAAACTATTTCTGATGACATCATCAAATATGATAGTCGTCACAAATTTCATCAATAAAAATTCACTGTGAATAGTACTCGTTACTATATATCTAACAATAGATTATATATCTTCTAAATCATATAAACAAGTTCAATCCTAGTAATTATAAGGATTGGATCATGGGAGTGTGATTTAAATCTCATTGATAATAAAAATTCACGATGAATAATATTTCCCATCGAGGAAAATAACCGACAATAGGAAGATTTTCAAATGTGCATTATCATTTATAAGGTTTATAAGTGGGAGAATGGTCTAAATCTTTAAATCCGACTAGTGGTTGCGAATAGAAGGGAGTGGTGTGAACAACAAGACATGTCATTTTTTCATTATAGCATTCGAGAATTAAGTTCACTTGAAATAATAAGATGCTATGTCACTGCCTTTGAAAGCAATCGATATGTGAACTCCGAATCACGATCTTAAATGAAAACAATCATCGATTCATCGTCACTCGACATGCACACGAACTTTAAAGATAAAAACAATCAAGATTGAAGTTTATGCCTTGACTCAACATCGACAACAACAAGGATTGGTGACATCTGGCATCGACACCTTCAAGTTTGAGTATTCGTGTCTCTGAATGGGCTGTGTGATCATGTGAGGGAAGGAGGAGGGTTCGGGTGAAGGTAGAAGGTGTAGTCAAGTAGAGAGGAATGTGGGAGGGAAGTTGAATGGTTGGCTAAATTGCATATTAAGGGACAAGGGAATGGATAATTTAAGATACGTACATGATGAGTCCGAGAATACCGTCTTTAATTAATGATAGTTAATGCATGAATAAAATAAATATGTTGTTTGTTGTAGGCAGGCAATCAGAATCAATCAAGAAATAACCACTTATTTATTTAATAAATTTTAATCAAATTGGTTCTACATTTATTTAGCCTGAACATGACCCAGGGTCGAACTTGAGCAGGCAAAGGAACAACCTAGTTTAATGTCTATCAAAATTCGTGCATGGTTTTCGAGGTAGAATATTTTTTGGTATTTTTATGTAATTCGTGAATGAAAATGTGGCATATTATAAGGACTAGAAAATTAATGTCAATCAAACGATGCCCCAAAATTATGAAACTTGGCCAAGTTGTGAATAATGATGAGATGAATGCACTATATATTTTTTGGAATCTTCTGATGCAATATGAATATTAATTAATTAATGGATGTAAAAACGGTGAATTACAATAATTAATTATAATAAATATTAAATATCTTTATTTTAAATAAATAAAATTATCCAAGATAGATCAATAAATGGATTATCCTTGAAAAATCCTAAATCCTAAACATGTAGAGTTTAATACCTATTAAAAATTAATGCCTGAAATGCACAAGATGATTTTTATAGGATAAATGCAATTATTTTGTTTGCAATGTAAAACATAATTAAATTTATTATTTGTGAATTTTGGACAATTTTCTGAACAACGTTAATTTAATATGATTTTCAAAGTGTAAAAAGGGAAAAAATTATGAATTTCTACAAAATATTCATTATTAATTAACCAAAAAGCATAAAAATACGAATCGTATGCCACAATGTATAGAATTAATTGAAGAATAGTATGCTATTTTTTCAATAATTAATTAATGCAAAAATGACGTTCAAATAATGGATAGAAGTCAGTGTTCTCAGTGTAAAATACAAATACAAGTTTTAAAAAAATTGTGCTCAATGGCATTGTAGTAAATACCTAGACCCGGAAGGGGATTGTCCAAAATTTCCGAGTCATATGTGTGGCACGCGACCCTTGGGTAGTGGGGATCTTCTGCAATATGGCGATCCTCCAGGGGTTTTCTTGCAAAATTCCCCAGGAAAGGGGCACTTGGTCATGTTTTCCCTCCTGCATGTGTGTACCACGTGGGAAGGGACTCAGGTCCCATGCTCAGACTTGGAGGCGGAGGGACATGTTTAGGCAGAGGCATTCCCTTGCTGGTCCTAAAGGAGTTGGGATACTGAGGGCGACCGAAGGTGCTAGAGTCAATGGCAATGGTCGGAGCTTAGACGGAGGAGCCTCGAAGGGGGTCCTCCGGTCTGGATCTTTGAAGGTGGTCGAGATAGTGCAGTGGAGTGGCGATGTAGGCGAATGAGTGAATCGCATCGAGCATAGTGGAATCAATAATCGGAGGAAGATGGAGGTGCGGGCTCCACGACATAGAGGAGGCCGAAGCGAGGTCGATGAGGAGGTGGTGGTTCCCACCCCAGTTGTCGATGAAGGATGCGGTGCAGATGATTATTTATAGGATTGCCGACCGAAGCCAGAGCTGCAAAAACGGTGGAGAGCTCGCTGTGATGGAACATCATTGTCTCGGATCTCACCGTCGAAGAAGGAATCGGGGGTGCCACCACCGAGCTTTGCTTTGATGTGTAATCGGTGGATGAGTTCGAGAGGGTGGCGGAGCTAGGATTTGTAGGATGGAGGGAGGCGACGGAGATGGAAGGTGGTGGTTGATGAAGTATGATTGAGACATGGTAGTCGAAATTAGGGGAGAAGATCAGGAAGAGGGGCGCCACGATTAACTAGATATGGGAGAGATCGTGAAGAGGGTGTGGCATAGGAAGGAGAGAAATGATGAAATCTGGTGATGGTCGCATCAAAGAAGATGAGAGGCGAAATCACAGGAGATGTGACAACGAGATAGAAGAGGAAGGTGGCGTGGATTGGGAAAAAGAGTAGAGGAAGGGGATTGTGAGATTGGTCAAAGATCCGATGGGATATGAGAGATGGCGACGACTAGCTGGAGATTTGGAAAGGGTGACGACGATATTCACAGTGGATATGGGTGAGGGATTGGTGGCGGTGCCGCCCGAAGAGGGGAAGGAGAAGAGCAGATGGAGGAGGGGGATCTGGGCCATTTGATTGGCCGAGATCGAACAACCAAGATGTCGCCATGTGGTATTACTTATTATATTTAAATTTTCTTAATAAAATAAGCTAAATAAACCCAAAAATGAGTGTCACGTGGCGGCTCCAGGAGCCACCACGTGGAACCCCTAAAAATCGAAAAATAAATAAAAATGTAAATAAAAATGAAATAGCAAACTACCTCAGATCGAAAAATTTTCTTCACAAAAATTTCTCGTCTCAATGATATCTACAACTTTCATGAAGAGACAAATACCAAATAAGTCATTTGCACAAAGTGATATTTTGGTGGTACCATCTGTACATAGAATACCTTGACTTTTGGATTTTTTTACTTTTTTTGTCATTTTTAAATAAGATAAAAATCAGAAAAATATGATAAAATCAAAGACAAATGTTTAGGCATTACTATATTTTTTGGATTTTTATTAATTAAGAAAATAAAGAAATAAAATAAAGGATTTTTATCTTTTGTGCCCCTCCAAGATATTACAATATCAGTTATACCCCTCCCTTTTCGAGAGTACTACTTGTGCCCCTGACTTCTTGTCGTTCTATCACTTCTGCCCCTCAGGTTAGTGGCCGTCCATATCCAACGCTAACAATGTTAAGTTAAGGGACACCGGGAGAATTAAATTTTTAAAAAATAGGACATGAAAGTCATCCCATCCTATTCTTCATCCTCCTCATCTTCTTCCTCTTCATCCCCTTCTCTTCCTCCTCCACAGCCCTTGTGCCTCCTCACCACCCCTAGCTCCTGCCCCCACACCGCATCCTCCACTTCAAGCTCCCCTCCTCCCCCTTGCACCTCTCCTAACTCCTCTACACCAGCTCCTCTGCCTCGAGGACCTCACCTCCCCTTCTTCCTTGCTCCTCCTCTGCCCCCTCCATGCCCAACTCAACCCCTCGCCCCTGTACCTCCTCACTCCTCCGCCCCTAGCCTCCCCCCTCCCATCGCCAATCCCGATGGCCATCCTCTCCCAGTCCTCCTCCACTTCCAAGGGGGTAAATTATGCATAAGCCGCCCACATGGTACATGTACTACCAGTTCTACTCTCGCCTCTACACTTCCCTCCCTGTAGTCTTCATCTCCATCACCACTCGCTCGCCCACGAGCACCGTCTCCCCAACGCCATAGAGGACTGCTACTCTGCCCTCCCCTTCGAGCTTCCCAACACTAACCTCTCCCACATGTTCCTGATAGGCGACATCTCCGACTGTAACCTCATGCATGAGGTTGCCAGGAAGGAAGGGATGGAAGGGGAGGATTTCTGGTCGCATGCAAGTATAGCTTTGAGAGTTGGAGGGTGAGGAGGAGGGAGAAAGAGTGAAAAGGAGGGGAGGAGGAGACTGTAGGTTGCAGGGGAACTTGCAACATTTATCTAGTTAGGATAATTTTTTTGATTAATTGATTCATAAAAACTCACAGAAAAATTCAATAAAAGTCATCATTTAATCTGCAGTGAACGATATATCTATGAAAATGTAAAAATTTTAGCGATTTAATGGATGCATGAAGGTATAAATAAGAGAGATAAATTATGAAGAGAAAGGAAGAAGACCAAATGGAGGAAGAAAATGATGATGAAGTCTAGACAATTATGCCCCTCTAACTGCACCATGGTTTGAAAAAACCATGGTTAAGTTCAACTCATTGACGGTTAGACTAACGGAGGGGCACAAGTGATAGAATGGCAAGAAGTCAAGGGCATAACTGATATTCCCAGAAAGGGAGGGGCATAACTGATATCGCAATATCTCGAGGGGCACAACTGATAAAAATCCTAAAATATAGTACGAAAAAGAGGACTTTTGTATAGACTTTAGTAACACCGAGGCTAGGTTATTTTCTTTGATTTTGATCTTATTTTAGACTTGGATTTTTGCACATTTTAATAAAATAATTGTCAATGAAAATAAATGAAAAAGAAATAAAATATAACGAATTAAATATTTACATAAAATAATAGGTCGAAATCGAGTACAATGCACAATGCACAAAAGAGACCCCAAAACCTAACTTTCACATATGAGCACTGATACATTTGATCTTCTTTTGAAGGCAATTGAATGTACATCAGTTCAAAAGCGTGTAGGATCAAATCAGACACTGTATGATGAAAATATCAACATTTCAGTCCGATCACCTTGAAATTAGGGTTTGGATTTATTTCTCAATTATTTCAGTTAGTACTTTTTATATTTTCTCTTTATTCTTGTTAATAATGTGTACAGAATGGAGATGGTTTCATGTGATTTGAAGTTAGCATGAATTAATTAAAAATCGAGGAAGTTAGCTTATTTTCCAAATCAATCGGGTTTTGGAAGTGTGATAGTTATCATGAGATTTTTGGCTTCTTATTTTATGCAATTATGAATGAAAAAATGCGATTCTTATTTACTTGTCCATGAATGTTAAATGTGCAATATAGATGATGAAATGCTGATAATATTTGGGGATTTGAGCTTAATTAATGTCTTTTAAGTGAAGAATCTAAGATTCATCAAACCCTATACTTAAACCATGCTTGTCCCCGAGCATCAAAATAAATAAAGTGAGGTGAATTGAGATTGAATTTCCATACCAATATCATGAGCAAAAGGTGAAAATGGAGCTAGATCCAACCTTTGATTATTAGTTTGGCGTAACTCCTGTGAGAATTAGGGTTTTAAAATCAACAACCTCCAATTCTATACATCATTGTTGGGCTCAAAAGTCATCTTAGATCAGTACTCTTTACAAAGCATACCCTATGATATTGAACCATTGTCTCATGTATGTGAAAGGTTTTAGCTCTTCCCATCAAGAATGCCGGACTACCATGCAAACCATTCCCCCAATAATCCGTCCTCGGGGAGTCAGGTATTTCCTTCCAAGGTATATCGTGTTGTGTTCACAACCAAAGAGGGGGAGAAATTTATGGGAAGGCAAAATAACTAGGGTGTGACTAGTGTAGTCACCTCTCCTTGTGAAGCAGTCCAGTTAGCCAAGTCTCCACAAAGATCCTGCAGGTTGTCTTGAAGCTCGGACCTTTGGTCAAATATTTATGTTGTAGATGGCTTCTTTTTATTTGAATTTTTGGTAGCTATGATGGATCTTGTTATGCCCCTACAGATATGGAATCTTTTTTTTGCGTATATGTTTTGGGGTCTTAGAAAAAATTATGCCCAGCCGTCCATCCCTTATCCGAAGCTTTGTTTCAACCCGTATTCCAATCTTAGATGTCCATGCTACCAAAAAAGGACTCACACAGTTTTCAACACCCCGTCTGAATTGAGCTAAGTGCATAGTGCAAGAGTACAAATTAATTCTCTATTCAAGAGTCGTACCCAGAATGAGGCGACCATGTTAGAAACTAAGAGTCAAACTCTGCACATTGTCATGCGAACTCGAAGAATTAAGTCAAAGACCTGAAGCTTCTAAAATCCCATTTCTCAGTGAAGTTCCTCTGAAGATTAGGTGGATTAAGGCCAAGTCTAGACCACTCTCGGCTTCTTCTCATAACTCGGTTCAGAGCCCAAGGGCTTTTCACCAATACATGCAAATGCTGGATAAAGTGCAGATGCGTGAAATGCAAATAAATTTTTTGAGACTTTTAATGCACGATTTTTTTTAAATTGAATAAGAATCCACTTTTCAAAATTTTGATTGTACACACAATTAGACACCATGCTAGTTTAAAAGCTTTTTTTATAAATTTTTTATGTTAATTACCCACCCCATAAATAAGAATACAGACTTACGTAAAAGTAAGAGCTATGGGTAAAATATATAGTGTATATACAACCCCTATACTTAGCGAGTGCTATGTCCTCAAAGCACAAGAAGCGCAAAGAAGACATAGCTCAGACCAAGCGTAAGAGAGTGAAAAGAAAAATAGAAATTGGCCCACCCCTATACTTAGGCAGGGACTGTCTAAGTATAGAAGAAGTACAAAAAAATGAGGCGGATGAGGACGTAGAATTTGAAGGAGGAGAGTGTATACAGTAGGCATCGGGTCCCCCTATACTTAGGCTCTGGTCAACCAAAGTATGGAAGAAGGGTGGAAATGGGGCGGTTGAGGGCAGATGTAGATGAGGTGAGTGGCATATAAGATGGCATTAGTCCCCCTATATGTAGGCTTTGGCCTAAGCAGAGGAAGAATAAGTACAAGGGAACCGATGGGGTCGGGAGGGAGGGTTACTGATGATTAAAGAGGTTTTGAACAGATCTATTTGTGAGCCTGTGGCGAGAGGTCATAATGATTGAAAGAAGATGAAGCAGGCGAGTCCTAGCTATCATCAATGTTATCCTCAAAAGAATCACGCTGGAGAGTGTTTTGATAGGAAGAAGATGAAGCGTATGAATTAGATGATTCCCAGCCGTCGTCGGAGTTATCCTAAGAAGAATAATACTTGAAGGTAGAGGTACTCTAAATTCTTATTTTTAAGCTACTTTATCAAGATGTGCTTAGTCTTGTAGTCAATTGCCTCGTCCTCGAATGATGAATATCTGAAGCACCTGTCTCATTATGGTCATAAGATATTATTCCGGTATATATAATGAGACCAAGAGATTTAGATATCGAGGAATAATAGTAAGGGGCAGGAGAGTCGATATTTGTCTGCTTTCTTAGATAGGGCATCAGGGCTACTGTACTAAGTTCACTCATAAAGACCACCTTATCCAGACCGGATGAGGAATTATCAGAAGATTCCTCTTCCGGTGTGTCAAAGGTGACTTTTTTAGTCAGTTTACTAGATAACTAACTAGATCAAGGTGTAGCTGGAATGGCATTTTGGTTTGTGTTGTCTATGAAGGTGCATGTCTTGGGAGTGAGGTGCTGACAATTGGGTCTTAAGATGAATAACCATTGAAATATTCCTCCCTAGTCAGCAGGCATCCTGCATATTTGTTCTCAATTGACTTGATGTTGGTGCATTCCTGTGTTAGGTCGATCTAATCAAGGCTGTAGAGGGGGTCTTGTCTGACACATGGTTAGCCCATGCTTGTGTGTCCTTATCATAAGAACCATATATATAGCAAAGGTCCTGTATCAGGTATTCTTCCTTTAGGATTTGTCATGATAGTGGTTGAGGTGCAAGCAGCGTGAATGGGAAAATGGGATGAGCCTCTGATCCAATGGTCATCTCAACAATCATTATCTCATGTGTAGCAGTGTGGTAGGGCTCTTTTACCACTTGATAGTTATAGTTGTTGAAAGCTTTGTGGGTCACCTTGCAATATCGTGTTTCCTCAAAGATTGGATGATATCGAAGTGCCCCAATGCGGTAAAAGTTATTTCTCAAGTCTCACACTCTATAATTGCCTTATCTAAGGCTAAGAACGGATTTCGAAGAATGATTGAAGACTGGGTGAGATCTCCTTGATGCTCAATATCGATGATCATGAAGTCCATCTTAAGCGGAGCACCTTGGAATGTAATGATTATTGAAATTATTCCTCTCTATTGTTTTATTGATCGATCGACCAAATGAACGATCTCTCTTGATTTCCTGATTGGTCTGAGTTTGAGCTTGTCAAAAATAGAGGTCGGGAGGATGTTGATTGGCGAGTTATCATTCATTTGGGCATGGGTGAATATTGTGTCTTTGATTACACAGTCAAATTGAAACATCCGATTCACTCTACGGGCTCTTGGTCTTTCTTCTCATCACCAAGAGGTGGCCATTGACAATATTTGTCTTTCGATCCTTGTTCTCTTCATGCTCGACTATTTCGACATTAATTTACTCTTTATAAATCTTTCTAGATCGGGAAAGTGTTCAATGACATGAATTGAGGGAAGTTCAATAGTCAATCTTTTATCTAGTGCTTCCCTCAGAGTAGGATCCGAATTCTTTAAATCCTCTCCACTTTCGAATTTTATGGATTTTTCTATTTTTTTTTCAAATTTTGGGTGTTTTTGATTTTTTCGATTTTTATGGTCTTTTTGGTGTGGTGTGTTTATGTGATGGTTTCCATAGCTGAGGAGGGGCTTTGATATGCAGAATCAGAGTTAGAGTCATCCCTAAGGGAGTAGTATGCAGGGGTATTGCTATGAGAATCATCCTTGGGGTTTACAAAGTATGTGGGTTCCTGAGTGTTCTTTGTTTTTTCAACATGAGATCTAATCATTTCCTCTTCCATTTTTATCCGTGAGCTAGGAGGAAATCCTATTGAAATATCTAGTTTATGATTGTGATTCTCTAAAATTTTCTCTTGAACAATCATGGAAGAAGTCTGCTCAGTTGGTGGAAATCTATAAGTCTCATACACAACATATTGTGACTCAGGCGTGTACTGTTGGGTTGACTAGAGCCTCTTTCCGTGATTGTTGATCAGTCCCTCATATGGTGAAGTCATCATAAATGGTGCATATATGATGATATCATCATTCCATTCTGTTGTATGAGTTTCATGTATGAAGGTGGGATTGTCACCGTTTATCCAAGATGGAAGATCATTTGGTGTGGGCCAATATACTTGGTTTATTCGGATTTTCATATTGTTTCTGAAGGTCAAATTAGAATGTGGATTTGTGAAGTATTGACCTGTTCCAACTATAATGTGAGGATAAAATGAAGTAGGTTGGAATTGGTGTCTTGACCGATCATCAGTCTTAAAGTGGTTAGATCTTCATGATTAGAATATAGAGGATTGTATCCGTGGTTGAAGTTGGTTAGAATTGATGTCTCAGGAGTTAGAAAATATGAAGGAGTGGAGACTTCAGTCAGATGATTGTATAAAGTATTGATATATGAAGAAGCGGAGACCTCGATCAGTTGAATATCTGTATGATCCGAATATAAAGGATTCTCTTTCATGGAGTACTAGATCGGATTCGTAGAGTGGACTAGATTCATTCGTGGGAGAGAGTCTCATGCGAATATCGGAGGATGCCTTGCAGAAGAGGGTTTTGGGGATTTGGGTTTGATAGAAAAGAAATAATTTGGTGGATATAGAGACTAATGTCCAATCAATTTCAAAGGAGTGGATGAGATGACATAATGGATCTTGGTTAAAACTGTTCCAGTGCACAAGACACTCAATAGAAGAAATCCTAATTTTTAAATCAAGGAGAGTGGTGGAACAAGTGTGTGGTTTTTGATATTCAAGCTCGATTTATACACACCAATGCAAACACAATTCAAACCTAGGTTCACCAACTCACACAATGAAGGCCACAAGAGTCCGAACAATTATCTTTTCAACTTTAATTGGTGATAAAATCAATCTTGAAAAGAATCAGTGAGCTGTTATGTACCAAAAATTTTCCTAAGGACTACCCCGAATTCATATGACTAGTTGCATCTACTTTTAACCAATATAGGTGTAAGTACGAACTGTAAAACGACTACTCGTCTTACTTTAGGATGGTGCCAATTGCGTTGTCCTTTAACCACCTACTCTGCTAAGGGACACCGTAGTTCCGTCCATGAGAAGTAGCTAGTATTTTTTTAAAATCAGTAGCATGAATGAAGATTCCAAAAGTGTTGTCTCTTGCTCACTGAAATAGATAAATTATCCAAGGACAGGTTTGTTCTCCCATAAAAATTCTCAATTTTATGGTTTAATTTAGTCAGCCTTGTTATCAGTCCCAATTTTAATTAGGCAATCATAAAAAATTTAGATGAGCAAAAATACATGTCTACCATTCAATCCCAATTTCCTTTAGATCTTAAGTGACAAAACACAACAACAACAACAACGACAAAGCCTTTTCCCACAATGAAGTAGGGTCGGCTACATGGATTCTTCGCCTCCATTCAGATCTATCTTAGGCAAATCCCGAGCTTATATCCACAAAACTAAGATCCCTTTGTATGGTCTCTTTTCAACACTTCTTGGGCCGTCCTCGCCCTCTCTTAGCCGACTCAACATCCCAACACTCGCATATCCTAACTGATGCATCAACTGATCTTCTTTGCAAATGTCCAAACCATCTTAAGCGATTTTCTCACATCTTATCCTCGATCGGAGCTACACCAACTTTCTTTTTGATTCAGTCATTCCGAATTCAATCTTTTACGTGTGTGTCCACACATCCACCTTAGTATTTTCATTTCTGCTACATTCATTCTCTGCACATGTCTATGGTTCACAGGCCAACATTCAGATCCATGAAGCATAGCATGTCTCATGACTGCTTTGTAAAACTTTTCTTTAATCTTTAAAGGAATTTTCTGATCACAAAGAACGATAGAGACTCCTCCCACTTTAGCCAGCCCACGTTTATTCTATTAATAACATCTCCATCAATTTCCCCATCATGTTGCAGAATAAGATACCAGATATCTAAAGGAATCTCTCTTCTGAATGTTATCATCACCAATCTTCACGCAGATTCCTTCACCATTGCTTCCATCAAAGGTGCACTCCATATGTTCCGTCTTAGCCCTACTTATACGAAATCCTTTAGTCTCCAACTCATGTCTCCAAACCTCAAGCTTCTCATTTACTCCATCTCTAGTCTCGTCAATTAACACAATATCATCATCAAATAACATACACCAAGGTAACTCATCCTGAATGTGACTGGTCAACTCGTCCATAATTAAAGTAAAAAGAAATGGACTCAAAGCAGAACCTTGATGTAAACCAATGCTGAGTGTCAAAATATCTAGTCTTCCCAGACGGGGTCCTTACACAAGATAAAATCCTATCATACATGTCCTTTATGAGGTTAATGTATAGGACATGTATTTGTCTCTTCTCCAACACTCTCCATAATATCTCTCGTGGGACAGAATCATAAGCCTTCTCCGAATCAATAAAGATCATGTGGAGGTTCTTCCTTTTAGCTCTATAAATCTCCATTGTTCTCCTCAGCAAATGGATGGCTTCAATCGTTGAGAGACCTATGATTCCGAATTGGTTTTCTTTTACATTGGAAATTTGCCTCAAGCTTCTTTCGATCACACATTCCCAAATTTTCATAGTGTGACACATCAGCTTGATACCTATATAATTTGAACAATTTTGAATGTCTCCTTTGTTCTTATAAAGAGGCACCACGATACTCCTCCTCCAGTCTTCAGGCACTTTCTTGCTTCGCCAAATAACATTGAATAGATTCGTAAGCCTAGTCAAACCACGCTCACCTAAAACTCTCCATACTTCTACATGGATGTCATTCGATCCTACACCTTTTCTAGGTCTCATAACCTTCAAAGCCTCCTCTACTTCCTCTCTTTGTATCCGTCTATAGCATGCACGATTCAAGTAACTTGCACTACAAGCTAGATCACCCAAAGTGATATCTCTATTTCCTTCCTCAATGAAAAGTTTATGGAAGTACTGCTCCCATCTAGTCTTTATATCCTTCTAAGTAACAAGCACATGACCTTCCTCGTCCTTAATACATCTCACTTGAGAAAGGTCTTTGGTTTTTTCTTTCTCTTGCTTTGGCCAACCTTAATATATCCTTTTATCCCTCCTTATAGTCGAGATTTTTATACAAAACTTCATAAGATTTTGAATTAGCTTTTCTTACGGCCTTCTTTGCTTCCTTCTTTGCTATTTTGTAGTTTGTGACAGTTTCCTCTATTCTATCCTTAGACATAGCTTTAAAGCAAGCTCTTTTTTTAGCTTCTTTTGCACCCGTTCACTCCACCACCGAGCCTCCTTTTGACATGGAGCTCCTCCCTTCGACTCGCCTAACATCTCTTTGGCTACCTTTCGAATACAAGATGCTACTATCTCCCACATCTTGTTTACAGTACCGCTACAATCCCAAGATAAGTCTTCTAAAACCTTCTTCCTGAAGCTCGCTTGCTTTAGTGGACGATTCTACCATCTACTTCTAGTTATCTTAGAAATCCTCCTTTTCTTTACCAACCCGTTCATTTGTACATCCAAGACTAACAAATGATGTTGGGTTGTCAAACTCTCTCCTGGGATTACTTTGCAGTCTTTACAACACAACCTATCTCTTCTCCTTAAGGCAAAGTAATCTATCTGTGTTCTAGTTGGCCCACTCTTACAAGTAATTAAATGTTCCTCCCTCTTCTTGAAGAGAGTGTTTTTCTATGAAAAGATCATATGCCGTTGCAAAAATCCAGGATGGCTTTTCCCTTTTCATTTCTATCCCCAAAGCCACGTCCTCCATGAACCTAGCATACCCTGAAGCATCTTTTCCCCATATCCATTAAGATCTCCACCGATGCAAATCATCTCTCTTTATGGGATTCCTTGTAGACTCTTATTCAAATACTCCCAAAAAGCTTGTTTAGTCCTTTCACCTAAACCAATTTGCAGTGCATTAAACTGAGATGATATCAGGAATTTCTTCTTCAAGCACCAATTTTAGCAAAATAATTTGATCCCCAAATCTTTTCACCTCAACCACACAATCCTTCAAATCCTTATGAACAACCACTCCGACACCATTTCTACCCTTATCTTTACCTGAATACCAAATTTTAAAACATGTCTTCTCAATCTCCCTTGCTTTCTCTCCCAACCCATTTAGTCTCTTGAAGACATAGTATATGAACCTTCCTTCTTTCCATCGTATCCACTATCTCCATCAACTTTCCAGTAAAAGTGCAAATATTCCAACTACCAATCCGAAACTTCCGTTGTAATCTCTTTTGTACTAACTTCTTTACTCGCATGCATCCATTTATGCGAGAACCTTTGTAAATTTTGGACAGCATTCGAGCGTTGATGCAACATAACTAGCTTAATTAATGCATGCGTTCCTCATGCGAGAACCTTGCAAATTTTGAACTACATCCAGGCTACAAAGTAGCGACCCTTGCCAATTTTTCATTTCATTCAGGCGATGCAACACGTTGCAAGTAGGGAACGCCCCAACAAAATCTGTATGTTTGCTTAAATCATCTTAAGTGACAAAATAAAAGAAAGAAAATCGGGAAAAGACGGTGTACGTGAAAAACAATGATGAATGCTTAGTTAGAAGACTTACAGTATTTGTTTGCAATCTCCATGTGGGATGCAATATACGAATTTTAAAATTATTCTATATGATATGCAAGCCAACAAATTCACCTAGAAGAAAGTTTTATTAGCCGGGAAGAAATGAGTTAAAAACTTTTGACTAAGTTGAACGATCTAATGTGTGTCTCACTTAGTTGTGCATTGTGGTCCTAGAATCTACGAACACAGACAAATAAATCCTAGAAGCTGTAATAGCCATAGTGCAGATCTAACCTACGAGCCACTCAATTCGGGCCCTACCCTCACCGAAGAGTGAAACATGCCATGAAATACCATAGAAAAATTTCAAGTCTTTTTACACACACGAGAGTCCAAATGGACACCATTGTAAATGAGTAATTATTTACATATAATTAAAATTACAGAAATTAAACTTCTAAATTCTACGTTCTCTCATGACTCGACTCATTCTTAATTTATTATGCCAGCTTTTTGGTGGTTGGTGAAGATGCACCGGTTTGGGAGAACCTCTCCACGTACGTCGGGTATCTTACATGAAAAATAAGAGAGAGCTTGGTAAGAGAGTGACAAAAAATAAAAAAGATAGAAAGCAAATGCTGAGAAAAAAATAAAACAAATGCAATTAAAATATAATAAAAATGGAAAATGTACAGTGATGAGGCTCAAGGGTCAGACTACCCGAATGTATGGAAAAATTGACACTAATTTTTTAGACAAAAACGTAAGACGTTTGCCTCCCTGGTAACATTGCCATCTGATGAGTTCGAGAATACTCTCTTTAATTTGTGAGAACTAGTCGTTTAAATTTGTCATCGTTTGTTGTAGGAAGGTAATCCATCAATGAAAAAATAACCACTACTTTATTTGATCAAATTTTAATTAAAGTAGTTTTATGTTTATTTAGCCTCAGCAAGCCCCAAGGTCGAACTCGAGAGGCAAAGGAACAACCCTAGATTAATGTTCATCAAAGTTCGTACACGGTTTTTCATGGGTGAATACTTTTGGTATTTTTTATGAAATATGTGAATGAAAATGTGGTCAATTTTAAAAACTAGAAAAATAATGTCAATCAAACGATGTCTAAAAACTTACAAAACTTGGCCAAGATGCGAATAATGATGAGTGCATTTTGGCTTTTTTTATGGAATTTTCTGATGCAATAAGAATATTTAATGAACTAATGAATGCAAACGAGGTGAATTACAATAATAAATTATTATAAATATTAAATATCTTTATTTTCAGGACATATAAAATTATCCAAGATAGATAAATAAATGAAATATCCTGGAAAAATCCTGAACACTCAAAATGTTGAGTTCAATACCTATAAAATATTAATGACTAAAAACAAAATATTTTTTACAAGATAAAATATTGTATGCAAATGCAATTACTTTTTAGCACAATGTAAAACATAACTAATTCTACTGTTTGTGAATTATATATATATATATATATATATATATTTCTGCATAATTGGTAATTTAATTTAAAATGGGTAAAATATGAGAATTTCTAGAAAAATTAGTAATTATTAATTTAATAATAAAGAATAAAAATAGGAAGCATATGCCACAATGTATATAAATAATTAAAGAATAATGCGTTATTTTTCCAATAATTAAATAATAGAAAAGTGAGGTTTAATTAATGGATAGAAGTCAGGGTTCTCAGTTTGCATAAGGGCACTGTAGTAAATACCTAGACCGGGAGGGGATTTGCGCAAAATTTCTAAGGGGTCATGTGCGTAGCACGTGATCATTCAGCAGTGGGGTCTTCTATAATATAGCGATCCTTAGGGGTTTTCTTGCAAAATTTCCTAGAAGGGGGTTGCTCGGTTACATGTTCCCTCCCGCACGTGTGCAACATGTGGGAAGGGCCTCATGTCCCATGCCCAGACTTGGAGGCGGTGGGAGCGCAATCCGATTTAGGCAGAGGCCTCCCTTGCTCCTCCTGGAGGAGCTGGGATATTGAGGGTGATCGAAGGTGCTGGAGTCGAAGATGATGGTCGGAGCTCGGCGGAGGAGATCGAAGATGGTCCTCCAGCATGGATCTTAGAAGATGGTAGAGGAAGTACGATGGAGTGGCGATGTAGGTGAAAGAGTGAATCATGCGGAGGAGTGGGAATCGATAACTTGAGGAAGATGGAGGTGCGAGCTCCACATCATGGAGGAGGCTAGAGCAAGGTCGATGAGGAAGTGGTGGTTCTCACCCCACTTATTGATGAAGGATGCAGTGCAGATGATCATTGATAGGCTCGATGGTCGAAGACGAGCTACAACAACGGTGAGGAGCTCGCTGCGATGGGGCGTCATCGCCTCGAATCTCACTGTCGAAGAAGGAATCTGTGCTGTCACAACCGGACCCCACTTTGAGGTGCAATTGGTGGATGCATACAAGAGGGTGGCGGAAGATGGAATTTATAGGATAGAGGGAGGCGATGGAGATGGAGGGTGGTGGTTGATGAGGTATGATTGAGAGACGACCGTCAAAAGTGGGGAGAATATCGGGAAGAGGGGTGTCGCAGTTGATTGGAGATGTGAGATCGTGACAAGGGTGTGGCATAGGAATGAGATATGTGATGAGATTTGGTGATGTCCGTGATAGAGAAGATGGGAGGTGGAATCACATGAGCTACATTGGCAGAGTAGAAGAGGAAGGTGGCGTGGATTGGGAAGAAGAGTGAAGGAAGGGGATTGTGGGATTGGTCGGATATCAAATGGGATATCAGTGATGCGGCCGAAGGAGGAAAGGAATCAAGGTTGAAGGAGGTGGCGACCAACTAGGAGATTTGGAATGAGTGATAGTGAGATTCGTTACGGAGATGGGTGAAGGGATTGGCGATGACGCCACCTAAAGAGGAAAGGGAAGGAGAAGAGCGGAGGGGGAGGGGGATCTGGGGCCATCTGATCAGCCGAGATCGGACGACCAAGATGTCACCATGTCGTATTACTTATTATTATATTTATTATTTATTTTTTAATAAAATGAAACTAAATAAACCCAAAAATTAGTGAGACATGGCAGCTCCAGGAGTTGCCATGTGGCACCCCCATAAAATGAAAAATAAATATAAGATAAATAAAAATAAATAGCAAATACCTCGGATCTAATAATTTTCTTCACAAAATTTCTCATCTCGATGATATCTACAACTTTCATGAAGAGACCAATACCAAATAGGTCATTTGCATAAAGTGATATTTTTGGTGGTACCCTATTTACATAGAATACCTTGATTTTTGGGGTTTGTAATTTTTGTCATTTATAAATATGATAAAAATCGAAAAAATACAATAAAATCAAAGACAAAAATTTGCACATTAATCTATTTTTTGGTTTTTTATTAATTAATAAAATGAAGAAATAAAATAATGTACGAAAAAGAGAACTTTTGTACAAATTGTTAATGAACACTCAGAGTCGGTTAGTTTCTTCGATTTTGTTCTTATTTTATATTTGAATTTTTGCACATTTTAATATAATTTTTTTCAAAGAAAATAAATGAAAAGGATATAAAATAAAAAGTGTTAAATATGTACATAAAATAATAGGTCGAAATCGGGTAAAATTCACAATGTACAAAAGGGACCCAAAACCCAACTTTCACATATGAGCTCTGATTCACTTGAACTTGGTCTTTTTTGAAGGTAATTGAATGTAGTTCAAAAGTGACTAGGATCAAATTAGAGACTGTATGAGGAAGATATCATCATTTTAGTCTGATCATCCTCAAATTAGGGTTAGGCTTTATTTCTCAATTATTTTAGTAAGTGATTTTTTTGTTTTCCTTTATTCTTGTTAGCAACATGTAAACAATGGAGATTGTTTCCGGTTATTTGGATTTAGTATGAATTAATTAAAAATCAGAGAAGTTAGTTTATTTTACATATTAATTGGGCTGTGATTTTTGGCTTCTTATTTTATGCAATTATGAATAATGAATGTGATTCTTATTTAATGTCCATGAATGCTAATTATGCAATATAGATGATAGAATGATAACGAATTTAGTGATCTGAGCTTAATTAATATCTTTTAGAGTGATGAATATGAGATTCATCAGTACGATGCATTTAGAGTATAACTTTCGGGAGCTATGCGATTTTTCCAAATGGGAGGGGGGGGGGTATGGCCCCTACTCATCCCCTCCTATATACCCTGTGTGTAAGTGAAATATAGCTCTCCACAATCAGAAATGACAAGAAACAACCTCCTCTAACAAGGAAACCCTAAGTTCAAGTGACATATTCCCTTCTAAGTTCAAGTGCTACCAGCTCAAGAAGAGGGGTAGAGAAGAGAATGGATTGTGATTAGTGTAGTCACATATCAGTGGAGCTTAACCAGTATAGCCAAGTCTCCACCTGCAAGATTCCTTTGTATGAAACTTTGAAACATATGCCTTGCTTATTCATATTTTTCCTCTCTCGAGAATTTTATTTATTTACTTTTTGCACATCTAACTTTTTTGGGTATTTCTATTTTTTGAACATGTGCAGAGTTTTCTTCTTGCGCCAGTATACTATCCCTTTTTTGAAGCTTTATTACAACCCACAACATCTCGTCATTAGACGTTGGTGCCACTAGACTGGGTTGAGACACACTGGCCACATATCATGGACTACGAATGTTTCCATTCGTGCCATTTCCCAAAGCTAAAAGAATTTTTGCCTCCTCACCACCTCATCAATGAAGAGCTACATGCAAGATGCTTGGTTCCAAGTTAGGTCAATGTCTAAAAGAATCATGCATGTGTATGAAATATTCTATTTAGACCGATCAAGATGACATGTGAACATAGTCTTGTGGACTCAAACAATTAAGTCGCTCAACGTAAAAATTCTCAAATCTAGTTCCTATAAGGTTCGTCTGAAAAAAATCAAATCCATCCTTGACTTCTATTCATAGCTCGGTTCAGAATCCACTAACTTTCCATATTACATATGCAAGATTTGCAAATGAAATGCATATGTTACGAAATGCACATGAATGAAGTGTAAAAAAAGATTTTTTTTAATAAATGCAAGGATGATATGCAGAGTAAATAAGAAAAAAATTCTATTTTATAATAAATTTTACAAAAGTATCATTTTACAAGGATTTTTACATGTTATACAAGTTTTACAAAGATTATAATACACATTATACAAATTTTACAGTTTGAATACAATATACACAAGTATACATGTATTTTATAATTTTTTACCAATTTTACCCATCCCATAATTTCTACATAATATATACAAAAATACACGAAAGTGCGAGCTATGTGTAAAGTATGCATGTAATATATATACGCCAAAATATGTTAATAATGTTGTTGTTGTAGGATTCGAGCAATTAGTATTAATAAAAAACATCTAAATAAATTTGTTCAATTAAAGCGAACGAACAATTTATATTTTACTTAGGAAAGCCCAAGGTCAAACTCAAGGAAGCAGTTGTCTCCTTACGTTGATTAATAACTGATATAGAATTTAGGTTTTTAAAGAGGCATTTTTTATTTTTAATGCAAGTAATAAATACAATGCCAATTTGGACAAGTTAAGGGTTAAAATGCAATTTACAACCAAAAGATATCATAAATCCTAAAACTTGGATAGAATGTGAATTATGATGAAATTAATGCTCTGTATTGTTTTAGAATTGTTTGATGTAAAATAAATTGATTATGAATTAATGATGCATACATGGTAATTTTTAGAAAACTGAATTTAATAAATAAAAGACCAATTTTTTTAGAAATAAAATTATCATTTATAGGTTATATTGATAGGAATCCAGGAAAATTAATAAATCCTAAAAATGATGGGTCTATAGTCTATTAAAACTCAATTACTAAAATCACTATTTATTTTATTACAACTATGTAAATGTCATGAAATTTGGTCACAAAGTAAAATACACTTAAATCTACCTACTATGAAGTTTTGGTAGTTTTAAAGCTACAATTAATTTCATATTAATTCTAAATCACACAGTGGCTAAATATGCAATTTTCCTCATCAATAATTATATTAAAATAAATCACAACTCACAAAAATAGAATCAACATCCACAATGATAAAGCATAAATCACTCTACAATACACACTTTTTAGAATAATAAAATGATAAAAATAAGACAAATAAGGACACAAACACAAGTATCTAAATGAAATCCAAATTAATGAGAATTAAAACAAAGATGCAATGGGTGCATTACCGAAACTTGGAGGGTTCTACGTGTAGTTTACTTAGGAATCACGTGCAGTGCATGTCATATCCAGCTGGTAGGAGTTCTTTGTGATTTATGGTTCTTTGGGAGATTGAGTACAATTGACCCACGGTACACGTGCCTTGCATGTGATGGGGCTGGGGAGGGCCTTCCTATGATTACGGAGCTATGTTGTATGCTGTCATGATATATGCACACATCCTCTGATTAGAGACAGATGTGATACTATATGTCTGGGTATTTACATTTGACAGACCAACAGTTTGATGGCCTAATAAAGGTCTATACACCGATACGCTGGTGTGCATGCAAGGGCATATGAGTAATACGATCGCTCAAGGGGATCTTACAAGTTCATTTACTGAATCGGAAGACATGAGCTCACTCATGAGATATTGGGATCAAATTCCGTACATGGTCGTCTCACTTTGGAAGCTTGACTGAATTTATAGTTTGATATATGGTTTGGGAAAATATATGATCAACACCTAGGTATGATATATGCTTTTGGAAAGTATATAATCGATACCGACTCCCAATGATCAAATGAGAAACTTAATGGAAAAAACCCAAAAGAAGACAATCTAAACAGATGTAAAACTTCGGGTTTATTCTAGGTTTTCCCACATGCATGATTTACATGTATTAGGAATACCTGAGGGTGATGTGATCATAAACGATTGTATAACCATGACACTTCCATTCCTAGGGATCGATGAAACAGGTTCTGATTTTAGTGACTCCTCTCAATAGAGAAGTAATCTGATCTTGGTCCAAATGTTGGACAGTGATCTAAATGTGATTCAGATGCAATGAAAATATTAGATTTATAGTTTTGATTTAATCAAACATCTATGGAAGGCCTGCGAGGTCGATTTGAGATTTGATCTCAATATCCAAGTCTCACTATACGTAGAACATACAATCACCATGTCCATATCTCCAAGTATATGTGGAGAAAGTGCATTATTCTTGAAGAATTCAAGAATAATTTCTCTCTATATATGTATCTGAGCATTGAGAAATGGATAATTAAATGTGATTTAACTATCATGAATAATGTGAATTTGATTCATAATATAAGGAGAGTTATCTAAGATAATTAAATGTGATTTAATTATCAAAGATGTGAATAATATGAATGTGATTCATATTATTTGGGTACATGAGAATAAAGATCCAAGATGATTAAATATGATTTAATTATCATGGATATGAATAATGTGAATAACACTATCCAAATTACTCATATATATTATAAATGTGATTTATAATACATTAGAGAGAGCCTATTGCAATTTATATTTGTTGGTTAATTATTGATGTGAATTGGATTCACATTGGATAATTAATTGAAAAAAAAATTATATTTTAGTTTTGAGTTTTGAATGTGATTCGCTAACTTCCAATAGCATGATTGCAATGTTCACACGATAATTGTGAATTATTTTTGTGAGATAATTTACAACAAATGTTGTTGTAAATAATTGGAGATTTCATGAGGTAATGTAATCTCATTAGAAGAAGATTGTCATCCACCAACAAAGGTGGTGGACGACCATCGAGTCCTACTTGGATTAGGTGGTCATCCCCCCTTATTATGGTAGGATGATTATCTCCTTCCCAGTTATATCCAAGGATCATTGATTTAATTTGAAACTAATTTATATTGATTATTCAATATATATTTAATTTAATTTTAATTAATTGTTGTTGTGTCTTTACAACAAAATCATGGCTTTTGAAATAAAGATTTTTTACACCAATAACCATGAGTAATTCCACAATTACAATCATAACCCTGCATAATCATGAATTACATGAGAAACCCCAAATAATTACTCTGTTTAGTACTCATAACCCTCCGTTAGTTTAATATGTTAACTTAACCATATGAGTGAGCCAATCTAACCAATCTATGATCTAACAACTAGGATTAGCCAAAATAAAAAAAATGAAAGGAAAAAAATGACAAGGCGGAGGCAGGCTTGAAGGCGGATGTGAGATGGTGAGAGGGTAGCTTCATTGTAGGTCAGTAGGGGGAGGGGTCTTGTTGGCGGAGGCGTGGGGGGGGGGGGGGAGGATTCGTCAGAGCTCTTAGGTACAGGCGTCGGGGGGCGGGGGGGCTTCGAGCTTCGGCAACAGACTTCGAGCAGGAGAGGAGAAGCTCGACGCTGGGGGAGGCTTCGAGCAGAGCTCGATGTGGGGGGGGGGGGGTTCGAGGGGGAGAGATGACAATGGGAGGGCATCTTTATTTCAGGTTGGTGGGAGGAGGGCTTCGAGCTTCAAGTAGGTTGGTGGGGGGTGGGGGGCTTGCTTTGAGCTAAGCTCGGTAGGGGCTTCGAGAGTGGAAAGCTCGGTGAAGGGGGGGGGGACTTGAGAAAGAGCGACGACAGTGGGAGGGAAGCTTCATTGGGGGTAGGGGGCTTGCCGACAAAGACGGGCAGGGGCGCACGGGGGAGGAGGGTGTTTGGCTTTATAAGAGCTCGTGGGTGAAAGCAACAGTGTAGGGGGCTTCGAGTAGGAGAGGAGAAGCTCGGCTCGGGGAGAGGGAGGCTTTGAGTAGGGAAAGGATCAGTGTGAGGGTCGGGGGGGGGGGGGCTTCGAGGAGGATTGGGAGAGAAGCTTGGAATGGAAGGAGGGGAGCTCAACGAGCTTCGAGCAGGAGAGGAGAGGCTTAAATGAAGGAGGAAAGATGGCATGCTTTGCATATAAGAATGATCTCTAGGGCCAGCTTTGTTTTCTTCAGCGGAAATCGTTAAATATAATGAGTATCGCAAATAGAATATAACACAAGGTTATGTCATGTTAGAGTTAATGTAATGTCCTAGCTTTAGTCATCGGTCCATTAATAAGGAAAACTGGCTCTGACAACTTGTTGGGTTCGATCTTAAATGGATCCGTTGACAACCACCCAAAATTCTTAAGCCCCAAGTTATCAAGTAGTAATCCCCACCACTTATAACACACTCTCACACTTTGTCAAGATGTGGGACTATGTTTGAGGGCATGGGTGTTACAATCTCCCCCGCTTATATTTGCAAGGTCCTCATTGCGACATCAACCATACTTATTCCCAGTGATAGTGGCGGTTGCACACTCCCGGCTTCGGTAGCGGACTTCGAGCAGGAGAGGAGAAGCTCGACGCTGGGGGAGGCTTCGAGCAGAGCTCGATGTGGGGGGGGGGGGGTTCGAGGGGGAGAGACGACAATGGGAGGGCGTCTGTATTGCAGGTTGGTAGGGGGAGGGATTCGAGCTTCAAGTAGGTTGGTGGGGGGTGGGGGACTTGCTTTGAGCCAAGCTCGGTAGGGGCTTCGAGAGTGGGAAATCTCGATGAAGGGGGGGGGGGAATTTGAGGAAGAGCGATGACAGTTGGAGGGAAGCTTCATTGCAGATCATTGGGGGTAGAGGGCTTGCCGACAAAGGCGGGCAGGGGCGCACGGGGGAGGGGGGTGTTTGGATTTATCAGAGCTCGTGGGTGAAAGCAGCAGGGTAGGGGGCTTCGAGTAGGAGAGGAGAAGCTCGGCTCGGGGGAGAGGGGAGGCTTCGAGTAGGGAAGGATCAGTGTGAGGGGAAGAGAATGCGCTCGACTGGTTTCGAGCGGGGCACGAACATGGGTCAGGGGGGGCTTCGAGGAGGATCGACGATGGGGAGAGAAGCTTGGAATGGAAGGAGGGGAGCTCAACGGGCTTCGAGCAGGAGAGGAGAGGCTTAAATGATGGAGAGAAAGATGGCATGCTTTGCATATAAGAATGATCTCTAGGGCCAGTTTTGTTTTCTTCAGCGGAAAATCGTTAAATATAACGAGTATCGCAAATAGAATATAACACAAGGTTATGTCATGTTAGAGTTAATGTAACGTCCTAGCTTTAGTCATCGATCCATTAATAAGGAAAACTGGCTCTGACAACTTGTTGGGTTCGATCTTAAATGGATCCGTTGACAACCACCCAAAATGCTTAAGCCCTAAGTTATCAAGTAGTAATCCCCACCACTTATAACACACTCTCACACTTTGTCAAGATGTGGGACTATGTTTATGGGAATGGGTGTTACAACCTCCCCCGCTTTATTCGCAAGGTCCTCATTGCGACATCAGCCATACTTATTCCCAGTGATAGTGGCGGTTGCACACTCCCGGCTTAGGTCCCTTTGGGTAGCCCTTTCCACTATCATAGGAACCTACTCTGATACCATTTGTAACATCCCAAGCTTAGGTCCCCGGTCCGTTATCGAGTAAAACTGGCCCTGACAACTTGTTGGGTTCAAATCCAAAGTTGTAACACCCATGCCCACAAACATAGTCCTACATCTTGACAAAGTGTTAGAGTGTATTATAAGTGATGTGGACCTAAGCCGGGAGCGTGTAACCTCTACTATCACTAAGAATAAGTGATGGGGCATGTCACAGTGAGGGCATTGTGAATATAAGTGGGGGAGGTTGTAACAATGAAAAGCCCTAGATTACCCTTATTAATTCAACCAAATTACAATTAAATTTGAGATGTTCGTTGTAGTCGGGTAAAATCAGACTTATCAAAACCACTTTGATTAATATGTTAATTAAACGCAAGAGGGAATTTTTTACTTGGACAAGCCCAAGGTCGAACTCAGGGAGGCAACTTTTTTCATAGATTAATTCAAAGTCAATTCCGAAGTTAGGTTTTCAGGAGAATATTTTTATGGTATTTTTTTATGCAATAAAGAAAATGCGATGCAATTCAGGCCAAATTCGAGGGTTAAAAAAATGTGAAATATAGTCAAATTAAGTCCAAAAATTATGAAACTTGACCAGAACGTTAAATGCAATGAAATTAAGCTACTGCATTTTTTTGGAATTTTTCGACTCTAAATGAATTTACTACGAAATAAAATTTAATGCAGGGTGGTTTTCGCAAAATTAATTTTAACGAATATCAAATTAAATCATTTTCAGAGAGGATTCCAGGAAAATTATTAAACCTTAAAATGATAATTTTGGACCTACTAAAAATCAAGTAAGTAAAACACTGATTAATTTATTAAGGCCTCGTTGTGCGTGCAAAGGATGTGATTTTTGGTCACAATGCAGTATTAATTAAATTAGACCTATTGTGATTTTTTGGTTATTTGTTGAGCAACAATCAATTTAATTATCAATTAAAGGCACATAGGGGGAAAATATGCAATTTTCCATGAAAGAATTATATTAAATTATTCAAATCTCACAAAATCATAACAAGCCTTCACATTGATAAAATCTAAGATGTTCTACAATATGCAATTTTTGAAATGACAAAATAATGCTAAATGAATGTTTAAATAGACATGCAAACACAGGGGCATGGATACAAAACAAAAAATAAATTGATTAAGATAGAAACATGCTTAGAGGACTGAAATGCAATTATCTATACTGATGAGGGTATGGGTGCAAATGAGACACAGGACCATGCACACCTCACGTGACGTTGAATTAGGGGGAGATGATGTAATTTCCAAAACATACAGGGGCACGACTGCAAATTACCACATGTGCATTTGGTTTGGACGTGCTTTGGACTTGATTGCAATTTGGAGAAGTAGGTGGGCCTCTTTTTAAAATACCCAAGCCGCACGTGAAGAAAATGTAGGCTGAGGCTCGACTAACGGCTCGGGCTCGGAAGACGCTGGGGGGTCGGGGCTGCTTCGATAGAGGGTCGGGTGCTCGGATGCAGGCTCGGGTGATCCGAGCCTAAAGGCGCGGGGAAGAGGCTTGGAGCGAGCTCACATGGACACCTACGGGTCATCCGATCAAGATGATCAGACGATAACTATAGCTCCTGAAGGAAAGCGATATGGCGTGCTGTGGGCCGTCCGTGTATATGGACCTCGAGGATCCACCTATAAGGGTAAGACCCGGGGTAGGTATAAATGGATCTTCAAGCGAAAGAGGGAACCTGATCAGAAGGTACATAACTTCAAAGCACAACCCGTTGCCATGAACTACATACCGAAGAAAAGAGATCGCTTGCGATGAGATTTGCTCTCCAGTGACCATGCTTAAACCCATCAGATTATTGTTAACTATAGCTACACAACTTGACTTTGACATCTTCATGATGGAAGTCAATATTGCATTCCTCTATGAATACCTCTTTGAGGATATTCACATAAAGTAGCCACATGACTTCATGGTTGAGGAAAGCAAGGTCTGCAAGCTAAGGAACTCCATCTACAGACTCAAATAAGCTTCTTGTAGTTGGACCATCAGATTTGATAAATTATAATGGTTATGATTTCAGATAGAATCTTCATGAACCATGTGATGCTAAGTGGGAGTGCCATTGTGTTCATCGTGCTAAATGTATGATATCCTAATCATTTGGAATGATATAAGGATGATAATAAATGTTTTACTCATAGATCTTAGTTCTGAAGATGTTCAGAAGCAAAGAGAAGAGGGTCTTAGGACTGTCACATTAAGTGGTACACCTTGGACATGTTCCATTCTTGGAAAACCCCAGGGAAGGCTTCCTCGCCTTAATATAGTTACTGACTTATCTGAAAGGATAGCACCTCAAAGAGTTGAGGAAGTGAATACTAAAAACTGCTTTCCTTTGTGCATCAATTATGACAAGCTGAGTGTATGCTAGATGTGCACAAAAGTCAGATGTCTGCCAAGTAGTGGGGGCAGTAAACTGTTACTAATCCTACTATGGAAATAAAATACTTGATTGCAGTAATAACAATATCTTCAAAGAGGACAAGACTTTAGAGATAGTGATCTCTAAGTCTTATCTTCAAGAGCTTAAGACATTATAGATAGTGATCTAAAAGGTCTTAAGTGCAGACACCTTAGGAGATAGTGATCTCTGGGAATAAGGCTATTCTGATAAGGATAATAGAAATTACATACTAGTTATAATGATTATTGAGTCGTAACGTCAAAGACACTATAACTGCTTCAAAATTTAGTATTGGTTGCATAAGATGCAACATTTGCATTGGATGCGAGCACTATTATCGGGGGATATGCAAGTGTCGTAAAAGGACTTGGTGTAGTCTCTCCGAAACATAGTAACTGATCAACTTACCTAGCTATTTTTCTAAATATCTTATGATTATCACATGAGTGTGGGTTTAAGTGATTAGCCCGTTAATGGCTCTTTGGGGCTAGTTGGAGATTGTTGGACATGCGAGCCCACAACAAACCATTATGCAATAAATGTTATTCTGAATATCATCCCCCCTAATCTGAAATGAAGAATAACTAATTTTCATAATAGGCCCCATAGTACAATTAGTGCTATGTACCACAACTATCTTAATGACCATACTGTTGTTGATTCAATTATTGAATCATAGAGGATGGTGCTTGGATGAATATCTAAAGAATTAGATTGAGGACTCATCAAGCACCGTTAGAATGTACAATCGCCCTATCCTTATCTCCAAGTATCCGCGAAGAAAGCACATTATTCTTGAAAGAGTTCAAGAATAATTCACTATATGTATCCGAGCATTGAGAAATAGATAATTAAATGTGATTTAATTACCATGAATAATATGAATTCGATTTATAATATAAGGAGATTTGTCTAAGATAATTAAATATGATTAATTATAAAATATGTGAATAATGTGAATTTGATTCATATTATTTGGGCACATGAGAATAGGGATCCAAGATGATTAAATATGATTTAATTATCATGGATATGAATAATGTGGATAATACTATCCAAATTATTCATATATATTATAAATGCGAATTATAATATATTATAGAGAGCCTATTTCAATTTATATTTGTTGATTAATTATTGATGTGAATCAGATTCACATTGGATAATTAATTGAAAATATAATTTACATTTTATTTTGGGTTGTGAATGTGATTCTGAAATTTTCAATAGCATTATTGCAATGTTCACAAGATAATTATGAATTATGTTTGTGAGATGATTTACAACAAATGTTGATGTAAATAATTGGAGATTTCATGAGATAATGTAATCTCATTGTAAGAAGATTGCAATCCACCAACAAAGGTGGTGGACGACCACCAAGTCCTACTTAGGTTGGGTGGTCGTCCCCCCTCATTATGGTAGGATGATTATCTCATTCCAATTATATCCAAGGATAATTGATTTAATTTGAAATTAATTTATATTGATTATTCAATATATATTTAATTAAATTGAATTAATTGTTGTTGTGTTTTTATAACAAAATCATGGCCATTGAAAGAAACACAAATCAATCTCATCCATTGATTTTGTGTTGTCCATGTATTGAGATCCATGGACTCCCAAAATACTATATAAGAAGAACCTACCCTAGCTCTTCAAATAGAGTAACAACAACTTATAGTGGAACCCCCTACCCCCACCCCCCGCCACCGTTGGGAGGAGAGAGAAGCTCTGGAGAAAAAAAGGCAATTTTGGGAGTTCTTCATCTTTCATTTAACCTTTCACTATGGGTTAGATCTTCGATTTCATTTCGTTCTTCACTTTTAGAACGGTTTTTCTTTGGTTTACTCGATTTGGGATTGGCTTCTCGCGCTTAAAGCCACCTCTCGGATCTTGGAGGTTTTTCAAGGATTTGTAATTCAAGATCTTGCAATGTCATGTCCTCCTTACACTGGGTTTGCTATGTTATTCACATCGGAGGTGATATGCTACTTTCTACGGCATTCTAAAAATCTTAGTGCGGAGGTGCTAGGGTTTTCTCTTCCATCTTGGAGCCTTGCTAATTTTAGCAAGAAGAGGGAGTTCGGGGATGATTGGGGCTCATGTTTCTGCCATGATTATCACATCCATTTTGATTTGCCTATAATGGCGGATTTGGGTGCTATCCTGCCTCCTATTATTGGAAAGTCAACTGATATAGAAGGAAGGTTTTTCAATGCAGATGATTTCCCACCGATACTATTTGGCAAGAAATCAGATTTCAAAAAAGTTGCTGAAAAAACTCTTGAAGAACCAAAGATTCCATCCAAAATATCTTACGCCTCTGCGACGAAATCTTCTCACTTCCTCCCAGTCATCAGTGATGCTCTCCCTGTTAGGAAAGCCTCTAAAGTGTATGAAAAAAGTGTTATTGGGATCACTGAAGAAGAAGCGTTAGTTCTACAGAAACCCTTCTCCAAATCCCTAATAGCGAGATTTACTAAATCAAGACCAGAGCTATTGGAGTTCAGGATGTCTTGAAAATAGATTACAGCATTTGGGCGAAATCTCCCTGGGAGCTCTTGACTCTAGAAACATACTAATTAGATATGAAGAAGAAAAGGATTGCATATCCTCCTATGCCTTAGGAGATTTCAAATTCAAAAGCGAATGGGTCACAAATTCAAAAGCGAATGGGTCTCTATTATCAGATGGTCTCCTTACTTCAGACCAAACCTGAGAAGTACTCAGTACCTGATCTGGATTGGGCTTCCAGGGCTAAACATACACTTACATAATCCAGACATCATTAAGTCTATTGCTCAGGCTGTAGGGAAATATATTTGTGTTGATAAGAACGTGGTTGAATTTACAAGGCACAGCTATGTTAGAGTCTATGTTGATATTGATCTTCTTGATCCCTTCAAGAATTTGTAATCATAAAAAATGGGGCCCAAACTTTCAGACAAAAAATAGTGTATGAACGATCGCCCATGTTTTGTCCCTCTTGAAGCATTATTGGGCATACAACTGGAGGAGATGGGTGCTCCTTTTTGGGAGGTTGTAGTATGACCAAGGAAGACGAGGGTCGCGGATGGAGTGATCAGAGAGAGAGAGAGAGAGAGAGAGATAGAGAGAGAGAGATGGGAGAGAGAGGTGGAGTATGTGGGGGAGATGGGAGGTCGATGTGGGCTCCAGTTGCAGCTGTGCATTGTAAAGTGCGGGTGTGGTTGGCACACGCCGAGCGAAGGTGCAGGAGATGGGGAAATGAGATAGAGAGAGAAGGAGGCCACTTCGGTGAGAGGGGAAAGTGGTGATGCGGTTGCATGCTGTCCACCGGAGTTACAGAGGTCAGGCGTAGGAGGGAGAGAGGGAAAAAGTCACATGACATGTGGGGCATAACTACGTAGTTGGGAAAGAAAAATAAAAAATTAAAAATTAAACTAAATTAAAAATACTATAAATTTAAAAAAATTAATGAAAATAAATAAATGATTAAATAAAATCAATAGATAAAATTGAGAAAAAAAATGAAAATAAATAAATTTAACTAGTTAATTATAATGATGATATAAATAAAATAAATGATAATAAGATAAAATAAAAAATTGGAAAAAAATACATATATAAAATAAAAAATAAATAAAATAAAATAAAATAAAAGGGGATGACACGTGGTGACTCCAAGAGCTGCCACGTGTCACTCCCAGAAAAATCAAAGTTTAAATGCAAAGAAAAATAAAAAATTAGCAAAAGAGGTCAAAATAAAAAGTGGTCAACACGACAACTGTTGTAAAGGACTCAAAATGAAAAGAAATCTTCTGTATAAAAAATTTTTGGTGGTATCCTATGGATAAAAGTATTGTATTTTTGGGTTTTACAATTTTTTTATCATTTAATATAAAAATCAAAATAAGATTAAAAAATCTAAAATAAAAAGGTACCACTTAATATATATTTTTGGATTTTTAATATTTAACAAAATAAAAAGATAAAATAAATAAAATAAAGGGGGTCATATGTACAATATACGATGAGGGGTCCAAAATCTAAGCTTCACGTATGAACTTCGATTCTTTTGAATTTGATACATTTTGAAAGTAATTGAATGTACATTAATACAAAAGTGAGTAGGTATCTATAGGAGACTGTATCAGAGAGATATTCACGTTTAAAGGTTTGTAGTCTCACACCATTATCTTTAAGTGCGTGAATGGTAAGAATGTAGAATAAATAATGAAATACAACTAATTACTTGGGAACGTAGCTCTATTTTCAACTTTTAGAGTGATGAATGCTCGTCCCCGAGGAACTAAGAATGAAATGCGAAAGTGAAATGATTTTGGCTTCCATACAAAGGCCATGAACAAAGGGTGAAAATGGAGCTCGACTCAACATTTGGATTAATAATGTGACGGAACCTTATTCGGAATAGTATTTGAGATCTAGCAACCTTTAAGTTCCACAAGTCTCTATTTAGATCGCCTCAATAGTCAGGTCAGAATAAGTCATCGTATGCAAATTCTGATGACTATGAATCTTACTTATATTATGTAACTGAAATATAGCTCTCCACATCAGAAATGACAAAGAAATAGCCTCCGTTAACAAGGTAACCCTAATTCTCCGGTTTAGTTACTATTTCCTTGAGGAGCAAGGTATTCCCTTCTAAGTTCAAGTGCAACTGGATCAAGAAGATCGGTAGAGAACCAGTGTAGTCACATATTCGCGGAGCTTGACTTGTGTATCCAAGTCTCTACCTATATGCTTCCTTGGCATGAGACTTTGAAACATATGCATTGCTTATTCATATTTTTTTCTCTGACAGGAATTTTTATTTATTTATTTATACATGCTTAACTTTTTGGGAGTTTTTTTTATTTTTTTGAACACGTGTAACATGTACATAAGGAGTTTTTCTTCTTGAGCCCGTAAACTATCCCTCTTTTTAAGCTTTATTGCAACCTGTCGCATCCCCTCATTAGACGTCGGCGCCACTAGACTAGGTTGAGACACACTAGCCACTTATTGTGACTGTGAATGTTTCCACTCACGTGTTTCCACAAGCTAAAGGATTCTGTCTCCTCACCGACTCATCAATGAAGAGCTACATGCAATGTGCTTGTGCAAGTTAGGTCACTGTCTAAAAAATCGTGCATATGTATGAAATATTCTACTTAGACCAATGAAGATGACATGTGAACATAATCTTGTGAACTCAAAGAATTAAGTCGCTCGACCTGAAAAGTCTCAACTCCGGTTTCTATAAGGTTCCTCTGAAATTAAGTAGATTAAGGTCAAATAAATTCCGTCCTCAACTTCTATTCATATCTCGATTTAGAACCCACTAACTTTCCACTATGTATATGAAAGATATGCAATTGAAATGTGGATGTTATGAAATGCATTTGAATGAAGGGAAAAATGTTTTTTTAATAAATGCAAGGATGATATGCATGAGTAAATAAGAAAAAATCTATTTTATAATAAATTTTACAAAAGTATTATTTTACAAGGATTTTTACAAGATTATACAAGTTTTACAGAGATTATTATACACCTTATATAAATTTTTACAGCTTGTATATAACATACATATTATACAATTATACATGTATTTTATAAATATTCTTTTACCAATTTTACCCATCCAGCTATTATCACATAATATATACAAAAATACGTGAAAGTACAAGCTATGGGTAAAGTATATACGTAATATATACACGCCGCCTATACTTAGGGTGTGCTATGTCCTTAGAGCACAAGAAGTGAGGGAAAGACATAACTCATGCCAAGTGTATGAGAGTGAAAAGAACAAAAAAGTATAGAAGTCGAGCCACTCCCTATACTTAGGCTCCAGTCAGCCTAAGTATAGAAGAAGAGCAAAAATGGGGCGGTCGAGCTCAAGCAGAGAAATAGGTGAATAAATATATAAGGCAAGCATCAGCCCCCCATACTTAGGCTCTGGTCAGCTTAGGTATAAGACATGAGTATGTCTAAGAACTAATGAGTTTGGTAACATATACATAGAGAAAAAAATAAAGAATGAGTGACTCGTGTCACTCTCCCCCTATACTTGGAATCTGATCATCCTAGGTATAACCAAAAAATGGCAACAATATGGAGCTAGGGTGAATGATATGAACCACTGAAAAGGGAGGATAAAAAGAAGCAAAACTATACAAGATGGAATAAGAATGTACAAAGATAAAGAAGGTTTGCGACAGACCTTGCGTGAACGAAGTGGGAAGGTGAAGTGTGAATCTGTGTCGCTATGTGATTCATCCCTAGAAGAATAGTAGTAAGGCAGATGAAACATCCATCGACTATTGACACAAGGTTTCTTGCTCGCATACGGTTGAATGACAACCTTACCATGCCCATGGAATCCGAAGAGGAGTCCTCATAGGAGAACATCCTAGTCGATTTTATAGTATAGAGAGGACGGTGAGGATGATGTGCCTTCAGGGGTTTGGGGGAATGCCTCGATGAATCATTGCTCTTCATATTCTCACTAGAAGATCGACTAGAAGAAACGACTTCCTTTTGTAAGATGTTTGTCATCTCTCTGGTTGGTGGTTGTGATAGTGAAGGTACAGAAATCAGATCACCGAAATGATCAATGCAATCAGAGAAGATGGTGTCCGACTCAGAGAGAGCTTATATTTTTGAGTAATCTATAGAAGTTGTCTCAATGGTGGTGATGCGAGCAGCGAGAAATGTGGATGTGTGGGGAGTCTCTGAACCAATGATCAACCCAACAATCGGTATCTCAGGTGTAGTAGATATGTAGGACTCATCTATCTCTTAATGGTCATGACTGTCAAAAGCTATGTGGGTCGCATTAGGATGGATTGTGTCATCAAAGGTCACGTGTTGTCAGTATGTACCCAATGCTTGAAACTCGATCTCCCTAGTCTCACAATCTATAATCGCCTTAGCCAAGGCTAAAAATGGCTTGTCAAAAATAATCGAGACTAGGTGAACTCTCCTCGGTGCTCAATATCATTGACCGTAAAGTCCCCTCTGATCGGAGCACGTCGGAAAGCGATGATCACTGGAATAATTCTTCTCGACCGTTTTATGTATCAATCAACCAGCTGAACGCTCTCTCTTGACTTCCTAATTGGTTTGAGTTTGAGCTTGTCGAACATGGAGATTAGGAGGATGTTCACAAATGAATCATCATTGATTCTGGCATGGGTAAAGATGGTGTATTTGATCTCACAGTCAACCCTCTTCACTATACAGCTCTTGGTCTTTCTTCCCATCACCAAGGATGTGGCCATAGACTCTTGATGTCATTCAGTCCTTGTTCTCTTATTGCCGGATCTCGTGGGCATCAATTGTCTCCTTACAAATCTTTTGAGGTCATAAAACGTGTCCTATGACCTTTATTATAGGAAGTTTAAGAATCAATTCCTTAGCAATGGATTCCTTGAGGGATGGATTCAATTTTTTTAAAATCATTTTCATTATATGTTTTTATGAGATTTTATGTTTTTTTGTTTTTTTGTTCTTTTTAGGAATTTTGTTTATTTTTGATCTTTTTGACAGAAGAATGGATAGAATCTGGATTGGAAGGCAAGTGGTCAGTAGAAGAGGGCGATAGAATAGACTCCAGCTGTACATAGTTTGTGGGTTCCCTAGTGTCTGCTCGATTTTCAACATTGAATCCACTTATTTCCTTTTTACTTTATACCCATGCTAGAATAAATTGAGTGCAATACTTCAGTGATATCTCTCAACTTGCTACCAAATAATTCTTTTTTCTCAATAAGTCTAAAAATATCATCCTCCAAAAAGTTCTCATGACAAATCATGGGAGAATTATGGTCAATTGGAGGTTATTGTTGAGAACTTGAAGTTTCATACTTGACATACCTAGACTCTGGCATGTAATGCCTGGTCGAGTATGGACCATTCAGATGGCAGTTATTGGTTGGAGCCTCATATGGTGGAGTCAATATATACGGAGCTCATAGATCGAGCTCATGAGTTCAATACCCTGTCCGCACAAGCGCTCTAGATGGTCGGTATCAGGACTAGTCAATGTAAGCTTGATCACTAAAGTCAATCAAGTCTAGAAAATCATAATGTGCAGGCATCTCCATTCGGGTTTGTA